>WKFP01013685.1:129026-139469 GCA_011057875.1 Pterocles orientalis
CCCAGTACCGAACCCTGGGGGACTCCACTAGATACAGGCCTCCAACTAGACTCCATCCCATTCACCACAACTCTCTGGCTTCTTTTCTCCAGCCAGTTCACAATCCATCTCACTACCCGATCATCCAGATCACACTTCCTCAGTTTATCCGTGAGGATACTGTGGGAGACGGTGTCGAATGCTTTTCTGAAATCGAGATAGACCACATCTACTGCTTTACCATCATCTATCCACCTGGTAATATCCTCATAAAAGGCTATCAGGTTGGTTAAGCATGACTTCCCCTTGGTGAAGCCCTGTTGACTGCCTCTAATGACCTTCTTATCCCTGATATGCCTAGAGAGAGCATCGAGAATAAGTTGTTCCATCACCTTTCCAGGGATGGAGGTGAGGCTGACCGGTCTATAGTTACCCGGGTCCTCCTTCTTGCCCTTTTTGAAGACTGGTGTGACATTTGCTTTTCTCCAGTCCTCAGGCACCTCCCCTGTTTCCCACAACTTGCCAAAGATGATGGAGAGTGGTCTAGCAACAACTTCCGCCATCTCCCTCAGCACCCGCGTGTGCATCCCATCAGGACCCATACCTCTAGTGGCCCAGGCAACTCCTTTGATCATTATTGTATTCCAGAATTTAGGCACCATGCACATAACATGTCAACAATTATTTAAGCACTGTACAATGAAAACACTGACTACATGCAGAAGATAAGCAATCTTCACACTCTCTTTGAAATATTGTATTAAGTAACCCGACGATGCCTTATTTCTATTCAAAGTCACACGGGTTGCTTCAGGGCATAATTGTTTGTTTCATTCTCCAGTGCTGCCAGTTATTTTACAAAACCATAAAACTGACTTTATTTATCTGTGTAGTCTCTGCAATGCACAGGTACTGACGGGATTGTGTTTTATGTGCTTTCTCACATTAATGACATAGACACGGAAATTTTTACTAAATCAGGGGATGTGGTGTTTGTTCTGGAGAAAGTTTGGAGAGTTTGTACTATGACAGTTTTCAAATCGGTTTGAAAACAGAGGGATATTTGTGTGAATTCATTAAAAACATATTAATTTATTTGATGACCATCTGACTATTTTGATTTCCATTATTGCTGTCAACTGCATATGGCAGGTTGGCACCAATAACTAAATAGAGAAAGGAAATAAAACCAGGAAGTTCAAGCTGATGTAAATTTTATCTAAAAAGTGAAATAATTATCTGGGTTATTTGCATACACCTTTACATAGAATTTAGTGCAATTACCATGGACAACATGCCCTACAAGAGCCTGCTATTAAAAGCCACATTTTTTAGACTGCTCTGTGATACATATACACCTGCTTTAGTTCTTTCATAATTATTAAATATTTGTCAAGTTATCAGTGCATTTTACATGCTAACATAAATATACACCTGAGTTAAGACAATTTTCTCTGACATATTAAAAAACCCCTCAAATTTTAAACCAATTTTAAACCTGACAAAAAAGTCAGCTATGTTATTTGTAAAGTTACTCACTGCTTTGAGTGAACAGAAGCACGGGACTTTGTTCTTTCTATTATATTTCTCCAACAGCCTTCAAAGCATGGGAAGAGTTGCTTTTAAACAAAGGATCCCTGTAGTGTGAACAGCAGTTATCTCCATGTAATTAGGAATACATGCCTTTTTAATTCACTAAAACAATTAAAGCAGGGTAAATATGGGGGACAAATGTACATTAATATACATTCCTATTAAAAAGAAAATTGTAATTTTGACTGCATTACTGCTTTCATGCTTCTTGCATAGCTATATCCTGAGATTTAAAATCCTTTATATTACAGACAGATAGTTGCAATAAATGACACTTTCATTTCCCAAGACCTACTTGATTCCTCATTTCAGTCATCTCAGACCATTGTCGTGTATGAAGACAAATTCATGTTTGAGCTTTCTGTGGGTTAAAATGCTTCATTAATTATGTCTATATAATCTATAATAACTGAACTGAGGCTTGATGCAGCAGCTCTAAAATGTAGTTTAGGAGCCTTGCTAATGGACTTTGGGAGGGGGTCAGAGGCAGTTTGGGAATAAGGTGTATTTTCACTGTTGTAATGCAACACAAGCACACATATGTTGGTGGCGGGTCCTAATGTTAGTGACAGAAGCTACACTTTCTCAGTCTCTCTTGGTACCTCTGTACTGAGAATCAATAGCGGATGGCACCAGAAGACTGCTCCAGAAGCTTCTAATGGTTTCTATTGGCTCCTTTGCTACTTAAACTTGGTAATGTTGGAGCAAGGACGAAAAAAATGTCTCCACTTTACAAGAATAAATTATTTTCTGAAAAAAAGTGTCCTCAACTGTGAAAAAAACCCTGAAATCTTGAAATGGTCACAAAGCGATAATCAGAAAATGGGTGTGAATTTAATAATCATACATATCCAGTGTGCACAACTCTCTGCTCAGAAGTCAAAATGGGACGCTGTTTTTAGAATATTTTGGAGGCAGAGAATCGTCAGGACTGCATTTTTTCTCAGAAAAAGCTTTACTTGTCAGATGAGCATTTTCCAAAAATTCAAAATTTTCTGCATTGTAAGGAATTTTTGTTATGATAGGAGAGCCTTAAAAACAGAGGGCCTCGAATATGTAAGGCTATGTGTACCAGCCTAAGCCATAACAGGAATTAGGTTCACTCTCATTGCTTTGGCCAAGATATTTCCCCAACTCCATTTCTTCAACCTATTCATCCCTTCTCCTCATATCCCTTTCCAGCTTCCCCTTATCTACCACGTGGAGTTGTGTCCACATTTAAGGTTTTTCACATAGTGCGACAATCTGGAGTCCTTCCTGTGTGAAGTGGTTACTTCAGGATATTTATCAGTCTTTACCTGCCACTTCTGATTTTTTCCAATAGGTGGTAAAAGAGGAATACACCTAGGTAAGGTCTGCCAGATGTTGTTAGCAAGAACAGACTGAATCTCATTGAATTTATTGTATGGTTCCCACAGCAATCATTTAGCAAGGTCAAAATTTGTGGTGCCTCTGAGTAATGCAAAGTCAACACAACTCTAAGAGAAGTGACACTACTGTAGCGAATACACCTTGATGAATATTTTTTAAATCGTGGATTTAAAGAGTGATCTTGTGATGATACAAGAACTGAAATAAGCTTGTTTTGTGACCTCCCTGCATAGTCATTGTCCTAAGAGATCATGAGTGATTTTTTCTTTTTAATCATATATATGCCACTAAATAGATTTCAGGTCGATTTTTCTGGTGCCACCGGATTTGTACCACAAAATCCAAACTACACTCCCAATTGAACTAGTTGGGCTTTGTGAATCAAATTATCACTGGTGGGTTGTGACTGAAGAGCTTACAGCATCACAGCCGTTTGCTTGGCTGCTAACAACCATTAATCAACCACTTAATACCTCTTGATGACATTAACTTTGATTCCAAGCAAAGCAAGTTAATCTCTCTGTAAGAGGAAGCCTCTCACTCAGTTGGCTGGGAATATATCTGTAAGCCATGAAAACAGTGTGTCAAGATTTCAATATCGTTGGTAAGCATTATGGATGAGGAAATAACCCTTACCAGACATGTCAGGAAGTGATTTGCTCTCAGTAATGCAAAGGGATTACAGTGTACAAAGAAATAATGTGCTTTGAAACTTCAGTAGGAAAGACTTTTTTTTTTTCTTGAGGAAAGATGCGCATATATTTGTGAGTCCAATTCACTTCGGCACAGGGCAGAGAAGGTGAGAGGGAAATTCAGTGCACGCCATACAGAGCTGCAGAGTGTATTTTTGCCCCGTAAAGGGGTTGTACATGGTATGATAAAGAATTTCAGCATGTGTGACTGGACTGGGAGTGACAAGGGAGTAGAAAAGGGTTACAATTTACATCTGCTGTACTTCCTTCTGATTAGTCTGGGTGTAGGGAACACGGCCCTGTTACCTCATGCACCTGAGAGTTGAAGGGGCCATCAGCATCCTTGAAACGACACAAAATGTCCCAGTAGGAAACCCAGTTCTTGCCTGTCTGTCTGTCCAGCCAAGGCCTGAATGGAATGTGCTCATGATGGGGTCTTCATGTTGCTTGAAAACTGTTGCTGGTACACATTTTTAAGCTCACTGCTAAAATACATTACTGGGCTTTCAAAGATTGGTGGTGTGCTGTGTGAAAGTTGCTCTGCGAACTTCACTTGGAAAGGGATGTTTTGGGATTCTCTTGCAGTATTTCATATCAGTTGTCAAATGTTACTACTAGATCTCCATGAATTTTAATGGTGTCTCCATTTCTCAGGGAGAGGCAAGAAAACCCAGACCCTTAAATCTTCTTGCAGCTTTCTCTTTATCAAAGTATCAACATGACACAGAGCTTTCACGGGTGTCTACGAAGGACCACAGTCATTAATGAATTTGAACCACTTTAAAATAGATTAGACTTCTACAGTGGTGAGTGCAGTTTCTTTGGGCACTGTAATAATGGAATGCACATGCTAAATCTGACCAGCATACAAGGTGATATTTTTTTGCAAAATCATCATTGCCATATTTTAAGTAGGAGAGATAAAAGCTGAAAAAGAGAAACAATAATTGTCAGAATCTGGAAGCAGTCTAGATAGGAGATTGCACAGGATGTAGTCCTAAAGCATTTCAGTCAGGAGTAGATAAAGATGGACGATATATTTTAGCTAAACACATTTTTTTTCCTGCCATAAAAGGTAGGTGTAGCTTTAATAATCCATTTGGCAAATTTGATCACTTTTTTTTCAAATTCTTCTTCTGAAATTTCTGTAAACACTCCCACCGACCTTCCAGGAGTAGTTTGTTGGTTTTAAACACGATGCTCTAACCTGGGAATGCAAAAGGATATTTTCTTCTGAACTGAACTAAAATCAGTTAAAATGTTTCATTCAGACTGAAAATTTTTAGGATGTTTGGATTGATTTTTATTTTCAGGCAAACTCAAAAGGACTGTAAAAAATTAAACCTGCTATTAAATTAAACACCTTAAATAGCTTTAGTTATTCACCTGCCAGAGTAGTGGAAAGTTCCAACTGTCGTGGTGATGACGGGCTACTGTCTAGAAGGGAAAACAGGAAGGAAAATGGACGGCAGATGAAATAAGTAGGATACTGAAAGAGAAATCAGGAAAATTCTTCTGCTTCTAATAGACAGCTGCAGGAATTGGGCTGGCCTTAGAAAAGCTGAGATAATGATAAAAGTGGGTGTAATACAAGGTTTTAAACTGTTGCGGTTTGTTCTCTGGTTAATAATTTCTGCCCCAAAATGCATCTTGAAATAGTCCTTCTAATCCCCTCTTCCAGTAGCAAACCAAAAAATAAGCCAGACTTTTAAAAATGCACAGATCCCATTTAGATGTATATGTGTATATGTCTTAACTTTCATCTCTGATAATCAGCTATTGCTGGAACCTGGATTTTGAAAGACCAATGTATTTTGATATTTTAGTGAGATCACAGGGTTCTTACAACCTGACCCATAATGTCCTCTGTTGGTCAAACTGGGTACAAGAATACTTTCAACATTATGTGTGTTTGTAACTATTTGCTAACAGGCAGGTCCTAGACTACTAAATATGGGGGTATTTTAAAGTTTTGAGTTAAAGACTGATAACCTCCTATTACTTATGAGACATTCATAAGAGTTCACTGCTACAGTTAATTAAAATCTATGGAAGAGCATTGTTCACTAAATGTTAGCAGCCTTTAAAAGGAGGTCAAGTCTTGAGTTTTTGAAAGGGCTTTTGGTTTTGTCTTTAAATTGAAAAAAAAAAAAGTACAGACAAAATCCTCCTGGGTGAAGTTTAATTAAAGGTGATGTGGAGCCCAGTGTAAATATATCTTCTGAGATTAAAATTTCTGCTTCTCTGCACAGGATGGGTACCCAATGCCATGTTCAAAATGCAGATTATTAAGTCTTTCATTAGGCATCCAATTTGGCATCCAATTTGAAGTCAGTGCAACTTCTGCAATTAACTGTTAATGAAACAGGTTTGGTACTTAGTTTTGTTGGTATAAGTAAAATAAAATCTGAATCCAACCCTCTGTCTGTGTTAAATGTCGTCCTTGGATGGGGGTGAAGCTGGAAATGCAATTGTCTGGATGTCACCTAACATTCAGTTTAATGCACCTGGGACATCTAAGTTTCTTGTCATTGTGGCTGGCTTTTGAAGAGGGATAGTAACTACTGATTTCTGCCTCAGAGAAGAATATTAACATTGCTGATGGAGAAAATAAGGGAAGAGAAAGAAAATGGCTCACCTGGCACCTGACTATGAGTTCTGCAATTTTTAAAGCTTTAAGCATGGGATTTACTTAGAGCACTGCAGGAGGCAGACTGAAGCTAGGCTGGGTACAAGCCAGCTCCGATGCTGGAACCCACAGCTGTGTCAGTGTGGTGCCCCATCTGAGGCATCGGTCCTGATGGGCCAACAGCACATCTCCAGGAACCAGCTGGCCCAGAGCATGGGCACGCCGCGGCGCAGACATGCTCTGTGTCTGCAGCTGAGGAAAGCTTGCCGCCTGTGGAGCTGCCTGGAGAACTTGCTGCGTGGTGCAGTGTGAGCACCAGCTCTTGCCAAGATACTGCGTATGGTTCTTCCAGCAGTCTTTTGGAGAATAGAGCTGTTTGATGCTGTCAAACACTGATGCTTAAAAAAGGGAGGCAAGACATGATGTCTCCCACAGAATCACAGAATCACAGAATGTTAGGGATTGGAAGGGACCTCGAAAGATCATCTAGTCCAATCCCCCTGCCGGAGCAGGAACACCCAGATCAGATCGCACAGGAACGCATCCAGATGGGATTTGAATGTCTCCGGAGAAGAAGACTCCACAACTCCACAACTCCCGCTCAGCTGTATGTGCTCTCCCCCAAGTGTCTGAGTAGTTTTGTCCAGATCACACTGCAATTAAAGCTATTTCAACCAAGTGCTGGCTTATCTTCACAGATGTCTCAAAGGCAAAATGCAATGCGGTTCACTCAAGTCACTAACATATCCCAGTCTGGGTAGGGTATGGACTGGGGGCAAGATCAGTGTGATTGCCAAAGGAGGCTAGAATGGCCCCTCAGTAATGCAGAAATGTTTTCAAGGAATTAAGCACACAAGGAGGGACAATAATGCACAAAGAAGACCTCCAGCAAATTATTTCCAAATTAAGACTATAGTTAACAGAATTACCAATACAAATAAAAAAGATTTTCTTCTCCCCAAACTCTCGTGCTGATTGTCCTTTTATAGTGTTTTAATGCTTAGTAATGAAATAAAAAGGACGATGATTAGTTTATAAAACTGTTAGGATCAGCAGCAACTTTACGAGGAGTCATTACAAACAGCCTTCCCTTGTTGGCTGTCCTGACATCATCAGTTGTGTTTAAACAGATAAGAATTAGCAATCCTGCACTAAACAGAACAGTAAATAGAAGAACTGTCTTCTGAGATTTAGCACCAAGCCACAGACTGCTAATGGGAGAATAGAAGCTGTGAGGGGGAGCGAGTCCCGTTCCAGCTGCTAATTAATCCAACATATAAATCCTCAAAGAGAGACCTGGTGCCCAACCAAATGAGACTCTTGTTTTTGTGGAAGGTGCTTTTCTAATAGCAAAAGAGAAAATAGTAATAATTAGCCAGTTGACTTGGAAGGCTTTATGTGTTAGGTGCAAACACATTGCCAAATAGAGACCTTGATTTATTTATTGGAGTGTTTGGAGCAACAAACGAGAGACTTTGCATATTAGATTCTGATTTGCATATTTACTAAAATGCTTTGCCTATTTTCTACTGCTTACCCTCCCTACCCGCTGAAACAAACCTACAGCAGAGCAGCCACATTTCTCTGAGCCAGATTCATCTGCTGACACCAGTGGATTTACCCCACAGATGAATGTGGCTATTTGCGCCTCATCCTGGTAATGATGGCAGCTGTTAGGCCTGACCTTGAACTCAAGAATCCCATCATGTGTCACCGTGTTTGTCTTCCCAACAGGGTTTTTTTTCAAAACACTTACGCTGGGAGGACAGCGGTGCGGTGTACACAGCCTTTTCCTCAAATCCAGCACAAAGGTGCAAAGTTTTCTCTTGCATTTTCTTTCTTGTGGGCACTACCATTCTGGACAGAAAGGGGAAGAAGCTGGGCAGAGAAAACACCCTCACCAGAAAGAAAGCAGCTTCAAAAGAAAGTTTTGGGTTTGTTTCAGGGGGGAAACTTGGTTAACAATGAAAGGAGACCCTAGGAAGGGCACAGAGTGAACTTAGTAACAGTGTATGTGTGTATCTGTCTGTGTCTGTGTATGTCTAAGCATATTCCTGACCAAACTTGCTCCATCCTACGTCCTGCACCAGGGTTTTAAAGACATGCAACACACTGCTAAGGATGACACACTCAACTTTTTTTTGATTAGAGCAAACACCTTGGGTTTAGGTGATCATAATTTTCTTTTTTCTCTGCTCTATCTCAACTGGAAATAAAATCCAAAGGGAGGTATTTTAACCTAATTGCTAGGCAAATGTGGCAGTGCAGTATGGACAAGGAGAATTTGCTTGACCAGCAGAATGTCATTTGGAACCTGTAATGCATTTACTCAGTTGAAACACTGAATGAAGTGCAAGTCAAATGTTTCAAATGCCATTGTTTTCAAACCCTGCCAATAGTCTGATTTTTCTTGTTGAGTATTTACAAGGGGCTGATAAAACAGTTTTATTTCTGAATGCTAACTCTTTCAGCACCATCTTTTACCTTAGTTTTCAAGGTTACTGAATCTGTAAAAAATACATTTTTGCTAAAATATACCTGTATATGTACTGAACAAGTAACTACTGAAATCTTGTATATTCTTTAGTCTGACTAGAAGCTTTAAGATGTCTAGATATTATTTCAAACTTCCTCATTTCGATCAGAAATGGTTAAGTTCTTGCCCTTATGAAAACGGAACAATATAAACCTACCCTACAACACGAGTAGGTGCAGACAAACACACCACACTGCTACAGAAGTGTGAGTATGTGAAGTTGTGCTGACATTAAATTTGACCACACAAGCCCATGCCTCAAAGAACTCGCACTCAAAATGAGAGAACAAGCTATAAACAAACTGGATTGGGATTTTACCATGGGCTTTAAGAGTGAAGAACATAACTTTATTTAAGAATTTCTCCCATTTCACCTTCTCTGTGGTCTGTTTGGAACTGGTGGTGTCTCACAGGCACAAAACCAGGACAGCACAGCTCCTGCATATCAAATTTATACCACCACATCCCAGACAGGATAATCTTCTGTCACAGAGCAGTTTGTATGCTATGCTGATTCATGAACAGAGTTAAAGAAAAGGTTGAGTCAGCAGGCAAGCCTGGATTTGCAACACACATTTTACCTCCTTGTGGTTTATAACACTGTCACACATAATTGAGCCCTTTATAAATTTTTCTACAAACAGGCTTCCTGGACTACTAGAAAAGTAGACGGTGCAAGGTACCCAGAAATACGTATGAAAAGCCTGGATTAATCTCCTAGCACAGCACAGGCTGTCTCACTACAGGAATACATTTTAAACACACTTGGACCCAGCATTGAAAACTCAATCTGTCTAAAGACCTTCAGCAGCTGTCACTGCCTCTCACTTCACAGAGAGACACATCCACCTACAGAAAGGAGATGTCAAACACAATAAAAACTTGCAAAGAGCAACAAAGCTCTAAAAAAATCAAAAAAGACCTTTTTTTCTCAAAAAAAAAAAGGGGAGGTATGGTAATTAATTCATTTTGTTCAAATGTCATGGGTTAAGCAGAAGAGAGTTAATTTTTTTTTCCCTTCTCTTCATAAATAGTTAGCAAGAAGCTATGTTTTGGATTCCTGCTCAGGAGAAAGCTGATAAGAAGGAACGTTTACAGTTATTGCCAGGATACTTTCAAGGCCAAATACATTCAGCCTCTCTCCCCTCCATAGACAGAGCGTGGCGGGGAGAGACAGTCTGGCTTCTAGCTTGGGATTTGCTTTTAGGTTAAGATTGAGAAGCAGACTGACCAATTATTCCATCCCATGCACGTCATACCCAGTATATAGGTGAGGACCTTTCCGGAAGAGCTCTCTTTCACTTCCCTTGGGCTCCAGATCATCTGGCTTTGGGTGCATGCATTCGCTCTCCCAAGGCCTTTCCCCCCCCACAGACGCCAGTAGCTCTCGGAGCCCGGGACGCTCGTTATCTCCGTTCTGTGAGTTTCGGGATCCTCCCTCTCTGGGGGGATCATTACCTGTTTTTTTTCCCTGCTTCGGTCAGCTCTTGGCCTGGGACGCTTGGGCTGTTATCTCCGTTCCGTGAGTGCCTCTGAGAGCGGTGCACCCCCCCCCCCTCTTCCTCTTTTTGGGGGGAATCGTTGAGTACAGTTTCTGGCGATCATTAGCTGGCAACAGGCTGAGCCTTTGGGGGGGGGGGGGG
>WKFP01013686.1:19373-62552 GCA_011057875.1 Pterocles orientalis
CCATGAGCCAGCACTGTGCCCTCGTGGCCAAGAAGGCCAATGGCATCCTGGGGTGTATCAGAAGGGGGGTGGTCAGTAGGTTGAGAGAGGTTCTCCTCCCCCTCTACTCTGCCCTGGTGAGACCACGTCTGGAATATTGTGTCCAGTTCTGGGCCCCTCAGTTCAAGAGGGACAGGGAACTGCTGGAGAGAGTCCAGTGCAGAGCCACAAAGATGATGAAGGGAATGGAGCATCTCCCTTATGAGGAAAGGCTGAGGGAGCTGGGTCTCTTTAGTTTGGAAAAGAGGAGACTGAGGGGTGACCTAATTAATGTTTATAAATATGTAAATGGTAAGTGTCAGGAGGATGGAACCAGGCTCTTCTGTGACATCCAGTGACAGGACAAGGGGCAATGGGTTCAAGCTGGAACATAGGAGGTTCCACTTGAATATGAGAAAAAACTTCTTTTCACTGAGGGTGACAGAGCACTGGAACAGGCTGCCCAGAGGGGTTGTGGAGTCTCCTTCTCTGGAGACATTCAAAGCCCGCCTGGATGAGTTCCTGTGTGATCTGATCTAGGTGTTCCTGCTCCAGCAGGCGGATTGGACCAGATGATCTTTCGAGGTCCCTTCCCATCTCTAACATTCTGTGATTCTGTGAAATCAAGTCCTCCGTCTCCTCCCAAGCACCCACAGCAAGTCTCTACCAGAGGCAGGCCAGCAGCCCTTTCAGCATCTCAAAGTGACCACATGCCCCACACAGTAACTGGGGTAGGATGTTGGTTTAAAAAACATAGGATAACCTCAGGGAGGGATAATCTGTTCCTTACATTCCCTTCTCTTTCCACAGTAAATTTGCATTTAGGTATAACCACCTTAATTAGAGGTGGGAAATGAATTTTAACACGTTTTCCATAATTTTAGTTTTGACATAATTTTAGAGCACAGATATTCTTTCCCAGATAACTGCAAAGATGCATATAAGTATTTTAATATAACACATGGACAGATTTACTTAATAGCACTACAGATATGGGTTACAACATACCTTAAATATTACTACAAATAGAACAGAACAGTACAGAAGTTGTATTGCTGAAGCGTTGCAATGTCTCATGGGAACACTCGAAAGGAAAACGAAGTACAATATTCACACTTGGTATTCACAGCCTGTTCATTACACATTCCCAGAAATATGTCCCCCTCCTTAATTAAAAAGAAAGCTGAAAGAGTAGAAGGAACAAAAATGTTCTCAACTTCAATGACACTATTGGAAAATAATTATTTCAAAACTGCTTATCTGTTAAAAAGCTGGCAAGCTACCAGGATCTTGATTGCTGTAAGCAATTTTATAACTGCTCTACACAGATAAATTAAACAGAGAAATTAATTTCAGTCTAATAACAAGTCTCATCACGAAAACGACGTCTGTGCTGCAACCGAGTCTTGCGCAAAGGACTGCTGGTAGAGGATTTTGTGTCCAGACATTTAAAATCTGCCTACAAAAAGTCCACCTTAAAACTCTGAATGCCATTTAACACTTCTTTCTAAACATACTGTTCCTAATTGTGAAATAGGAAGCAAAATATTGTGAAATGAAGTTAAAATCTTCCCAGTTTAACTTGTATTTTGCCCTCCAGATTAGAGGAAAGCTATCTGACTGCCAGGAGCCATCATTTATTCTGTTTGTTTGGAACACGCTCCCGGGAGCAGTAACAAGCGTATTACTCCCTCGAAGAACCATATTGACAATGCCACCTTTTTTTTTTTCTTTTTCCCCAATCTGGGGCACCTGAGAATATGTTACACTGTATGTCAGGCTTCTCTGTCCACAGACATGGTAGCAGTGCAATCGAAAAACAAAGATGATCTGTGGGTAAAAAATGTGGTCTTCCTTTATGCCACCATGCTGCCTTTTGTGGGACTCGTCTTCCCACAAGATGTTTCTAGTACATCCCTAACTCCTCTGAAAAAGGCTTTGAAAATGCTGGAAAATGCAACATGACCAAGACCCAAGATTAAAACTTTACAAAAGATTCAGCAATAAGCTCTGCATGCTTTGAGCCAATTTATGGCCACTGAGCTCTGAAAAAAAAAAAAAGGTACAAAACAATAACAGAGTGCATAACAGCTCATAAATCCCGCCACGCTAGTACTCGTGCTTGCAGCTCTCAGACAGCACTGCATGAGCAGCGGCATTATGAATAGCCTGATTTTTTTTTCTACCATACTTATTGGTGTTCTTGTTATAGCACATCAACTAGGGTGTAAAAAAAAATGAGTGCATGATTTATCCTGATGAAAATCCTGATACGGATTTCAGCTTTGCTAACATATAACTTCACCGTACAGATTCTCATCTTAGGGAGCCACAATGCCATTTTCTGCTGCCAGACATGCCATCCAACAAACTGCAGAGAGCAGATTTACCAGCACAGAAAACATTTTTTGACGAGGTACTCCTCACACATTCGCTGGTGTACTTGACCACACAAATCAGTATCTCTTCACAAAGCACATGCTGTGAGCAGCAAGAAAACAGACCGTTTTCTTCAATACAGCGCATCCTTCCAACCACAACTGCATTTCACTGTTTTTTCCCAATTACAGAATTATCCTGCTCATCAATTTTGTTTCTTTGGCATAAACTCATCTACAGATTTATAGGAAGTGTATGCATTTAATACAGCAGACAATTTATTTTTTCTTGAACTTTTCCACAGAAAATGAAGATAAAAATCCTCCCATAAGATTTCTTTGGTTATAATTAAACATATTTGATTTTGACCTAGGTTTCTTGCCCTATCTCCTCAAAAATGGTTTTTACTGTTCCTTTCCTTGTTTCCACAGCAACCTTTCCATGACTCTCATTAAGTTTCATCATGTTTTCTTATAATTCTATAAGGAAGTAATGATTTTGGTTTTTTGTGGGATTTCTTTTTAACAAATGCAGGCATATTTTTATATATGTCTTTTATAACAAAACAAGGATTCTGGGACAGTGTTAATCTCCATAACCCTTGCAGTAATTAGGTAATTCTGCCAAATTTCATTTAAATCAGCAGTACTGTTGTCAGTCTCTCAGTTTACCAGGTTCCAAAACAGCACAAACTTATTGCAGTCCAAGTTGGGGAAAGAATCTTCTCTGGACCCCGTTTCAATACTTCATATGGGGACCATCAGTCAATAGTACTGAAGCAAGGCATCCATTCAATTTGAAATTTTTGAATAAATGCTAAATAGAGTTAATACCCGTCTCCAGTGATTAATACAACCCAGTTTGCACCTAGGGAGAAACACTGAGGCATCGTAGCTGAAAATTCTGAGGGTGATCCATATAAAGACTGCCCACCCAGGTTTAAGAGACATTCAGGTTTAGGAGACACTGTTTTAGAGGAAAAAAAGAGACTAAAACAATGAGCTAGGTTCTCTTTATGCTGTTATTGCCATTCATTTCTTCCCTTTCCTTGTTTTTGTTTCCAGTACATTTTATGAAAAGCACTAGAAATTACTTTACATATATACATGCATATATGCCTCAATGTCTGTATGCTGTAACTGCCAGAAGTTGATAAAAATATTGGAATGGAAAAACCGTAGCAGGTTCTGTGCAGCTGCTTCAGGGAGACACTAAAATAGATGTTTCCCCCATCTGAGATTCCCACTGAAGTCCAAGACAAGCCTGTTTAGGAGCTGTTTATAAGCTAGCACAGAGAGGCAAGACTGTATGTTTTTCCTTTAGGCAAAACACAAGTGAAGTTCAGATGCAATATTTTCTGAAGTCAACAGAAAACAAACAAAATTTCAGTTAGACTTCATTGCAAAAGCTGTTAGATTTAAAAGTAATGTTCCAGTTCATACAAATGAATATTAAAGATGGGCAGTTCGCGTCCCAATTGTTTCTGCACACTGTTTGTACTTAATTATCTTCAGTTCCAGTAACAGACTGTGAGTGGAGAAAAGGACTGTTCCTAACACTCTGCATTTTACACACTGTGACTACTGGCTCAGCTGAGTAGGAAAACACATCTGAGAAGATTAAGTTCCAGTTCCAGGCCAGACCTTTTCTAATAATAGTTTTTCTTTCTCT
Organism: Pterocles orientalis; assembly: GCA_011057875.1. Lineage (NCBI taxonomy): Eukaryota > Metazoa > Chordata > Aves > Pterocliformes > Pteroclidae > Pterocles > Pterocles orientalis. The sequence continues at coordinate 23,442 of WKFP01013686.1, forward strand.
CCTCCACCAAAGTAAATGCAACATTCAATGTCTCTGTCTACTTTACTGGAAAACATACACCTGAACCTTTTCAAAAAGCTTCTCTTTATGGCCTGTTTTTTCCTGAACAGGTGGTTAATGGGACCTGTTTGTGGTTTTCCTACTGGGTCTGTGACACCTCAAAGTAAAGCAACTCTTCAGTTTCCAGACCTCCTCGTGTTTTACGTCGCTTGCATCAAGTGGTGCATTTGCTAAAGCAGCTGTTCTTTCCATATTCAATAGATTTCAAGCTTTTAAAATAGTTACCTATAAAAACAGAACAAACCTTAATGTACAACAGTCAAAGAACTATAAATTTCACCAGCGTGGAATATAGAAGTGCTTATCTTAAAAAACATCCTCCTACAATATATGGAATGGAAGTACAGCTGAATGAGAACTTTTCTTGAAATATTTTAATTTTTTTTGCAAATGCACCAATTTATCTAAGCACTTTTCTACTGAGGCATGACCTTTTAGGCAAGTTAGCAATTTTAATAAAAAACTTTCACCAACAAAGATTTCTTATCTCCAAATTGAGTTTTCAGTTCAAACCAGACAAAAAAAGTGTCTGCACCCACTGAGAGCACGGGTTGACTCTCCAATACGTAACTGCACCAGGGAAGCAAGAGCTACACCTTACGCCAGGTGTGATGGGGCCCGGACTGGAACAGAGTTTTAGGTTTTTGCGGATGGGCTCATGCTTCCAGGTGGAGGTTTAATCAGCTCTGGCTTTCTCGCTTGCAGCAAACCACACATTTTTTTCCTGTGGTCCTTACAAAGCTTTTCTCTGAAGTTTGGCTGAGTTTGCTCCCTGCTCTCCTTTGCATTTCTCTGCACGAGCTGCAAATTCTCAGAAGTTTGCTCCAAGTCCTTCCTTCTGAACCTCTTCTGCCTACTGCTCAACGCACACTGAAAACTCACCTCCCTCGGCAGGGGCTACATCCTTAAACTTCTCTAGGGGCAGCCCAACATTTGTGTGAAGGAAAAGTGGAATACATGGTTCTATGCAATTTTAAGCACTGGAGCATGTAAGAAGTACAGTGACATCACCTAGCAAAGCAAGGGAAATAAAATCTGGCAGCATATTCTACACAATATCTACTGCACACCTACTAGAGAGACACTGACCCAAGAATACAACAGACGAAAGTACTACAACACGCCAAATCAGCTTTACATCAGGAGATTCAGACTATCCCTGGCTACAATGCTCCTGAATAGAACACATGTAGAACTGGCTATTCCACAAGGCATTACTAGTCTGCCAAGGAAATTTCATTCTAGACTTTGTATCTCCTAGAGCCCAGGAGCTGTTCAAGATCTTACATTCTCCTCTTGAATGCCACAATCAGTGTTTTGGACCACTCTCTGATCTTCAAACTCACAGAGAGCTTCTGGAGCTGAGATTTTTGCTTAACAAGACCTACAGGTCAAAATACTTGTGCAGCTTCTCAAAATTTTACAGAAATCATGGGTGGAAGAAATGTTACTTCTGTCTGATACAGTAGATATTTTCTTTATCTTCATAATAGTAATACCTGTTCAAACACCTCTCATGCTAACTTGAAAACCTATCTGCTCTCGAAAATAGAATTAAAACATCTCATCTGAGCTCTGAATAATTCTTATGAAAGCTAAGGCCTTGTCCATCAAAAATAAGGTACACTTGAATATTTTAGTTTCGATTGCTTGATAACACCTTTTTCCATATAAGCTAATTTTGAAGAATTCTCTTGACTGAATTTTCATTGCTGCTTTCTTCAGCCCATAGACTATACTACAGTTATGCAAGCAATTTATTTCAACTGTAACTTGCAAACTTTGGGATTAATTGTAAAAAATGTAACTTCCCCCATGAGAGGAAAGCAAATCCATAGGCTGCTAAATGCAAATCAAGTGCTGAACTCTAACACAATAATTTCCTTCCTTGCTGTCAATTTTTTTCTGAGAAAAACAGTAAATTGCTGCTAATTAATATCTACTTATAGCCCTGTTCAGCCTTCAGATAAGAGTGAGTGACTAGAGAGGCTTTCACCTGTGCTACCCTCCCTGCGGAGGCTGGATCTGAGACTCCACCTCAGCCCCAGGAAGCTTTCAGCATGCCTGCAGGCATTCTTCAGCTCAACACATTGTACATCCTTTTTTATTCTATAGTTTTTATGGTATTTAGTTACCATGTTATGGCAGGCCTTCAGGAATCCAAGACACACACACTGCAAAATTATAACTTCAGCAAATTCATTGGACTTCTTCAAGGAATTTTTGTGTTTAGGTTTTTGTGTGGTGTTCCTGTCCAGTCCAACCTATTTGCTTCAAACCTTTTCTTGGAAAGTCCTTGTTTTCCAGGTTTATTTACACCGTAAGAAGCTTGGTCAACAAACTCTGCAGTTCATTTAAGCCAGTTCTGTCTGAGGAGCTGGCCCCACAAAAAGCTGAGTAAGATGAGGTTTTCCCCAGCTGCACAAGGGTCAGTAGGTTTTTAACCATGTTCTTTCAGTGTCTTTTTAAAAATACTCCAGAAAAAGGCAGGACAACTTTCCCTCTAAATTATTAGCAGCTTACTGAGAGCTGCAGCTGCAGCCTGTTTAGGATCAAAGATGCTGCAACCAGGAGGTGACACTGTAAAGCAGACCACAGGAGTTACATGTGCAAAAACATGCATACACCTCACCTGGAGACTGAATATAAATAGCTACACATTGTGAACTACTTCTTTAACTACCACATTTACACAAACAGCTGAGTGCTCATTGATTTCAACTTAAAAAGCCGTAATTTGAACATACAAACTTTCAGATGAAGTCCGACTCTTAACCCCAACTGCAGTGTTAAGGTAAGCTTAAGCAAAAACTATCTGTGTTCTACATTGTTTTCAAGATGACTCATTTGTCTGTGTGCAGGGAACTTCCGCGAGTCTTACATCGGCAATGCCCATCTTATAGCTTAAGCTTTTAGTCTTACATCAGATCTAGAAATAAGCTTAAGGCTAAATAAATGAGTCTTAAAACCATTATTGTCCTTCACTGGTGCCAGATCATATCAGTAAAAGGGACTTAATTTGCTCTGGCTTTTAGTTTAAAATCAATCATCCCAAAAGTTCATACATGTTATTCTTGTAACACTTTTAGTGAATAATGAAAGACAATGACAATTACATCTAAAATACAAAGCTTAAACATTCTAAAGCCATCTGATTTCATTATGTAAATGGGATAACATGTTAATAACAACACATACCATCTCAGTAATGTGACTTGACTTTGTACTGAAGTCATTTCAACTTCATTAATTATGTGAAAAGTTGAGGAGTTAATTTAGGTCACAGTCAGGTAGCATACCCATGTAGAAATACACCATAAAGCATACCTGTGGTAACAGCACTCAAAAACAATTTTAAATGTATGTATTAGTTGCCCTCGTAATTTTCAGTGTGAAGTGAAGGATGTACTTAGGATCATTTTTATCATTTCAGATGAAAGTGAGTTCAGTAGGAAGTGTTGGGAAACAACTGAATAAGGACACTAGAACCTTAAAGTGTGGGGATGAAATGAGATATGCTCTCCTTCCAGAGGCAGACTTGTGCTCTGAGGTTTAAGAATAGTGGCTATGCACAACCATTTCTGCTTAGCTGCTCCTTGACTGAGGCAGGATAAGTTTCTTAGGGAGTGTAAAAGCATATGAAACTGGTTTCCTAAAGATTCAGCAATTAATCATACGGGAAATCACTGGAAATTCACAAGAAGAGGGGGAAAACAATCACTAGACGCTGGATTTAATCTTTTTTTTTTTCACTGTAACACCTCAGATACCTACAATCAAAACAAGAATTTTCATGCAAGTTTTCTAAAAACTTCCTTGAAAGAAGAATGTTCTTTGATGAAAAAAGAAAAAACCACATTCTGATCTAAGGAAAAAAGGTTCTCTATTTGCTTATGTTTACACAAACGCAAAAATAGGGATTCAGATCAAAGTAGCACCTGAACTTTGACTTAAATGAGCTGCAAAAGCTTTTCATAAGCAAGGGCTGAAACTCCAAAGTGTCAATCATTTTTGCAGTATTATGATAATTTTGGGGTTGAAATGCAATAATAATCTCTTACACTACAGGAAAATATTATCAATACAGATATAATAAGATTAAAATGTAAAAATATGGGGATAAGTTTGGCTCTTGACTATACACATGCAGCCTTTCTGAAGGCTGCATAGATGCAGATCAGATGAATTTTACTTTTGATCTCATTCTTCAGATAAGATTTCTGCCATATTTTGAAACAGGAAAAGTAATTATAGGAGTCATGTGATGCACTCTTCATTTAACACAAATGCTGTTGAAAGTGAAAAACAAATCAATGACTTTGATGATCAAGGACTGTACACACTGATCCCGTAACTTTTCTGTCGGCACAAACAATTATAACTATGAATTCTGCTCTATTACGTATGTGTTTCCTGTTAAACTATATGCTCTGTGTGCACAAATACACAGAATTAAATTCCCCACCAGTCTCTACTCATTCTGCTGTACTCGTACCTGGTTATGCCAGTGATTAATATGTTTTATTGGTCTGTTATTTTTCAGGATTTTGTCAGAGAGAGAATTTTAGTTCTTAAAGAGAAGCTGTCTTGTCTTTGTCCCAGTCCCTCCGGAGTCCCATATACGAGCAGCAAGAATGCTTCACCGAGCCACACTCACTGGCACTACACACTGGCCTTGCAAATTCGTGTGATGTTTCTGAGAGTGTCACAGAGAGACAGTCACTACTCAAAAGACATGGGAACAACCTCAAAAAATACCGTATCAGTGATAGGTAAGCTCAAACAACTGTAAAGGCGTGTTCAAGTGTGGCCCCCTATCCAGGATAATACAATTTCTTTTAACATTTAATGATTTCTTTCTTGAGCGCATTCCCACAGTGATCTCACAACATGGCTGATTGGAGCTGCCTCACAGAAAAACAGGAAATATAGAAGAAGATGGGTGTTTGCCTCATCAGACTGGACACCTGGACAACCTAAAAGCACAGCGGGGTGATGAACAGTGAACACGTCTTGGCTTAGTTGCCTTACAGACACTACTGGTCAGTAGATATAACTACTTTCCATGCCAGCATTAGCCCACTGCTGTTTAAATGACACTGGGAAATCACATCTGGATTGACATCAGCAGCAAATCACAAAACTGATGCTGATGAGTCCAAGGTGGAGCTATCAATACGAGTTTCTGAGGCCTTCAGGGATTCACAGAACGGAGAGACCCCAGGGCCAGCAATAGTATTCCCAGCTTCCCTGCTGACCTTGAAACAGCAGCCACTGGCAAAGTAGTGCTCAGCCCTCTGGAGGATCACACATCTTCTGGGACCTTAATAACTAATTTGTTATGCCACACCTTTTAGGAGCACAATTAAAAAGTAATGTCAACTTACATTGAAAAGCACACTTCAGTATTCACCAGCTTTATTTGTGTTTTCAAAATATTCATCTTACTAAAGCAATTTTGATGTTATCTCAGGAGATTTCTGGTTTATTTCCCATCTTTTCTAGCATTTGCACTTTGGAACCTAAAAGTCATGGTCAGGATTAAGCCCCATTCCATGAAACACCACATGTGCTAATTCTTTTATAAAACTAGCTATTACTCAAGTCTCCGTGGGAGACTGCCCTTGGCAAGCTTTTCAAGGACAAAGTACTTCCAACACAGAATTTAGAACTGTAACATTGGTATTTCTTTTTTACATTGTAAGAATAACATGTTATAATTGCATACTATGCATAAATTCAATATGCATCCAGTTTTCATAAAAGTTTCTCTTTTTTTTTGCCTTGATTACAGATTTAGGCTATGGACCAATTCTGAACAGGTTCAGCTGAGACCAGTGTAAACATCTGTGTCTCTTGAATTTGCCTGTCATCAAAAAGACAGACAGTTAAAGTTGGCAATAATTTATGGAGGACAATACCTGTTTCCTTTCTCAGCACAGAGGTAATGTGAATAGGGAAAGGACTCCTTTCTGACTGAATGAAAATGCTGAAGAATTACTGCAACTGCTGCTCCAGACAAGCAGCGCACAGGGCAGCAGTTGTGCCAAAACAACATGCAGGACACTTGCACTGAGGGGCACAATAAAGAAATCACTGGCAGTCTTCACTTTGCATTTCCAAGCACATCCTGTTTACCAGGCAACATCCTGCAGTTTGCTTTTACTGAATTATCTCATTGTTAGTCACAACTCAGGAGAAAATATCAAAATGTCACACTGAGTGATGCAAAGACAACTTGAATTTTTAGTATAAGGATAAATAGCGTCATCCACTAAGGAGAAAGCTGAGCAAAGAAGAATCACAACCACCAAGCCCTACGATCAGAGCATGCCAATGAACACAGCTGTCGTAACATGGCATAAATATTGCTCAATTTGACCATAATACTTACATGAAGATGTAGATCTGATAAGTCATAACTCAGACACCACCAAGAAAATGTATTTCAACTGTTCCTTTTGTTGCACAATAAAAATCCCTCCTGGATGGCAGCATATTCATTATCAGGCTTAGAGTTTCTGATGCAACTTTGAATCAGTTATCACAGATGCTCTAACAAATAAAAACGTATTTAATATCGGTACGGAAACCTACATAATAACTCTTAAGTTTCCCAGAAAAGACAGTCTCTTTACTATTGATTGCAAAGAAAAAAAAAAAAAGTAGGACACATTCTCAATAAATGAGTTTGTATAATTTCTTAGTGTGACAGATTTGCAAAGAAAAACTGTTACGAAACTCAGTAAGTGTCCATAAACTTTGCTAAACTGTTGTGCTACCACACGGTTTAGTCATGCCACCTGAAATTCATCATCTTCCTTCTTACTCTATATCCCAGAGCCTGAGCTAACATTAACAACTTCCTCACAAAGCCAAAGAAACTCAAAACACATATTTATCATTAAAAGGATCCAAATATAACATACTTAAAAGTTTTGGCATTTTGAGTAGGCAGAGAAAACTGGTTTAGGCCACTCTTAGAGTGTTTTAAAATTTCTGAACAAGTCACATACCTTTTAAAGTCAGCGGGCACTTTGCAATTGTTATTTGTGTAAGTTACATACATTCTATTCCACGCTGTCCATGCTACAAAGCAACTGTGCCACCACAGGGGAGCTTTATTTCAACAAATATTTGACTGAGTCAGTGGAACAAATTGCCAAAGGGACAAGAGAGAACAATTTCACATAAATTGTTAACAACAGAAAAGTAATATGCAAGTAGTTGTACCAACTGTTGGTAAATTTTGCACGGCTGGGAAATTCAACAAGATTTATAGCCCCTCATTTAAAAGAATGCACATAACTCCTTTACAGCCTCACACCCTGAGACAGTTCCCAGATTCATGCCACTAACAATGCGTACCCCACAATGAGTGCAATAATATCACATATATGTAAACATACTCTAAATATGTAGATAATATATGTCGGCTACATCTACTTTTATACAATTTGATCAAGTCCCCAAATCACTATCTGGGGTAAACAATGCAGAAAACTAGATTTCTATTCCTGTGTTGGTTTTGTGTAATCTCCTTTCTCCCATCTCGCATATAGGGCTGGATGGCCTCCTCCTGTCTGCCTGGATTCCCTTGCTGCCCAGTGCTGCACTTAAGTGCTACACTTTGTGTCTTCACTCTGATTTGTTAGGATTCCCCTTGGTGCTCTGGAGCTTGCAAGTTTCAGCTATAGCCTGGGGAAACACCAGCACCTGAAAAAATCTCCCTTTGAGAAGTTTTCAGCTTTGTCAGAGAGGAATCCCTCCTGCTAACAGGTGTTCCTGATGGAGCCCAGCAAGCGTACAATTTTTCTGGCTGTGAACTGCAATCAAACTGACAACTACGAGCTTTCTCACGTCCTTGATAAAAGTTCATTTAGCCACAACATTAGGAAGATTGTTTCTTTTTCCTACTGTCTTCTTATATATAGTTTTAAGTTACACATTAAGATGCACACATGACACCCCCGCCCTTCCCACCCCAACAAAAATACGTGCCATAACTAGGTTTCAGAGCTCTGATACCTTTGACACATTTGTAAAAGTAACAGTTCTCAGAGGGGATCTACTTCTTATCCACTACACACACTAAAAGTTATGGAGTCCAGATAGGATGGAACCACCTAAGGCACAGAACCAGGCATCCCTGCCCTTCAACAGTACGCAACATTTACCTACCAGCAGGCACAGCGATGGCAGCACATCTGCATTGACAAGACTGCTGCCTGGGTCTGGTTACTCAGCCCTCCCAGAGACAGCAGCTAGACCTGAACAAGGCACAGCTCCAGCACCCTTCCCGAAGGCTTCTCCCACATGCTGACCCTGTCCAGATGCAGCATGACTCCTTGTGAGAACTGGTCAGGAAATAGGCTGTCCCTCTGCATTTTTCAACATACATGTTATAGTATTAGAAGGAGTGTTACTGGGACATTTGGTGGACATTTGGCAGTCTGCACAAGCTTCCAAACCTCATTTGCTATGAGGGTGTCATCCTGCTTGTAGCTAAACCTCTCAAGAGAAAACTGTCAATATTCTGCACATGGGATTGCACTCCCCCATTTACTCTTCTGGGCTGCTGCTGCTACCGTTTCTTCCTTTCTCCCTCATTTTCCCCATGTTTCTGAACCTCTATGCCTTCCCCCCCTGGGACTTTTCATCTTTCCCCTGCTTCTGAGCTGTCTCTGCTGTCTCTCAGTAAATAATGAGAACCTGCAATCACCTCCTCTTCCTTTCTGCCCTCCTGCCATCCCTCATTTTGCTGTCATTTAAAACTTTAGAGGAGGAAGCACTCAAATCACTCTCTGGTAGTGCCACATAAAATTTATTCAGTGTAGGCAGAAAAAGTGCATAAAGCAAAGTAAAGATTCACAGGACAAAAATCATTCCTAGGATGCTAAACCATTACCAAAGCTAAGCAGATATTTCTTGCAGCTCCTTTACCATTGGGATCTTACAGTGACAGTAAGTAAAGAGTTAGAAAAAGAAGAATTATAAAACCTTGCTATGGTTGTGTTAAAAGCCAGACTCAGAAGGAAATAAATTTAAGAAAGTATGTAAGAAAAAATACCTCAGGTCCCAGAGCTCATATGCAAACATCACACAGCACTGAGGGTTACATTGTTCAAATTTGTAGGTTCACTATTCTTGCTGCCGGTCCTGTCATACTAGCAAATCACCAGTAATCATTAGCAAATTATAGAACCTTATGGCTGGAGCAAAAACAGAGACATGGAGTACAGATGTTTCTCCAGTGAATCCTATATATTTGCATTACTCCCTGAACATGGCCAAGCACTAACAGCATACAGGTAGTGCCCTCTTTAGGGAACCTCTGCCAAAACTCCATGAAAAAGCCCTAAACTCATGCTACTTTAAGCAGATCCTCCAGAACGGACCAGAATCAAAACATTTCCTCCAAGACTTAACAAAGATCATATGCCAAGAAGGGACACTCAAAACAAGTCACAAAACAGTGCCATCTCATGAGTTACATCCAACATAGATATTGCAGCAGGTCCCCAAGCCTCTGCTCCATCATCCCCACTCAAATGGGAGCATTACTGCATTATCGTTATTCACTATATACTATATTGATTCATCAGTTAGCACTCTACTCTGTCCTAGCTACTCAGAAAGTCATGGTAAACATCATCTATAGTGCTCACCAAAAAAACCTTTCAATTCTTGTTTATGAAGTGTTTTTAAATAATACTGAAGTTTTATTTTCATAAATAATTTTTACTGTCATTTTTACTCATCTGAAGTCAAGTAATCCAAAGGCTATAATATAATTATGCAGAAATAGGGGGTTAAAAACTACAGTTCAGGGTAAAGACACTGCAGGTGTGCAGTTTAATGAGTTCTTAATTGAGTACTGGGAGAGCATAAAAAGGAAGTGCAGAGGGTGATTACAGGGCTCTTTCAGGAAGGGAGCAGTGCAAGCACAGAACTCTATAATCAAGAATAAAGAAAAACAAGTTCACCTCTAATTTTCTCTGTACTACAGCCATTGTTATTCATGCTCAGAATGCAAGATTAGAATTTTTACCATTGAGTTAACTGACAAGATTAACCTTTTCTGAGATGCACTTGTTTTAATGCTAAGACAGCAAAAATGAGAAAGGACATAAAAAAATAACTTGGATCTGAAAAATATACTGGCTGCACTCTTGTTTTGCAAATGAGTCAGATTTCTCTCTGGCTTCTGCCTGTTCTGTGCTATTGAATAGACAGCACAGGATAAATCTACAACGGAAAAAATGGCAGGAGACACCACATGGGAGGGAAAAGGCAGCTACTTGGATTTACTACATTCTATCCTCAGTTCTCTTCCTCCTCTCTTCAAGAAACAAACACCCAAATCCTCTTCCCTCTGCTCAGGGAAAGCCATCTACAAAGCAACAGTGCAACAGTGTCACTGCTTAGGTAAGGCACTGCAGGAAAGCACTCACACCTGGCAGTGGGAATGCTCCTGGGAATGCTAAGGAGATATAAACATGTTAAGGAGACATAATTTTACATACGCTATGCATTTTATAAATGTTAAGGAAAAATTACATAGCGTACCCATCCGCAATCGTGGACAGTCAAGATTTCCTGGATATTCACTTTGCTACCATGCATAAATCTGACCAGTGATCACAGCAGGTTCAACCTCCAGTTAGGCAGAAGACAGTCACTGAAAACCCAGTGTGGTATCATTTAGCAGAACTCTAGAGTTTAGTAACTCAGGCCATCAGATGTTTGGGGTTTTTCTGAGAAAGAAAGAGAATTAAAATTGGACATCTTTCCAAGTAGTTCCATGTAGTTCAAGGGTTACCTGAAACATCTTTTTCTTCAAATTTAATATTTAGAACCATAAAGTTCATAAGAGAGCACAATCTGCTTCGATTTCTGAGGAAAAAAGAAATTTTTATCTATAAAGACTTGTTCACTATCATTTCAGCTTTATGAGTAAACTGTTATATAGCTACAGCAAGCTCCTGTAATCATTTTGTATACTACACTGGCTTTTTTCAATCTAAGCATTTTTCAAATTCTTTTACATCAGGTGTTAAGACTTCGAAGTTGTTTGTTATTTTCGTTTTCCCCATAAATATACTTTTAACTGCATGTTGCTGACAGGGAACAGTTAGTTACTTTTCACAAAACCACAGCAGGCTTGAATTCACCAAGCTGGTTGCCAAGTTATTGATAATTGTCCTCAGTACTGTGGTCTCTGCCTCCACACCAGTTTCTGAATCCAAGAGGTGACAAAGGGAAGAGGGATGACAAGACTAATAACCATTGAGGCCTTCTGGAACCATTATCATCTCCTATTCCAATTTTGCTTATAACTTATATTACAGAATATCACTCATCACTTCCTATATCAGGCTTATAATGTTTAATTCAAATATTGCAAGAATCCAGCGTATTCATCTCCAAGAACCAGGAAATATAGCTGTTTAATGACATGAAGCCTGACCTAGAGCCCAGTTATGTCAAATGGGAGTCTTTCAGTAGACTAATGGTCTTTGCTTAAGAGCCATCAGCTCTAATAAATCAGGAGGCAATTTTAGCTCTAATCAGCTAGATCTTGAGAAGTTCATATAAACGCCCTCACCAAGTTCCCTTTGGTCACCCCTAGAAATGGGCAGAAGGGATGACCATGCTGTCAGCACTTTACAGGTAAGTAACTTTCCAGTAGCTGTCTAACACACAGGCAAGAAAACATGCTAAAACTTAGTGGCACAAAGCACAGTGCTACAAAGACATTGACACTTAACACCAGAGAAGATCTGGACGGTGTGGGTACACTCACCTGTTCCAATTACCGTAATACATCTGACACTCTCCCCTTGGGGCTAGGGAGAACACCTCATCCAAGTGCTGTAATTGAGCTGCGTTGGATTATTTTAGTGCACACAGAACACAGATGCAAATAAAGAATTTGCCTAACATAAGCAAGAAGTGTTATGCTGTAGTCATCTAACCATACATGCTAATTAGAAGTCAACAGATTCATTCAGGAAGAGGGGGATTGCTTCTTTCTAATAACTTACATTTGGTAGCTGCCACCTGGCTTTGCATTATCAAATGCCAAGTCTCTCTGGAAGCTGTTACTTCTCCTTTGTCCTGTGATACAGCACACCCAACTTATAGCAGTATTCTACTTACTTGCACAAACCTTCAAGTTCATTTATCTATATCCAAATTGTAAATATTTAAAGAAAGGTTTCACTCTAACAGTGGAGAAGAACACAGTGCAGGAGCCCTTTCCATATTCTCTACAAGCAAACAAGCACGTTTGTCCAAGAGATGCCTATTTGCATCAGAACTTTACCAGCTTCTGAAATGACCTCCAGCTTGCGCATATCAGTACTTTTTGTTATTTCAAAGTCTGGCTCTTTAATCTATTATCTATCATTGTCAGTGACAATGTTGCACGTGAAGCAAAGCATATTCTTTTAAAATAATTTGCTGATGTTAAAATCTACAAGGTGTGGCATTAAATGGAAATGTTAAGCTGTGTATTTACAAGCTCTCTGGAGAGTAAGAAATCTTCACTTAGAGAGGATCTTGTCACTCATACCAGGATTATATTTAAATGGCACAGATCAATGGAAGCTCATGAAACTCCCATGATGAAAAAAATATTGATAAATTGACAAACAGCTCTCTGAGGAAGTATTTACTTTATATTTATGCGTTTTACCCAAAATGCAGTTATAAACTCAGTCAGTTCCACTTGGTTTTGGACCTTGCGAATGCAAGTGTTCCTCAAACCATACACCACACATACTCATTTGACATTTATCCACATCAGCAATAATTACCACAATGTTTAAAGCCAAGAGAGATTTAAATCTTTCCACGCTATAATTCTGCCAGCCCCCACCACTTTAATGGTTACTTTGAAAATCCAGTACTCACTCATCATCTTTCCATTAAGCAACAGGCATTTTTCAGAGCTTTGTGATCAAATAATTCTGTACAGCTAAGCCTTTAGGATCATCCACATTCTGTTACATTTTATAATTGCAGATACGATTGTAACAGATTGTAACTACTTCATGTCTATAGTGCATGTTCTTCAAAGAGAACGTTCAGCGGGATAAGTGAAATCCCAATAAGAAGCACTAGGCAGTCGTTTACAGAACCAGGAAACTAAAGTTGAAATCACATTGTCCTTGTAAGGAAGACAAAGCTGTTCCTCAGAAGTGAGGTTACCACCTTTCTAGGAAGAATACGTTACAGATCTCAGTGTTACAGAAATTTGTCATATTTACCCCAAACAGTAAACCAAATAAATTCGGTTTACTGAAGGAGTAAACTGAAGGAGTTTTACCTGAAGTACCTGAAGGGGGCCTACAGGAGAGATGGGGAGGCACTCTTTATCAAGGTGTGCAGTGGGAGAACAAGGGGTAACGGGTATAAGCTAAAAGAGGGTAAATTTAGACTAGACATTAGGAAGAAATTTTTCACTATGAGGGTGGTGAGACACTGGAACAGGTTGCCCAGAGAAGCTGTGGATGCCCCATCCCTGGAGGTGTTCAAGGCCAGGCTGGATGAGGCTTTGAGCAACCTGGTCTAGTGGAGGGTGTCCCTGCCCATGGCAGGGGGGTTGGAACTTGATGATCTTTAAGGTCCCTTCCAACCCAAACCATTCTATGATTCTATGATTCTATGATTCTTCTTCTTGGACAGACAAATAAAACTACGTGGCTTTGAAACCCTGCTGTTTGCTGTTCATTTTACCCAGATGCATAGTCTTATTAAATAAGACAAACACTAAAACAGTCAGCTCAAAGATCAGTGAAACTATTACAATAAAAATCAACCAGATAAAACTAATGCAAGAAAAGACAAGTCACAGGAACTTTTCAGGAGTCAAAGGAAATGTATAAGACAGTTTAATGTTGATCATGTTTGCTGTTTTTTTCTTGATACTTCATAATTATTTCAAATGCAGCTCTGGCAAGTGAGTTGTCATATCCTGGGAAGATAGCTGCAACTACCTGCCAAAATCACCAGCAGCCAAGATTTCTAAGGTTCTGCCTCCCAAAAGTTATTTTCTTAAGGGAATTCTGCTTCATTTACTATCCCATTTCTGAAGCTTTATTAAACAAGATCTAAAAACTAATATTCTCCAGTCTCTTTAAAGTACGGGTTTATATTTCATTATTAAATCAATACTAAGATTAAAATGAAGAGGCTCCATGTTTTTTGGTCTTCTCACATCCAATTAAAATATTATAAAATCCAGACGCAAGAGTTCTGGGCTGAAAGAAAAAAAAATAGACCTGCTACATATAGATTATGGAACATTGGTAAAATTAATTCTGCTGTTCCTTCCAGTTAAGTAAACACCCTCAACCTGTGTATCTCCAAACCCAGTACTTTCTGTCAACTTTTCAAATTGCTAATGCATTAAGTTGATTCCAAAATGCATTGTTGACAATTGCTAAAAATTATGTTAAACTCGGAATTTGCAACATTTACAAACTTCAAACGAGACACACTCAGAGAAAAGAGAGAGTGAAATAACAACAGGTTTAGTACTCTAAAGTGATAAATAGCCTAAGGCCAAGGAAGGTTTACAGTAATAAAGAACAATTTGCTGTGAAAATAATTACAGGTAACTGGCCAAGGTTTTAGATGGACCAGCTGGTTTTCATCCAGATTAGACATTTGGGATCCCCATTGATGACTAAAAGAAACAAGCTGCCATAAGGTGACCTGTTATTACATTTACTACACAAACAAAACCAAACCCAAACAAGCAACAAAACAGAGAGATGTGCCCTTAAACATAAAGCACTGCTTAACAAAAAAGAGCCATACAAAAGCTGAACCAAAACAATACCTGAGCAAAATCTGAAAGTCAGTCTAACTGCAAGTTTGCTCTCAAAACTAATTAAACCATTAACAGAAAAAAACTCATTAATCTACTGAATTTACAAGAATGAATCTGTAGAAATGGCAGTGTGTTTAGTTATAAATCCCAATATAAATAATTCAACAAATTTAGTCTTTACTGTGACAACAGCTAGATATTTGGAAAATTAGTTACTATCTAATGAATAAATCACAACCTGGGAGTCAAATTCGGCTTATGCATTCTTATCATAGACTGGTGAGTGGACCTTTCTCTCTAAGGGCAGGAAAACAGTATGCAGTAAATCCACCTGGAGAAACAGAAACATTTGATATATGTCTGTCATGTATACAAATATGCCTCCTACCATACTTCAAAACATACATTAATGCTTCTCTTTTACTAAATTATATTTAGAGCTTTCTAAACATGATTAGGCACTTTTTCTCCGGCAGCTGCTTCATAGGCACGCACAAGGACAGGAACACATATCTCTACCTGGTAACACAGGCCAAGAAGGACTTGGCTCTTCCTCAGCCAACAGACCACAGGAGGGGACAGGCAGGGGCTGGTCATCTTGCCCCTTCCCAGAGCTCCAGCACCCAGCTCTGCAGAGCAGGTACGAGCACTGGCTGCCACCCCAGGCCCAGCAGACCCCTGGGCGCTGGGGAAAAGTAGGGAAAAGCTACTTCCCAGCAGTTCCTTGGTGCCACAACCACTTTGGCATGGCAAAGCCCCTCGGGAAGTACTGGAATTTGACTTTAGACAGAAAGAGTAAGCAAGCTCATTCTTAGCAAATGTCAGCTTGGAAAAAGCTACCTGAGCTTTAAAATCAAGAAATTAACAGAAGTTCAGTGTTTTTTAATGCTCAGAGGGTATAAGCTTGCACCCTCTTCAGTCTACCGGAAATCTGGCATCATGTGATTGCTTCTGAAGATGCTGGTAAAACTTTGTCTCTCTGAAAGATCATGAAATGACATTAAGTCTCCAGCTTTTATGGAAAGTTTGAGCCAAAATCCTATTACAGTAACTGACTCAGAAAGAACTAGCAATACCCAGCCACTCAATATCCATCCATCAGAAAAAAATGAAGAAAAACCCACAAAACCAATCACCTTATGACTACATACCAGCACAACCTCTACAAAAAGACAAACTATATTTATATTTAGGTACTGAGTTATAAATCAAATCTTTCTCTCTGACATGATGAAATTTTCAACAATAAGTTATTTTAAAATTTCTCTAGATGTAGCATATTTAAGAAATAAAAATCACAAGGAGAATTTAAGGTCTCTCTTCTTATACATGCTATTTTTCTTTTCGTGGACAGGTGGTGTCACTTGATGCCAATAAAAAAAAATTCTACACAATACAACAGGTTTTAAATCGCATCTTTTCACTTCTGTCCTAAGATATTATCATCGCCTATTTCATTACATCATACCAGTGGCTCTTCTATGTGGCAAAGCCTGATGTGGAACACCATTTATCAGGTAAAAAATGCAAATAAAGCCTCTCTTTTATGTAACTTAAGGTTAATACCAGTAAAGTTATATCATCTACTTTGATACTGGAAAATACTTTTGGTTTTGCTTTTGTTTCAGTTTATTATCTTACTACATATAGACAGATTTAAAGAGAAAGAGAGAGAGAGATCTATGGATATACAAAAGAATCAAATGTCTATCCTTCCGTTCCTACACTAAACTATACAGTAGTCGTGCAGCAAATAGCTTTTCGAAGTAAATGTGAATTAATGTCCTTTAGCTTATTTTAGTTACGGCACATCTTGAAAAATCAATCTGTATCACAACGATTCCCATGGATATTTTTATATTCAAAAGAGATGATCACTGGGAATATTTCTACTCATCTAGCCAATGCGACAATGACTAGAGTTGCCCACATTTCACATTTGCGTAAGTCAAACTAATTCAAAGGGGTAAATCTATGTAAGGGACTACTCCTGCGGTGTTGCAGAAACTGCAAATTGACCATCCAGGCCCAGACTGTTTTGTGGTGCCTCGAAACATTCCTGTTGTAGATGAGAAAGCTCAAAACTTCCAGTTGCAGACAAGAAGATGGCAAGGAATGCACCAAAGTCTTACTAACAATGAACTCAATCGATGAGGCTCTGATAAGGGAAGCCTCGAAGACTCATGTCTCAAGGCATCAGATAAGAAGATACACCAAAAGCCCCACTCCCCTCATTAACAAAGGACTAGACAACCCCTGCTGAGTAGGGCCATCAACGATGGACAGCAAACCCCTGCTGGGTCTTACAGTGGACTGGGTCAAACCCCTGCTGAGTCTAACAATGGACTCAGTCTCGCTCTTACAACAAAGTAGCAGACTTTTGTTGATTAAGGCCCTGCTTCTGCCTATAAAAGATGAACCAGCAAAATAGGGGAGCAGGGCCCATCACCTGAAGACTCCTGAGATGCTGACCAACTGAACAAGAAACAACCCCCCCCCCAACGTTCATCCAGGGATCCAAGGAGTGGTGATAACTCTTATTTCTTTTCCTCTCCTTGCCTCTCTCCTCTTTTTCTCTTTCTCCCCTCCTTTACTTTTCCTTCCTTCTCTTCCCTTATTCCTTCTTCTCCCCTTCTCTCCTCCCTTCCTGCATCCCTCTCTCTCTCTCTCTTTCTCTCTCTCTACTGTCTCCATTTTCCCTCTGGCACGTATGGTAACATTTTATAAGTTTAATGCCAGCCCCTTTCTGAGGCTTGTTTAATTGGTTTTTCATATTGATTGCTTATTTTTAGTGATGATTATTACTAACCCTAGTGATATTGATAATCATGCTATTGTTATTCCATTGCTATAAGATTTAGTGTTATTAGTGGATGGTAAAATATTAATGAATTGTCTTTACCAAGTAATTTGTTTTCTTTTGCAATTCTGTTATATTCCACATTTTATACCCTGCATTTCCCTTTTTCCCCCTAAACAATTATATGCATTAAAATTATAAGCCAATATGCAATTTTTTGGTGTCGTTTCACCTTAATTTGCCCCAAGGGAATGTATATATAGAACATCCACGAACACCACTCGTCCCACCCAGGGTGGTTCTATGAGCTGGGTCACGACAATCTATTAAAAAATAAAATCAACTAGTGCTGATTTTTCCATATGAACTCCAATTTTAAAAAAGCTACTTTACATGTAGTTTTGTTCAGTTACAAAACAATTTTTCAATTTATTATATTTGGTCATGTTAATTAATTTTAGCTTTAGATAGTGCTGTCACTTAAAATTTCATATCACTGGGCTGTATATCTATTTTTTCAGTACCACGTTCACATGAGAAAAATTGACAAAACCCACAAAAATGTGAGAATGATAAAGGTTGTCAGGGTAACAAATTATGCACACAGGCAAAAGGGTAAAATATAATTATGCAGATGGCAAAATAAAAAAGGTAATTTATAACTGATGCAGAAAATTACTGGCACAATACACATATCCCATAAATCAGTTAGTTAACAACCTAATTTGTAACTTTCTGAAAAACTGCAAAGATAAAATAGAGACCTAGAAAGGAATTTAAGTGCCTCGTGTCTTTTATTTCATTAATGCACCTACTAAGGACAACATTAATAGATCAGTAGCACATTAAATAATTGATTCCACATTATTACCCCCCTCTCCTCTGCACTAATGAGCAATTAGTTCTTGTGATGATTGACTCTTTTCAACAGGGAAAATAGGAAAGTTTTTGCAGTACAGAAATGGCAGAGGCTCACAGGTCTGAGATATCAGCTGAAACACCTATTCATTTTTAAAAACATCAACAAACACTACGCAGGCCAGAATAAGAGGGGCGCTTCAGGGCATTCTTATATACCCATTGGAAAGCACAATAAGAACTGAGACCTGTCTTCTCTGCACAAACCAAAAGGCATATCCAAGGTATGCTTTCTTTGAGAAGTTATACAAAATTAACTACGGAGGACACACAACCCCTTTTCTGTTTTTAACAGCTGTCCACTTTGGGGTATAAAAATTCAAAAACATTGGGTAACTCAGAAGGAATGAGCAAGGTCATGATGGTTTCTGGGCCCCTGACTTTTCAGATTACTCCAGCACAACACAAAAATTAAACATCTCTCCAAGTCCTACTGATTCAAAGAGAAATAAGTCACAGGTCTAAATGTTTTTCTATATTAAAGAGGAAAGAGAAAACACAACGACGAATTTTCGCAAATAAGGTCACATAGCAAGGTGTGATATCTATTTGAGAAGGAGAAGGAGAAAAGGTGCTGAACTAAAGAGCAAATGCATGAACAAATGGCACACACATCAAAGAAACTACATGACAACAATGTGTTCAGGAAAGATTTTAAATTTTCAAGAAAAGAAGTGATCATCTGTGTGGCACACTGATAACACAAAACAGCAGGTAGGCATAAGGCAGCAGTAGCTTGCTTAGGCAAAACCCATCATCCTGTTGGTACAGCTAGGGACTTGAGCACGCACTGATGTGCCTAGGGTGCTAGAGCTGGAGCATTTACTCTACTTGGGAAAGCAGCAGCCTTAGGAGTGTATGAAGGTCTCAGTCTCGGCAGAAATTATCAATAGGTAACTGCAAGGTTATCTTATTTGTGACATTAAGTCATTAGGCTGGTTATGTGTCCATCTGCTCTGCTTTGCAAATTGGCCTCCGGTATTCACTAGCAATCATAAACCCAGATATGTTATGACACAGGCTAAAAAATACACACAAAAACAGTCATGAGCATAGACCTGAGATCATCACAGCTACTCAGCACGATAAACGCTAATGACTTTTAATCATACAATTAGCCTACTGGAAGTAAGGACCTTTAGAGCAAATGGAGCACAAGACCTACAAAGACCAAAGGAATTTTCACTGTAAATACACACAAAACCAGAGAGACTTTAATCTACCAAAACAGAGAGGGCTGTCAGTGAAGGCAGAGCGCAGTGTAGTAACTATTCATCACTACTGCCACCATAGCATTACCTTCCACTTGCCCAGTGAATTTCATTAAAGACAGAGATACCAGTCATTTGGCTTCACTTCTCCTTCCTTTGCCAGCCTTTTCCCTGTGCAGCAAAATATAGCAATACAAAGGCATTGCAAAGCACACTCTTACCCTGCCCTGGTAGAGGATCCTCTAACAGGAGTTTCTCTGCTGCAGAGCATACTCATATCTCCCAAATCTGCTGAACTCCAGTCAGCTTCACCTTGGTTTATGCAGATGATACAAAAGTGCTGTGCTATGTTGGCAACAAGTGAGGGAGCCAAATGCATTTCTAATATCATTATAAGGATGAATTTGGTGCAAGTGCTTAAGATTAAAATGAATATGATGTTTAAGTAGCTAGAACTCTTCTGCATGTTGAGGAAAGAGAAGCCCCCTCAACAGCCATTTTATGGTTTGTACATTATTATAACTAATAGCTAAATTATTTACAGAGTGAGCACTGGTACTGCAACAGTATTTTTGTTAGCTATGTATTCATGTCAAGGGAAGCAAAAATAGTACAGTCCTAATGGATACATTTCTATTCATACATTCTACATTTTTCTCATTTTACCCTAAGGCTATCATTATGTATGGTAACGAAGGAAATTAAAATTATTCCTGTTGCTTTTCTTCTTTATTAATCTTTAATGATTTTTAATTTGAATGCTTTAATCAATCCTTTCATAAAAAGGATAAAGCAGTGATTCTTTAAAAGTCTGTTGCCTTTTTTCCACCCCCAGTCATCCCTTTATACAACAAATTTCAGAAAAACACATAGGAATTTTGTTTCCAGTACATACTTTCCTATCTTATCAGTACTCAGAAAAGCAATGAAGGGCATGAACCTGCACCCATCACCAGTACCAGGAGTGATTCAACAGAGCACATACGCATGTTTCTCTATGAGCAAATAATTATGCTTCTTGTTCAAAAAAGCATCCAAGCAAAAGCTGTCTACCGTAAGCTCTGCTCACTGCCATGAGTAATCTTTTTTTTTATTTAAATGAGACTAATAAAGTTAGAAAACATGCTGCCCAAGACTGGTTTAGGAGGAGAACACAAGCTTGCGGAGCTTTCCTTTGCAACAAGCCAAGAGCAAAGGGGAGGTAAAGACTAAGTTTGAAAGTCCATCATCTGCAGGCAGTTTGGGAGGGGGCAGAAGAGTTTGGGAGCTAAACCCACACTGAAGTAACCCTTCAGCCCAGAAACTGTTGCCTGCTGAAGTCACTGCTAGGCATCTGAAGCCTTCCACAGTCTCTCTAGACATCTGCTGTCCCAATTCTTACAAACGGAACACCTGTAGCCCCCCAGCCTTGTATACCCAGGCCTGTCACCACCATCCGTTCACACACTTGTCTTTGGGTTTGGCACAAGTGTCTGCCTGGGTTACTTCAGATCCAGCTGGAAAACAAACAAACAACTGAAAAAAACAAACCATTCCCCACCAACCCAGCTTAGGAGCTGCAGTACTTGTAAACATTTCAGTCTTTACTAAATAATGAGTCCTGAAACCTTCCTAGTACAGCCCAGGCATGAACTCAAGTTAGAGTGGCATATACAACCCCAAACTACTTGTTCTCCTAGAAAGAGTGATATTTGGGTGATGCACACAGAACATCAGAGTATAACAACCATTGTTTATACTGTGTCATGTTACACTGCACTTCCTAGTAGCACTTGGCACAATGCAATCATCCAGTATTTTGGATTTTTTTTAATATTTCAAAGATTTGCATTGAAGCAAAATTTTGGAACAATCCTCATCCAAACACAAATGAGCAAACTGCCCTTTGCCTGAATACAGAAGCCATGAAGTGAGAGGGGAGGTCTTTCTGAGTCTAGATCAGAGGGGGCAGGGGAGGACACTCTATCTTCCAACTTCAACTGAGGAGGTACGCATAACAAAGGCTGGTTTTAACAGGCAGATTAACTGCCTCCAAAAAATCTCTGTCAGGACATTTATTTGCTAAAATTCAGGTGTTCTGATTCATCCATCTTTTCCACTGGAACTGTTCCATTATGTATAAACACCCACATATTTGTTTATACACACATCTTCTGCAGAGAAAGAGAGAAGTAGCCTGGAGGCTGGGTCTTTTTCTGAAATAAGGGAAAGCAGATGCAAGTCCACACTCCAAGAAACAGCAGGATTTTGACCCACTGGAGTCTTACCTCCCCACAAGTCACTCTGCACACTGGACTCAATGCTGGCTAAGGTTACTCTCTTCGAACAGAAAAGCTATGAAAACTTCAAGTTCAATTAACTAGCTTTCATTTCACTTATCTATCTTGAATTTAAAAAATACCACTAAATAACCCTGACCCAATAATTTCATACATAAAAGAAGCCTTTGTAGCAGGTGTAATATTCCTGAGATATGGTTAATGAGAAATACACATCAGAGCTTAACTGGGATAAGTCTTTGATGTTGGTTAGCTTACCTGTCGTGACACTAAAGATCACAAGGGAAAAAGTGCGCATACATTGCATCTCTGCTGGGGGCTGTTACAATCGGATAAGCCACAGTCTCCTGGACTGCTACACTTGAGCTCACACCAAAGCTCTCTGAACCTTCCCCCCAGCCCCACACACATCACACCGGGACACGGAGGCAGGTTCCCCCAGCATTGCCCACAAAGCACCCACTGCCTCTTGACTACAGGGAGCTTTAATTTCAGTAGGTTTACTTCTGCACAAAACCTGTCAGATCACACAGTCCTTAAGATAAACTAAACAATATTCACAGCTGAAGTGGAAAAAAAATACATGAAAAAAACCTAGTGTCTGAAAATTATAAACTAGGGTTTTTTTTTTTCCAGTACACTGAACTAAACTGAACCAAGTAGATGTAAATAAATTTCTAACAAACGTAACTTATTCACAAGAGTTGCTTTGCTTAGACTTTGAAAATGCATAATGGCAGAGGGGGCTGTGTGTGAATGCCATTTGACTAGGATAAGCACAGCACTATTGCACAAAAACATGGCAGGTAAGCAGAGCCACTTCATCTGTGAGTAGCACACATATTACTTGCAGGACATTGTGTTAAGAAAATGTATGTGCTGTATGTTACTTCCTTAAAAGAACAGTGTAAAGCTGAGGCAATCTGCTATTTTAACAAATCTGTAAGTCACCTTTAATGAAGACAGCGTCAAAAATAAAACTGTAATGAAAGAAATGCTAACTATTTTTTGAAGAGCCACACGCATTTACACAAAATATTTTGGAAAGGTCTATGTTTTGAGGAAATGTCATAAATTTGAATCATCATAGGGAAGAAAAGAGAGCAATATGGTCCGTGATACAACACAGAATATTATTTATAGAGTATACATTGCTGTAAGCTTTGGGCCATGGGTAGCCAGTTTGTTTTTAAAGCAGACCTAACAGCATGTTGCAAACTATTTATTCTGATATATTTCCTTACAGATAATCATTCAAAGCCAATGGAAATTGATGGGGATGTTGAAATTCCTCCTAACAAGCTCCTTCTCTGCAAAGAGCAGAGGGAACTTCTTTTGCCTTGGGCTCTCCAGCTTGCTTAAACTTCATTTTCCCTCCTCACATCCTTCTATTGCTTGACTGGCTCAGTGAGAGTTCTCCTTCCCATTTCAATTTATTGTAGTTACAGGAATGGAGGGAATTATAAATTCAGGTGTATTTGTCCATACACCAGTAACCACAGCGGAAATTTAATCTCCACAATAAAACCTTTCCAAACCCAAAATACAAAATGGCCACACAATTCACATGCAACATCCTGGTAATGAGAGAAAGAGATAAATAACTGAAAATTGTAAGACAAGAAATCATACATCCTTTCTTTTTCATTTTCATGTATTCAATGGACACCCATTTGAAAAGGTTATGAAAACTGCTCCAAAAGAGTTTCACATTGCTTTTTCAGAAAAGCAAAAGCATCTGAAACACTAAAAGGGTTTTCTTGTTACTGGCTTAAACGTGATTTTCATACTTGAGTACATTACTATTGTTTAACGAGGGAACAAATGCACTTTACTGTGTGAATATCTAATTCCCTGCACAACAGCAAGTAAAAAGAACCAAGCTGCCAGCCCCCACGAGACCTAGGTAGGGCTGCCATGCTCCAACAGAATTCTTGAACATTCCCTGTAAATCACCAAGATTTATGCCATGCCTTTATGCACCCACTGCAAAATGATTGAAATCTGTGTGTTATATCTATCTGTATGTGAACTTGAATTAAATTTAGTTGAGTTTGGGGGGGTTGTACTTGCTAAAAACATGAGCAGAATGTGTTTGATCCTTATTAACACCCACAGGAGAGCTGAGATTCGCATTTTAAAATAACAACGAAAATTGTTGGGGGTGGAGTGTGGAAGAAAGGGGCAGGAAGGGAAGAAAAAGGACAAAGAAAAGAATGAGATTCAGGCTCCAGGACATGGTAAAAACTTGCCATTAAAGTGTCTTTGCAACAAGCACAACTCCCTCACCAAAAAGCAGTTTAGGAGCCGTACATAGAACCGTCCCTCTAACACTGCGGGCATAGTGGGCAGTGCTGTCCAGCAAAGAGAGCTTGTAAAATGTGTGGTTTGATTTTTCACTGCAACAGGAATGTACTTTGATCTGTTTTCCAATGCATTCAAATGATTCTTTCACAGAAATCTTTTTCCTGTGGTGCAACATAAGAAATGGCTGTTTGAAACAGAGAATAGCAGAATTAAAATCTCCCTTTATGTACAGGGTTTCCAGCAGTTTTGCAAGCTTCCCACAAAGTTCAAGCCCAGTCTAGACAGCACTGCTCTGCAGAAGCAGGGAATACCTATACCGATTTAAGCTTTGATCCTCCTGCTGAATTTGATAACAAGAGAGTTGTCTACTGCCTGACTGCTTTTATGGATATTTGTGAACTCCAATGGTTTGTCAAACTTAAGCAACAAGAGAGATTTCCAAATGCACCTGATGGCTGATGGAGGTCAAGGCGCTAGTGTTTTCACTGGAAAATAATAGGATTTTACCTCAAAACCCCACAAGAAACGGGCTTTAACAATTTTCCAGTGTTGGCTAGACCCAAGCCTAAAATTGCCTGGTGACACTCGGTAACAGATGCATCCAGAGACCCTATGAGTAACAGGAGACAACCTGCTCTCCACACCAGCTATAGATGAGATTTGTTTAAGATCAAAAGCCTAAAATTTTAATGCCCCTTTCAAAAAAACTAGCAACTTTTTGATGCAGGTCATCAGCTGTTTCAAAAGAACGTGAAGGTGCAAAGCAAAACACTTTATGGACCACCAGTATCAAAGCTTGCACACACAACACTAGCTTAGTCCTCTAACGCAGGTGATTTATGATACGGTCTTGACAGACACAGTTGTGCCACTGTGATTTTCGTGACAATCTACTTCATCCTTTACATAGGTTACACTGCGTTCAACTAATGAGCATCTAGTCAATTTTCTGTTTAATTTCGTTCCTTAATTAGGTATAATTTAAATTCTGCTCTAAAAGTTTTTGCTTCTGGGTGCTTTAGAATTTAGGACAATAATCCAAGTTAATTTTTGCAGAAAGCACTCTTTAATGCAACTACTGTTCACCAGCATCAATACGAAGTCCCCTGGCTTAATTTGTGGCTGTTTAACCTGAGGGCTGTTTAATTTGACCTATCCGACTTTGCAATGAAGCAGGAAAGATCATTGCATGATCCATTCCACTAGGATGAGATCACACAGCTTTCAGCATATGCAAAATAAGAAGTTGATAAGGAAATGAGGGAAAGGCAGGCAGTATCTTAAGTACCGCAGCTGTTCCTAAACTGGACAAATATATTCCATGCCAATTGCACCTTCTATTCCAATTGTTCCTCAAATTTACTATACTTTCACAGCAGCAGCCTCAAGAATGAGGATAATCCGGGACACCTACGATCATTCCCAGTATCTCTCTGCAGAGTACTCATCAATATAAACTTTACATTTTTAAAGCAAACACAGCCCTGCAGTTAATGCCACAACTACAAGTGTCCAGAAAGTGAGACTGGTTAAGCAAAGGGCTTATGAGAAATCTGGGTTAACTGACTAACTCACCATCGCTGAGGAACTCAGCAGCAAAGACCAGGCCAGGAGGCCGTTTCCTCCTGCAGCATCTAGTTGGCTGAGTGCTCAAGCACTCACACATGCCTCTTCCTGCATCTTCTCGCTCAGTATCTGCCTTTCACTTCCTGCAATAAACAAGGAGAACACCTTATTTTAAAATTAAATTAACTTACTGAAGACACATTCCTCCTTCCTCTGTCAACCAGTCAGTGCACTATACACCAAATAAACCACAGATTCTCTGGCAACTGTGGAAACCACTACAACCTTAAACACTGTCTCAGTAGTTTCCTCCTATTTACCTGCTCCCTCCCACCAGCCTAAAACAGGGAAAACATAATTTACACAATGGTTTAGCTGCAGAATTTTCCAGATTTTAGGTGCTTGACTTTACAATGTCAAAGATGATTATTTAATGCACATTCTTTCAGGTTGTGTCCACTTACACATAAAACATTCATTGTTAGGTTGTTCCTATTAATACAATATCTTGCTCCAAATGTGTACAGATTACAATTTGTACTTTCAGGCCAACTCTTATAATAAAACAAAATAATATTTTAAGAGGCACAATTAAAACTGACCACATTTGACAAATCTGATCATTCTATAATAATAATTTAATTATATAGAAATACAGAAATATTATTGACATATAAAACTGAGATCCAATATTTTTGATGTTCTCTAATAAATCAGTTTGCAACAGCTTTTTATTGTTGTCTAGTAAAGTTAGCGCTTCCTTTTAAAAAGGAAGGTTCCTGCTTAATTTTGTAATGCATCCAATACGTTTGAAATTAGGAACAACACACTGGGTAAATGACAGAAACAAAAGGCGCATCAGCGAGTGCAAAGCCCAAGGATACTGCCACATTGCTTTTTCTGAGCTGCTTTTGAAATGAGGGTCCTACACCTGGAGATGGTGCAGGAGCTCCCGGCACACCAAAGCCGGTGCAAGAGGGCAGGAAGTGACATGGATAAGTGCTCAGAGAGAGGCAGGAGGCAGAAATCGTGTTGAAAAGTGAGCTGCATCATCAATTACGGAACTACATTTTGAGTCAGTAATTACAGGATGCAAATTTTTGCTTTTAAGATCACTTCAATTGCAAAGCCAGGAAGGCCTCAGCACTACTACACCCTTCATCTGATAATTAAGGTCATTCTACTCCTGGACCTCATCTTCACTGCAGGTTTTGAGTGGTGTGCTAACAAAGCTAAGTGAAGTGTACTGATGAGCGATTAGCCTGCAGGTAATACCGTCCAGAGGCGTCCAGGCAAAGACTCACTATAATTAGAAGATTAGCAACAGCCAAGACAATGCATGGATCATTGCAAAGGTATTTGTTTTGGTGTCCAACAGACTGCTGAGACACCAAAGCAGCTTCCCTATCACAGCAGCTTCCTGGTTGCACAGAGTCAGATATACACTCATGGGTAACACTTGTTTATTGGCAGACGCACCTGAAATATGTGAATTTCTCTGCTACAACCTTATTCCGTATTCACAGCCCAGAAAGCCAACCATAACTTGTGCTGCATCAAAAGAAGTGTGACCAGCAGGTCGAGGGAGGTGATTCTCCCCCTCTACTCTGTTCTCATGAGACCCCACCTGGAGTACTGTGTTCAAATGTGGGGCCCCCAACATAAAAAAGACATGGACCTGTTGGAGAGAGTCCAGAGGAGAGCCACAAAATTAATCAGAGGGCTGGAGCACTTCCCCTACGATGTCAGTCTGAGAGAGATGGGCTGTTCAGCCTGGACAAGAGAAGGCACCAGGAGACCTTATAGCAGCCTTCCAGTACCTGAAGGCCTACAAGAAAGCTGGAGAGGGACTTTTTGCAAGGTCATGTAGTGATAGGACAAGGGGTAGTGGCTTTAAACTGAAAGAGGGTAGATTTAGACTAGATATTGGGAAGAAAGATCTCCCTGTGAGGATGGTGAGGTAGTGGCCCAAGTTGCCTAGAGAAGCTGGGGATGCCGCATCCCTGGAGGTGTTCAAGGCCAGGCTGGATGAGGCTTTGAGCAACCTGGCAGGGGGGTTGAAACTCCATGATCTTTAAGTTCCCTTCCAACCCAAACCATTCTATCATCTATGATTCTATCACACAAAGCTTCCAAGTGAACCCTTCCACTGCAATGCATTCCCCAAGGCCAATGAATAATTATTTGACAGTCTCCAAGTAAAATAAATTAAGCCATTGAGAAATCCAGTGAGACAAGCATGAATATCATAGACCAACTTAAAACACGTAAGTGGTTCCTACTGGAAAGAAACTGAGTTGTAATTGAAACTTTTTCATTCTCTGTCCTGAGAGAGTGAGTTAACTCTACACATGACTGGACTGCACTAACCACAAAAGACTCAAGTCTGCAAGCTGTGGCAACCATATATCCATTTGGAAAGCAAGATTTGATTTGAAAAGGGACTTTTACGTGCAGACTAGAACTTTCAGTGGAGATTTTCTTGATTCACATGTTTCCTGAGAATCTCTGTAATCAATACACACAAATATTATCATAAGTGTGATTCTGGGATTTCTACCAATTCCATAGTGTTAATTTCCAAGTTCCTACAGAGATCAAGTCAAATCTGTTCCTGGTCTACTTCTGAACACAGTGCCTTTATACATCCCCCTCTTTTTCTCTAGTAAGAAAAGAGGTGATGTTCATATCACAGCCATCACAAAAATGAAGGCTGTTGGCTTTGCCAGAGTTTTAAAAGGCAGCAGTTGCACTGCTGCCAAACTTCATTCACAATAGCAGACTTCAAAGTGGCTGGGTTACACCATAGCCCTACGGCACAGTGTGGCTTTAGAATTAAGAGAGCTGGCTGCACACCTTGGCAAGCACCCCTCTATCCTGCCTTGCTGTGGGACAAGGCAGCACTCAAAATCAACACACACAGACCTACTGCCAGAGCTGCAAAGGCAGACTAAGGAAGATGACATGATAACATGCCACAAGTAAACCTGTGAGAAATGACAAGCTGGTATCCAAAAATCTAAGATAATTTGAGTGCGTTTCCTAGCTATAAGGAAACATACTTCACAGAAGTTCATTTCAACTTCCATTGAGGAAGGAATGCCACACAGTCTCGAGCAAAAGGAAGGAGATCAACAGTTTAATAGAATAGCAATGTTTTAAGAGGCAAAAACCCCACCATATATACAAGACAGTACCAGTCCATTTAGGCTTGCCTCTTCAGCTAAGAGCTATCTAGCAGGCTAGACATTTGTCTGAGGCAGCAATTTGCAACACTGTCTTGCTGAAGCAACTGGAGACCTAGCCACATCATCCTCATTCAAGCATTGACCTGCCAGGAAAGCTGTGTCAGGTGAGCTCTAAGCAGTAGCTCATGCCTACAGCGATTTGTAACGAGCGAGACACAAACAGCCCTGGCACAGACTGCAGGAGGCTCTTCATTAAAAGTGTTGTAGTTGGGATTTAGGGAAGGGTTCACATCTGTTCTTGTACTACACACATTCACGAACTCTCACTCAGCCAGGGCACAGCAAATTTGCCTCACAATGTCTGAATTTAAGTATTAAGTAGCAGGATTTATTTTAGGCATCCATGGGCCAGGAGAGGACCAGACAAGCCAGGACTGAGCAGAAGGCAGAGGAAGGACCCTTCATGCTTACAAAAAAGCCTTTTTCAGGATGCCAAGTACACAGAGAGATATTTTCCTGGCTGCATTTAAGAGCTCACACTGTGGTTTGATTTTCACAGGTGTGAAAGTAGAAGACAGCTGGCCATGGTGGTCGCTGTGCTTTGGCATCTGCTCCCAGGCTGATCTCTGTGGCTTCTTCAAGGACTTTCTTAGTGTGAACTCTGAGAGCCCAAGCCTGCGGAAAGGAGCAGAGGTAGTATCCTCAGCTACTTTACCTTACAAACACTGTTCCTGGAGCAAGGGCAACCTTCCCCCCATCTGCAAGAGGCTCGCAGGCAGGGCATTTTCTAGGGAATAAGCTTGTGTGTGACACCTTGCTGATGAGGTCTGAGGTACAAGAAGAGTTATCCAGGACTACAGAGCAACCTGCTGACGGAACCAGGTGAGTGCAGCCGTCCCCAACACCTGCCTGCTAACCACTTCCAAGCCTTCCTTTTCTGCCTGGTAATGGCCAAGTGGAAAGAGACCTTTTTGCAGACTTAATCCAAAATTAAGGTAGCTCAAGGATAAGTCTGGGAGATTTGGGAATAGAGGAGTCATTTGTTCTTCACAGACAATTATTGGCCATGAATCATTTACAAGGAGGATAATGAGACACTGGAGAGAGTGATACTGAATTAAAAATGAAAGTCCTGATCTTTATCCCTTTCCATTTTTCCCCTTAGTAAAATCACATGGGATTTTCCTAGAGAGGAAAAGCCCTTGCTGCTAATTAAATTATCTTTAAACATTTGGAGGTAAGACTAAAACACTTGGTGAACAAACACAGAGGAGAAGAAGTCAGGAGAATGGCAAGCCTGTACCAAGACTGTATTATTAATAGTTTTGCAACTACAGAACACGTTCCTACATGAAAAATAGCTTCAAGTAAATATTAGTTATGTTAATGTGCATCTTATGCGAAACCAAGACCAAAATATCTTGTTACAAGTAGTCTGAATCAAATCAAATTTTTTCTGCTTGGTGAGATGACACGAAGAAGCTTTGCTTTGAGTCAGTTCCAACTCTGAACTGCTGTTTTTCAAGAGCTGCAGGTTGAAACCGTCACATTCTCCTGTAGCACCCACAGGATGAGCTCCTGAGCAAACAGCAGTGCTTTTTCTTTTTCCTATTCCTTACCTCTACAGGAAGTTTCCACGTGGTCACGATATTCCTGGAGTTGACCAAAAACATCACACAATAGTTTTTTCTGTGCTGACCCATCAGTCTGTATCACAGGAGATGGGATCTGTTGTCAAGCAACGATCAAGTTCACCCATATTTCTGCTAACAGAGGGGGCAGTTTGGCAGAAGTAGCTCTAATTTAGCCATAAGCAAAATCAAAGAAGGTAATAGATTAACTTTTCCAAAATCAAGCTTTGAAATGCTTTAAACATTTTATAAGATTTAGTAAGAAAAAAAATGCTGAAATATCCAAGTTTTCTACAGATTGGAAATCTCAGCTTTTGCACAGCTCTGCACTTCACTATCAGTAGTTTGAATTACCTAACATGGAACGTATCATTTCCATCCAAAATAATCAGTACGCATTTGATCCAATATTGTTGCCAGTTAAGTTAGAAGCTAATGTAACAAATACGTACTCTCTGTGTAGATTAGGATGACTGTCCTTGGGCCTGTTGGGAAAAACTCTTTAATCACTTAAGGTTTGTTAGATTCACCCTTGAAGACAGGAACATCCTGGAAAATAATCAGTACGTTCTAGCTAGTCAGCTAAATTAGTGATTAGTGCTGTCCAAAAGTAACCTATCCTCATTTTAATGTAATTATAATACTAAAAATCACACCTCCAAGTGCCTGAACAACCCTCATGAATTAAAACCACCACTTACTGAGCATGCTTAGTAAATTTAAGGAAAACTGTGTTTTTAAATCAAAGCAAGAAAAGAACCAACCCACTGCCGTAAGAAGAGATAAAAAATAACGAATTATAGTTAGAAGGATGTGGCAAAGCAGATGGAACTAGCATTTTAAATGGCATAAATACACAATGTGACTGAAACCGGGTGTGCTAGCTTTGTGGAATTACCACTTAGCACCCATCTCTGCACAGACATGGGGTAAACAATATCTTGGCTCTGTGTGTGTACTGGCTTATTGCACACCGTGAGATGAACTCTGCTTGTAAGATAACAATATATTAGTCTGCTATTTGTCATCCTCTTAGTCTTACTTGTTGCAATCCGGAATCCTACAAAGTACTTATCTGGAAATGTATGCCGAATGGTAAAAAAATTATTTCCTCCCTATTTCCATAAATTTTGAGCACTAGAGAGACAAATCTTTTCAAACTATTGTCATTAAGGCTAGTTTAACAAGTACTGTCTTTCTTAAGAGCTTTATTTTGCCGTACCTTTTAACATTCAGCTTTTCAGGCATCTTATTCTGAGTCCAGGATGACAACAAATACCTGCACACTTAAACCCCATTCCCCAAATCACCTTACCTCCAGTAAGTGACCATTTACTGGGCCCAGCACAGAGGTCATGAAAGCCAACACAGAGACTGAGCCACTCCCCCTGGCATTGTGTCAGGCTTTTACTGCAGCTGCCCGCCTATACATAGGTAATAAATGAAATTCTTACTATACAGAGTAAAAAAGAAATAGACAATAGAAAAAAAAAATTACATTCCATTTAAGGGGAGAGGGAATATAAATCATTTTTTCCCCAAAAATACACTGTGTTTTTGGAGACTGTAGTAAGTAAGGCTGCTACATAGATGCTCTGAAGTACCGCTCACAGCAAGCATGCAGATGAATGAGTAGTGGTTCTGAGATAGTGAACAAAGGTAAGTCTGCAATGGCAATAGCTCAACCGATTTTGACTGACAGTAAGCATGACAACCCAAACCATAAAATCCTCATTCTCCTCTAATAATTTTAAAAGAGATTAATGGAATTTTCTTTCAGTTTTAATAAGACTTTTACTATGCTGAGATGTAGTACTTGCACGAGTTCCAGCTATGTGTGACTTTTTTTAGCAAGCCCAGAAAATACAGGTTTGGTGCCTATACTGTCTTCAGTTTTGGGCCCCTCATCACAAGAAGGACATTGAGGTGCCGGAGCAGGTCCAGAGATGGGCAACAAAGCTGATGAAGGGTCTGAAGCACAGATTTATGAGGAGCGGCTGAGGGAGCTGGGGTTGTTTAGTCTGGAGAAGAGGAGGCTGAGAGGAGACCTTATCACTCTCTACAACTTCCTGAAAGGAGATTGCAGTGAGGTGGGTGCTGGCCTCTTCTCTAAAGTAACAAGTGATAGAAAGAGAGGAAACGGCCTCCAGTTGCACCAGGGGAGGATTAGGCTGGATATTAGGAAAAATTTCTTCACTGAAAGAGTGATCAGGCATTGGAACAGGCTGCCCAGGGAAGTGGTGGAGTCACCATCCCTGGAAGTGTTGCACTAAGAATTTTTCTTTTTATTTTCATTCACCTTTTCTAACTTAAGACTTCTCAGAGGCCTCCTGTCACTTACCTACTTTTTGTAAAATGGATCTACAAAACATACTTCTTTGCTAATGGTGTGCTATTAACAACAGAGGACAAAATATCAAGTATTCTGTCCTGCAGTCAACTAATGCAGAAGCTAAATCATTGGATAACAGTTATTTCAGGGATAGCCTTGCACACGTGCCGAGATTAAAGAGTGAATTTATTGAAACATGAAATAAATCTCAAATGAGAAAAGATGCAGAAGATTCTGGCTCAGTTACATATGCATGAGGTACTAACTTGAAGCTAATAATCAGCATAATCTCCATAATTTCTCTCATGCAGAAATTCTGAACAGAATAAAAATACTGCTTTCAAACATACGTAACAGAAATGGCACACTCATAGGAGGGTATCAGCCACACTTCTAAATGTGCTAAGATGGGTCTAACACCAACTCCTGAAAGGCTATGGAAGCTGTCCAGTTTCACCGCTCTTCCCTCCAAAGATTACCATACAGCTGCTGGGCCAACCACGGCAAGGACTAACCTAAGGCAGAGGCAAGCTCTAGGACAGCAGCCCTGGGAAGACAATAGCCACGTAGAGACAACAGCCACAGATAGCAGCCGGTTGTCATACTGACTGCTGACGCCCTGCCACTTCCCGTGCAGGACTACAAGATACTGCTATGCATCGGCTGCCCTAGAACAAGGTCAAGACATCACGTCCAGTCTGTGGAGTCACAGAGGTGTGCTAACACAACCTCTGAAGTCTAAGCTGATCTGAACCTGAACTGCAGTGCTCAAAAGCTGGCTGAAACAACATCCGAAAATACCAACTTTTTTATCAACAGTCCCTAACTGCTGCAGTTATTCTCCAAATAGCTCAGGGCATATGCTTTCCTTACTTTTCCTGTGATTTTTGGAAGATGCAGACTAAATTAAAAAAAAAAAAAAAAGTTAAGGAGACACACCGCTACTTGGAAGATTGCTAGTGGCGAGGTCAGAGCAAGTGTTTGCAGCATGAGCTGGCAATGCTGCAACTCTGCTAAACCACGAGAGAAACACATCAGGGGCTGCTCCTTTTCCGTCCCAAAATTCACTAACTTCCCACTCCAGGAAGAGCAGAACATCCTATGGCTAATAGTGCCCAAAATCTTCCGCAATATAAGCATCCAACCACTCAGCAGCAGGCTGAGGCCAGGGGCTTATTTCAGATAAGCTAAACATTATTGCAGCAGAGTCTGACTAAAATAAGCATACTCTATTAACATCTATACTGTATCACAGACCTCATTTTTTTAAAGACATAGCACTCTACTTCTGTGTATGTCAAAGGAAACGGGAATTGCTATTTGACTAAAGGAGGCACAAATGAGAGAGACATAACCAGCACGCCATGGGCAGAGACAAAAATGGAGGCCAGATTTCTCAAGGGTGTTTTCTGTTAGGCTGCACTGTCTACAAGCAAAGTATTAACAATATGATAATACCAATTGTGTAAGCCAATGATGCCCTTTGTGACTCTTAACCATTGGGGTTACTATCAAGTAAACTACATTTTTCATAACTGTTCCAGTCATTCTTGCATTCCACTTTATAGCATGCTAGCACATTTCTGACCAAAAAAAAAAAAATTATAACCTTCTTCGAGAGGGAGCAGTTAAAGAAAAATCCAGTTTTCAGTTATACCCAGCTACTGTTACAAACCAATTCTTTCACAGTGACAGTTCACTGCAGTTCCAGCTTTTTCTATCGTTTTCTGCTATATACTGCAGTGAAAATGCC
The DNA here is from genome assembly GCA_011057875.1 of Pterocles orientalis. Taxonomy (NCBI): domain Eukaryota; kingdom Metazoa; phylum Chordata; class Aves; order Pterocliformes; family Pteroclidae; genus Pterocles; species Pterocles orientalis. The sequence continues at coordinate 58,329 of WKFP01013686.1, forward strand.
CATTATTGTCATTCTGATACAGTAACCAGGTCCATTATCATTCAGGAATGTGGAATTCATTATAAATTACCTGCAATTTCCTTTGCAGGATGCAGGCCAGCTACTGGCGAGTGAAGGCAGTTCTTAGCAGAGGTGTGTAGCGGTCCTTCCCAGAGGATGCAGCACAGCACCCTCTGCTCTCACAGGGAGTTTGTGGCAAGATGCGCACGGCCAAGTGACTCGGAAATGCTGTTTCTTCTAAGATGAAGGATTTCTTTTGAAACCTCTGTGTTCCACAAACTTGTGTTCCCAAAACACAGCCAGCATCAATTTCACCAAGGACTAGCAGGTCCTGGGGAAATATTTTACTTTAAAATAATGGATTTCATCATTTCTAAAATGATTTTTACTTCCCCTGCCCCCAAGAAGTTGAGAAACTTTCTGACAGTGGTCCAGCTACAAAGTAACAGGCCATATTTTAATGCACATATATTTATACATCCATTCCAACTAAATTCTCTCTGTTTCACCAGTTCATGTATTATGTTTGTTTCACAAGCAGTACTTTCCTGTGCCTTTATCCACTTTCACTGCTGAGTAAGAGGAAAGTAGGCATCATGTCACTTTACCCTAAGCACCTAATTTCAGAGGAGCTGTCAGTGCACCCCCACACACTCCCTCCCCACTCCTAGGCTATGGGCAGAGACCAAGAGCAAAGCTGTGCTATTCCTGCACACTTGCAAAGGACTCGCCTGAGCTGAATCACTTCCTACACCACAACCACCAGCAGTGGGTGAGGGCGAAGTGAAGAAAGAGTCAAGACCAATCTAAGTTTTTCCTTTCCTTAAGCTTTAAAAAAAGAATTAGTCTCCGGTAATATTCCTCTAGCATTTCAAGTGTTGTGAGCTTCTCTCCCTTTTCTTTGCTTCGTTTAGAATTCACATTTGTCTTATGCTGTATTTACACTAGACTTTAATGCAAATCAAATCAGCTTATCTCCTGTGCAAGATTAATGCATGCCCTCTGAACACAAGTCTTTTGGACTGGTTAAAGAGGGAATTTTTGAGACCCTTCTTCATCCTCCTGCTCTTGACTCAATCTTGAGGTAGCATTTAGAAGCACTGATTGTGATTTACAAGTACTCAGTGGTACTTAGCTCACAATTTCCCCTTATACTCAGAGATTGATTGACGTATTTGTATCTATTTTTAACCCTGGGAAACCTTTTCCCCTTCCATTGCTCCCTGCAGATAACCATCTGCCTGGCCTGTTACTCTGATCCCATGTGAAACTGGTTCAGTTTCCACCTTCTTAGTGCTTCCAGCACTTGTCCACCAGACCAAATGATTAATTACACTCTTTTTCAATCCAATTGTTAGTTTTCAGCTGTCAGAACAGTCTACACAAAGTCATTTGAAGTCATTTTGAACTTAAGGGCTTGAACTCTTCACTCCTTGGTTTCTACTGCAGATCTCACGTCTATAAAGACACAATGAAGACGCCAGCAACCCAAGGTCTAAGGTTTTCGCAAATGGTCAAGTTTTCCTGCTAGGACAATTCTTTATTAATGTATTTTCTGTCTTGTTTTGGCATCTGTGGGCTAAATCAACAGAACCATTTATTCAGATTTCTTCACTTTGGTGTAAACTTCTTCTCTGAAGATTTCTCACTGCTGTTTCTCTCCACCTCCTGTGAGGATTCCTAAGTGATAGAAAATTGCAGGCTTGTCCGTCCTTGTACCGGTTTTAGACTGTTGTTTCCATCAAGATGACATCACTTGCATATTGTGCAGAGCACAAACAAAAAATCCATTTGAGAGCAACAATGCCACTCCATTTCAGTTTAAGGGCCTCTGACAAAGATGAGAGAAGGCATTCTGGGCTTATCTTAAGTGTATACAGTCACTAAAATGACACCACTGAGGATTGTTTCTTTGGTTTTATTTTATGCTTTTGCCAGCAGTGCCCTTTTGTAGCACATCATCCTGCCTCCTGAAGCCTAGGGAGCTTCAGCACCCTCCCCGTTGATGCTCCATGTGTTTTCCATGCAGCCTTCTCCACCCGAAGGTCTGCCCTTTGCTTTGTCTCCATGTGAAATCTCTGCATCCTTCTGCAAGCAGTTACTCTATTTCAGACTTCTGCCAGTTCAGGAGGATGGAGACATGGCTGAGAGGAGTAATTCAGCCTGCAGTAGAGAGATTTCATACTAAAGAGTCCCCTTTGCAGGGACCATCATGACAGTTACTCACATCCCTGATATCAGCTACAGATGTGACTGCCAGGTTACGCTGCCACTTTATCAACCTGGTCCCTGGTGAGCCCTCCATCCTCTGCATTATTTGGCAAACACGTTATTCCCTGTAGGTGCTTATCTGCCACCTTTAAGAATATCTGCTGTTTCTGCAGTGGTTTTCTTTCAAGTATAGATACATCTTCTTGTAGCTCCTTCATTCCCTACTTATTGGTCTTCTAATCATTGTGTCTATACTGATTTTCTTGATACTCCTTCTACCTCCCTTCCCTGCCTAGATCATTACAGAAAAAGCACTACATACAAAAACATCCCACTCCCAGTACTCCTGGGGCTCCCTAAGATCAAAGACTTTTGGACCCAGTCACCAGCCCCTCTAGAAATAAAATCTGCAATGAGGGCATGATCAGTAGGAAGCCGCCCTGGGCATCTCCCTTTCCTTCCTGGAAAATGTCTCACCCCCAGAGAGCTCTGCCAAGGTGCCCACATTTCAGCACCAGTGAAGCCATGGGACCTCCCCTGCCTGTCATATGCCAAGGCTGCACCTCTAGGAACGAGCACTTGTAGCATAGCCCCATTTTTCATTACTTTTCCATGGAAGCTAGACTACAAAAAGTGCTGTGCTATGCCAGCTCTGACCCTGTGTTACAGTTTTGTTCACACACAAGTAAAATGAAATTGTTATGGACCTGTGTTATTCTGGCTTCCAATAAGGATATTCTGTTCTATCATGTTCTTCAGGAGTTGTAAAAGGATCATTATTACAAAATTATACCTACTAGATTAATATCTACCTGCCCAAAGCAACAAGAGTAATAATAATATCATTACAGAAAGGAAAAACAAAAATATTTTTTAAATATCTGAAAAGAGGAAATATGCTTAGTAAAGCATATATGAGGCAGTATAAACCTTCTGCAGACATGAATATCCAAGCCAAGGATTTCTGTTTGTGTTCAAGACCCTTTTTTTTTTTTATTATTTTGCTATGCCTCCTTCTCTCCCTCCCCTTTTTTAATTCTCTCCATCTACTGAGGTTTGGTAATTCCAGGACATTATTTTGCTCAAACTAGTATTTAAGTTTTCAATAACTTTCTAACTTCGGTTTATCAGCATTTTCCAACTTACATTTACTGCTCAGTTACCAACAAAACCTAAAGTTTGCTCAAATTTAGCTGAAGATGAAACATAGAACAAAAAAAATGGAAAAATAGGACAGAAACCTCATAACAGTTGATGCCCCTAAATACAAAAGCTATTTCTGGACTGAGAATAAACAGAGGACCTAAAGAAATCTCCTATTCCCTGGTCAGACAACAAGGAAGCTGGCAGAGAATAAGGAAAACCATTAGTCTCCAGCTGACTTTTTAAAGTGTCAAGTGACAAACACCTCTGGCAGCACCCCAGTAGCCCACCAGGTATCCCAAGCACTGTCACCAAGCTCATGCCGGGGGAGCAAACCCCAAGAGGACAGCAGGGATGGTGGTGACCAGGGGAACAGTCAGAGGCAGCACTTGTGGCTTGGTTTTGTGGCATATGTATCCTGCTAACAACACATTCACCTAATAGAAAATCAATTCTTTGTGGTGGCTTTGTCATCTGTTTTTATGTCCAAATTAAATGTTTGATTTTGCTTTGAACTTTACAATGAATGACCAACAATAAGTGAGAAAATACTGTATGATAACAATCTGTGGACAGTAGAGTCTTCTCGTACTGCTGACCATACTCTGTGTAAACCCAGGAAAGATTTCAATGTGTTTCCTTATCACAACTGTGCAGTTTGCCAAAGGCTACTTAATTTCCAATACAGAACCATACATTTCTGTCACATTTATGAGAAGTGCTCTTATCATAATACATCTCTGCATTTAACACCACAAACTGTAGAAAACAATTACAGAAAAAAAATTAAGCCTGCATTTCTGCTTAAAATCTGATCTCTGCAATGGAAACAGCTCCTTGACAAGGCAAAGGGAAGGTGAACGTCTTTGG
>WKFP01013686.1:73005-102951 GCA_011057875.1 Pterocles orientalis
AAAAAAAAAAAAAAGGAAAAAAATCCTTTAGTGACACTCAATGTCAGGAAGGCAGATTACATAAAAACTAGGAAACTTATTAAAAAGTAGATAAAAATTAAACATTACATTAAATGTAAAACCACAGTGAGACGGGGAAAAACTCGGCCCACAAAAAGGAACCAAAACTAATATGAAATCGTTCTTCAGCAGAAGAACCAAAATCTCTTTAAGGTCAACCAAAGTCCAGGGCACAAAGACCACTCAAAGGACAGGCCTGCCACAGGGAAGCTGACCAATTTCTTTGTATTAATGTTCACTGTGGAAGAAACTGGAGAGATTTGTCTGGAACTGAAGCAACTGCAGGATCAGATGTAGAGGAAGTGGACAAAATGAACAACAAAGCCACAAGCATTGAAAGGTATTCACCTGGCTACTCAGCTGAAGTAGAAAATCTGATTTGCTTAGTAAATAGCCCACTTGCCTCAATCACCTTAGTATGTACCAGACAATGGGAGGTGTCTATACTAGATATAAAAATAGGGGTTGAGACAGAATCAAGGGAATGATTATATCTGTACTAAAAAAAAATAGTAGAAACTGTGATACAGGTTAGAACCAAGGAGGTCTTGACTCTGCACGGAGTGAGTAAAAAAGTTGTAGTACTCACTGAGAAAATAGTTGGCAGATGCTAAAAGCTTTCAAAGGCTCCTGTTTATGGAAAACACTCCTGTTAAGGGTTAGTAAATAGATCAAAATCACATCCACCTCAGCAAGTCCACAGAGGTACATGTAGCTGAAAGTCAGAAATATGTATTTGCTTGCTATGTTTTCACTCCTCCTTGCTTATCTACACACGGCTACTGTTGCAGAAGAGACACTGAGCAAAATAAATCTTGTTTTGACCTGTTGTGGACAAGCTTTTCTTCTGGCACTAGAAGAGCTGAGCTGGCAACGAGATACACAAGTCAAATCCAGAAAGCACAGCAGACACCCAGAGTTTCCTTTGGCGATACTTAACTGCCGGGTTCTCAGGGCTGTGCTGAGCCCTCGTGGTCAGCATGGGACTGAAAGCTGTCTTTCCAGCATTGGCCCTAAATCACACTGGTCTAAGTTTAGCCTAAGAAAGTAAAAAAATATCCCATCCCTGGCATTTACACATAAGTGAAGCTCCAAGTTTACTTCCTGCTTTCCTTCTTTTGAAAGAAGACCTGTTAAAACATTTTGGAGTCCATCCAAATGCATTTGGGAGACCAGACCCCTTAATCGTAACAAATCTAGTGGGGGAAAAAAAAAAAACAAACACAACTGTAATGGCATTAGATTTTTAAAATAAACTTTCACTTTAAAATGCAGAGTGTGAAAACCTGGTTACTTGTTAGAAAGCAATTTGTATGCAAATAAGGAAAAGGGATATAAGATCCTGAAACTAGTATTCACAATTAGAGTTAGGAAGGTCAACATAATTCCAACTAAAATACAAAGATCATAAGCACAAATAAACCAATACTCTATATTGCTAGTCTTTTCTAGTTATTTAGGAAGTCTTTATTAATAAAAATGAAAGCAAACAATAATTGGACATAGAATTGGCCACAAAGTGTGGAAACAAAACTGAAGAAATCAGCTCACTGCTCCTGTGAGGTAAATGAGAAATTACCCCCTCTCTCTTTCAACAGATTGGGTCTTACACCGCCTGGACAGCTGGGCTGGGGTGGGTATTTGCTTTGGAGGGTTGGGGGGGGGCACTGAATAATCCCCATCAACCAACATTTTCCATCCCTATATAAAATTACTGTCAGTTCAGGATCAGGAAAGAGGAAATACAAGGCAAGGGACAAGTGTTATTCATTGCTCTGGTGCAGAACAGAAAGGAGGTTGCCTCCTTGGCTTGAGTTCTTAACTATTTACAGGAAGACAGCTTTTTGTTTCAAATATATTATTAACTAAAATAATCAAACATTACACATAATGAGTTACATCATGAATTACACATAACTGTATTTAAGAAGTTTCTCAGTGAAGTGCAGAGTCAAGGTCAATGGCAAACAAACAAACAAAAAAAAACCCCAGAAAGTTCAAAAGGAGAAACAATTACCTCCTTTTAGTTAGTAAAGATGTTCCACTCCTGCCCTGATAGCTCTCTACAAGGTTTTTCGTGGGAAAACAGATCAGACAATGAAGACAGAACAGCCGCATCACACCAGAGAAATAATCATTGTTGACTGTGGTGAACAACTTGATGATAAAGAGTCATCTAAAGCTTTTAATTAAAAATAGTTGTTAAAGTTAGTCGTTCCACATCAGCAAAGTACTTTAAGTTACCTTTCTACATCTCTTTACCTTTCATTTCAAATAAAGCAGGAGCAGAGACAGTAAGTGTAAGTGATGGGAAGTATCAAAGTGCAAAGACTAAAGAAAACACTGCACCCAAAGGAGAAGGGAGTTGTATAGAATTTGAAGTGAGTTAAATTTTGAAAGAAGAGGCAAAAAACAGTACAGGAAAGCAGAATACATTATTGCTGTACAACACTAACTAGAATTGCTTTTGAAGCAGTAACAACAAAAACTCAGAAATCACCTAGCTCCAGAGTTAGCTCACATCATGCTATAAACCATAAAATAAACATATATGCATAAACACACTGAGATATAAACACCAACATATATACAAGACAATCTAGGAAGATCTTATCAGAATTACTCTTGATCAAAATGAGAATACATTATCTCCCCCAGGAAGGCAAGAGATCCAACAACACACATCCCAGTGTCAGAAAATGGGCACAAACATTCCTTTTAATTTAAAGGAATTGAAGCTGCAATTAAAAAAAAAATATTTTTTAAACTTAGTTTTATTTTCTAGAAGCATCAACAGCAAATTCCTTGCAGTGCCACAGAATATATCCTGGGATCTCCAGGCACTTCACAAAAATGCACAGTTGATTAACCCCTCAATGCAGGTGGTAAAGCAGGCGGCTCTCATTTAATAGGCAAGGTAATTGATAAAGAGGAAGGCACAGGGCAGACTTTATGTTTGAATACCTAAGTGATTTCATATGTCATTAACCCCAGCGACTCGCATCATCGCCAGCAACAGCTGCTCAGGACCTCTGTGGAGCCCAGGTGAATGGGGGCTGGTCCCAGTGCGCTCACAAGTGAGGCTGTGGTTTAAGTGACCTCTTCAAGGTTACACAAATCTGGCTTCCAGGCCTGCTTCAGTCACCAGATCCATCTTGCTACATTGTTTGGACTATGAATGTCAAATACCCTAATGGTTTTACTGGCTGTCTTGCCAAACGCATTTGATGGTCACAAAGTCCTAAGGGGGACTTTCTTCTTTTCTGTATAATGGGGATGAATAAAAACCTGGTCTATATATTAGGAGTTCCCTTAACATAAGGATTGACAGGGTGGCCCTACACAGAAGCAGCTATGAAGAATGGTTACTAGTAGGACTAAACAAGTCAATAAAATATTTTGGGGAACAATCTAGAAACAGCAAAGCCTGCACAAGGTACATTATTATCCACAGGCATCTGTGCTAAGGACCTCTGTATATTGATCCCGTAAAAAGTATCGGAACATTCAGTTTTGTTTTTCAGAAACAGCAAATTTAAAGCTGCCCTACCAAATGTAGTAGATGACTGAAAAACTGTTTACTGCTTTCTTAACTCCCAGCTTTGTAGCCACAAAACCAATTTTTAATATAGCCCTGCATAAACAAAACTGAACTCTAAATTAACGTTAATGGCTTTTTAAAGTGATTTAGAGAAATCATTCTGGTGAACTGCTTTGCAGCCGCTGGAAGTAGTGTCAAAAAATAAAACATTACTCGTTTTATTTTTTCTGCAGATGGAACTTAGTTCTAGAAACATGATTTTGAAGACTTCTTATACTCTATGTGACCTTGTCTTTGAGGCTTTACCGGCAGATAATTTTATGTCACCTAGCTAAGTCTTATTATATCATAATTATACTGTCACATAGGATCTCAAATGAAATTAACGAAATACTATTAACCCAAGACAAGAGCTATGGGAACCAGCAGAACTCTCCCTGTGAACATTTGCTTTTATTATTACGCCCCATCATTTAAACTCCTGTGTCAGGTATCTAAAGAAATAAATAAAATCAGAGAAATTACGTTCAATATACAAATGTTTTCATTAAATCCCATCTTCAGTTTCAGATTTTTCACTAAAAGCTCAACCCAGTCCTGTAGCCAGGAAGTAAATTAATCTAAACCGGTGGAAAAGATAAAAATAGAGAAGATAAACAAGGGAGAGAAAGAACGAAAGCACAGTTCTGTCTGCCTGATTGGTCACAGACAAATCAGAGAAAAAAATTACTCAAATACAACGAAACTCTTCCTCAAGACTTACATGAATAGAAACTGTTAAATGTAATTATCTGTAGCAACATGAGACCACAAAATATTGATAGTCTGATTTGATCGCTAACAAGAGGAAGATGTAGAAACTGCGAAGCAAGGATGATCCCATGAGTCAGAGCTGTTCCTAGGAGGTGATTATTTTGGCTCCTTTGAGTTTTCCCACTACTCTGCATTCACAGACCAAAATCTCAGTGTAAATACTAGCACCCCATGAGGTCCGCCTCACTGAGAAGCATCTACTGGATCTTCCTATATTGATTGTAAAAAGATGTGAATAACCAGAAAAGTAATAGACATTAAACGCTTCCATGTACACAAAATGAACATCTCTATTTGTGTGTGCAATTAGTTTTGAGCAAAGGAAGAGCAATGGCTTTTCCATTACACGCTGCCACTAGATTCACTAAATACATCTACTTAGGGATAGAGAATAGTCAGAAAGTGGCCCAAACCACAGTCAGTCAAGATGGAATCACTAAATCAACCCACTTTTGGCTGGTAGTGGGCAGCAGCCAACCACATCACCCATATCCCCTGTGGATCAAACCCATGCCTGATGTCTCAGCCTCGGAGGCACCAGAAGATAGACATACAGAAAGCACACGTGTCTCCGGGCACATATTCAAACTCACACAGAGTTTCAGCTCAGCTCAGCTAAGTTCCTTATGTGCAGATGCCCAAGTGACTCCCACCTCTCTCAGCAGATGCAACACATTGCCCCATTGCATTACGCGACAGAGAAACTCAGCAACTGCTCCCAGTCACACCACGATTCCATCTGTCTGGAATAATAGTAACAACAAAGGTGAAATAAAAGGTAGAAAAGTTAGCAAGTTAGAGCAGCCTTATCTGAGACTAAGTAGCTGGCAAGTCTACTTAGCCACTCACTTTCCCATGTGATGTTGCATTCAGCATCTCGGGATTGTTTGGTGATAAAGGAAATAATTCCCTTTAAGAGCACAACATGAAAATGGCTTGAGAAACAGTCAGCCTAAAAATATTTCCTGAAGGAACTCGTAAACTGTACCCTGTTCAAATGTTGGTAAATGTTTTAGCAAACGAGTATTACAAAAAATTTAATTGTTCTCTAAAGAGTTGCTGAATTTTAAGATTAAATTCAAGTCACTGAAATGTGAAATGCAGGAATTGTAAATTTACCTTAAGTACTGTAGCTCCACAGCATCTTCACCATGGAAGAGATGCACCAGCAGCCACAGTCGCTCCACCCTCCCAAAGAGGAGAAAGGAAATAACCCTATTAAAAGGTGAAAAAAAAAAAAATCAAGGCTATCACGGAGTAAGAGTCCAGTACATGTATCTTAAGTCTCTCCAGTTGTACCAGATGTTAAATAGCAAAAGATCTTTGCTCTGAGAAGATCCCTGATTTTACAACCTAGGCTTTCCAAACATGGATCATATTTGTCCTTGATGTAACTGCTAACTGAAACAGATTAACTTTGACCAGCTAAATGTGACCAATTTAATAGCTGTCTACTTAGAAACATAATATAAACCTTAACTGAAATTGATGATGCTGGTTTGCAAAACCTGTTTGATTTTGGACATCATCTCTTCTGGTGCATCAGGCCTCACTGTTTCTTTGGCAAGCAGCTCTTTTGACCCTTGGAGGGGAACACAGTTGTCAGCCTTTACATCACAGACACCGTGTTCATAAATACACATCAACACGATGAGCAGCAATTTGGGCGCCGATTGCAATGCCTGCCAATACTACCACCAGCCTTTTCAAGATGGGAGTTCCCATTCAATGTCTTTTTTTCACTCTATACCTACAGACACACTTGTCAGAATGAGAGCTCATTAACACATATTTCACCACTGAACTAAGTCTGCAGCATTTGTTTTCACCAATGCAAGAAATGGAGCAGCCATAGATAGTTACAAGTGCTTACACATGCCCAGGAGTTCACTGTGTCATAGGAAACCGCTACAGTAGAAGAGTTGTGCTCCTCCTTTCACTCTGGCCTGAGCCCAAACACACAATGTGTCTTTCACTTGTTGTTTTATACATATAGACACATATCTATATGTATATGTCACTTTCAACACAGGTTAACTGCTGAAAAGTGTCAGCATTCAGAATACTTACTGTCCTGAGGCTTCATGGTTTCAAAAGTACTCAGTACTTCACAGGCGCTTTGTAACCAGGTTCAAACTACATGCCTAATTCTCAAACTGGCCACACAATACACTTAATTTAGGACAGAAGAGGTACATTCAAGCAATAGTTTAGCACATATGCATTGTATTTTTCACTTATAGTATTTTTTATTTTAACTCTAAATGTCAGGTCAGCTCCTGTCACCTGTGAGCATGAAGTCTTATCTGTGCTGGAAAGAACTGCTGTGGGATCAGTGCACAGAACTTTGTTTTTTAAAATGCCACAAAAACAGAGTAGAACACTAACAAATTTTAAATATCTTTTAGATCCTTTCTGAACACTTATTTCATTATGTTTCTGTATGAAATAGACATCTCAGACCATCCAAAGATTTGTTATGCAAGTGCAGGAAAAAACTTCAGGTTGAAGTGCAACCTTCACTGTATAAATCCAGGTTTTGAAAATTCTTTTTAGAAATATTCATGTCACCACCTAGAGAAATCCCTATAGCTTAGCCATTATGTATTCTCCAACAGCTCTTGAAACAAGATAAAATACGATGAAAAACTGCGTATACCAAAAGTGTATATTTACATGGCAAAAATCAAAGGTTGTTTTTTTAAGAACTCAGTACTAACTGTTCCAAATCCTGTGGCTTTTAATTCATACGAAGGGATAATCCAGTACTGTCTTAACTTCATACATGTGGCCTGCTGACTGAGCTCTACAGCATTATTTCACCATAATGTAATGAAAGGCACACTGAATTCATACCAGTATATATATACTAAGTTTATTGAGCTGAGTACTTCTTAGTTTTCACATGTTTTTATGCAGCAAGATTTGGTTTCTTCCAAAAGAGCTGAAAGTGACATCTACAGTGAAACCAGGCTTGGATTCACCTTGCTTTACGCCAGTTTTTTTAACTCATGACCCTGAACACAGTTTGCATCTTTCAGCATTTTCACCACAGTTCAGTAAAGGACATCAGACTTCTGGGCTGGAGCCACATCCCCACAGTGGGATTCTCCCGTTCCTCCCCTCCTGTCCACCTTTCTTTTTAAATGCAGTTTCATGCAATAATCCACCAAAAGTGAATACATCAGTTTGTGATCTGAAGACAAATCTCTGGACAGAAAAAGAGAAGCTTTCTTAAAAAACTTGAACTTTGTGTACCACATAGATCATAGAATCATAGAATGGTTTGGGTTGGAAGGGACTTTAGAGATCACCGAGTTCCAACCCCCCTGCCATGGGCAGGGACACCCTCCACTAGACCAGGTTGCTCAAAGCCTCATCCAGCCTGGCCTTGAACACCTCCAGGGATGGGGCATCCACAACTGGGCAACCTGTTCCAGTGTCTCACCACCCTCACAGTAAAGAATTTCTTCCTAATATCTAGTCTAAATCTGCCCTCCTCCAGCTTAAATCCACTACCCCTCATCCTGTCTCTACATGCCCTTCTGAAAGATACTGAAAGCATCCCAGCATTCATCTGGCACAGATGCAAACTAACAAGAGATGCATAAGAAACTGTCACTAATGCAGTCCTCATCCAGCAACCATGCTGAGAAAAATTAATCCTTCATCGAGACTTCTGCATTATCACTATCCCATTCTACACTCCAGAGAGTGGATTTCTTACAACCTCTCTTTGAACACACATTACAAAAAAAAAAAAAAAAAAGGGAAAGATGGAGCACATTTGAGGCTTTCCCATTTCAGCAAGTTGCAACACGAAGATGCTAAGTACCTTCAGTCCTGCTATAACTGTATAGATGCAGTTACAAGGGAAAAATGACTATGAATTGCTCTACAACTCAACTATTTTTAACATCTCAGAACCACACAACAGACTATCACCAGCTGGCAAAAAGGTTGTATTCAAACGCTTGTAAACTTGCAGCTGTCAGAAGGCAAGAGAGATCCTCTAAAGCTAGGAAAAGAGAACTTCAAAATCATACAATGCAAGATAGACACTTATCCAAATTATCTTTGTGCTTAAATGTTTTAAGTGCAGTTAGCAGCTCCTGTAAGGGTCTGGTCCAACACCAATTAAAGGAGTGCATGCAAAATTAGCTAAGTAAATGATCAACAGTTAAGGATTAAGTGACCTTCTTTTCCACCTTAGGATGTTAGTTTAGAAAACGTGGTTAGTTAACATTTACTGACATGAAGTGCCATTATCCTAGCAGTTTGGAGGAAGATTACAAATTCATTTCTGAAATACCTGTTGCTCCTAAAATGTAAGTTTAAATATATAATGACAGGAAGACTGCATTTCCTACACTGCAAGGTTTCGTACTGTATTCTAAAGATAAAGTTCATTTTATTTATTGAATCTAATGAGATCTGGAAAACATAGTCATAAGTGAAAGTTTACTTGTGCATTTGCAAAGCAACAGGCTTGTACATAAGCTGACTGATTATTTCATATAGGACTTTTCCTCTTAAACATCATGAGCTTTTCAGCAAATTACTCAGTTGAAGGTAAAACCTCTCTTGTTTTCCTCTTCCAGTTTTGCAGCTCAAATTATTTAAGGATATTTAGAATATATAAGACATTCTGGAGAGTTTTAATATTTCTGCTTTAAATATTTAAAAGAATCTGGCAGCTTTGCCAAGCAGGAGCATCCATTTCAGCCTGCAGGGCATGTTCCAGGGCAGCATCTAAGAACAGGAGTCCTCTGAAGCCACTGATCTAAATTAAAGGGACACTCAGGTAACTCTTGAGGAAATCATACAATAAACATTGCCTGGCCTTTCAAAAGAGTGGTCCACCCTTAGGCCACAGCTGCCTCCACAACAGCAAAAGCATGGATTTGGTTTTTAAATGGAAGACCTTGCATGATCCTAGGACTCTGGCAGCAGTGTCCAAGAACTGCATTTAGCCACATGGTCACCTCTACCAAGATATAGCTCCTCTAACTTCAGAGGGATATTCAATACATATACTCAAAGTGCTATGCTGGGTCAGGGAGAAAGACACTCAGTCATGGAAGCACAGGGCCTGATTATTTTGCTTTACTCACCTGTACAGGAGGAACCACCCATTGAATATTTAGATAAGTTAGTTTTGTCCAAGTCACCTGATGGTCCTGATCTAAGCCACTGCACATCACATAAAATGTTAGATGAAATTTCTCTGCATCTTTAATGCCCTAACTCCACCAGCCTACATCCCCCTAAAATAAAATAAAATAAAATAAATAAAATAAAATAAAATAAAATAAAATAAAATAAAATAAAATAAAATAAAATAAAATAAAATAAAATAAAATAAAATAAAATAAAATAAAATAAAATAAAATAAAATAAAAGCTTAACTTTATTCCAGAATATTTCCAAGTCTCAAACTAACAAGTTGCAGGTATTTGCACACTGCTTTAAGGTGACTACAAATAAGCAGCCACGTAACATTAAATCAACATTATTTCTTTCCTGGGAGGAGCTCACAGTTTGGTGGTAACCAGCCTGCAGGACCCCCTGATCCTCACTGCTATGCCAACATGATGTTCTCTTAGACAAGAGAAAGACGTCATCAGTGTCACCATGAGAACATGGCTGCACAACCAACTGGCAGACTATCCTCTGCAAGCGTTAATCAAGCACAGTTCAGGTGCAACCACATCTGCATCCAGTGTTATTTAATATTTCCGTTATTGATCTGCACATTGCAGTAATGCAAATACAGGCATTCTGTGGAAGACATCACACAGAAAGGAGTTGCAGGTCCCTGGCAGACAAACCTGGAGCACTCCTTGCCCTCCCACTCCTTACCCACATTCTTAACTTCCCTCCCTTCTCCCTTTCCAGGGCAGTGGGAAAAGAAGTAGTAGCAGGACAAGTGTCCTTCTACTTTTACAGCAGCCCTTCTTCTTGACTGCTTTTTTGGTATAAATTTCTCTGCTAGAAATCCCTCAAAGTGCTGCAGCAGAGGTGAACCGTACACACAATAGAAGGAGCAACAGCCACCCCTGAAGCAGACTCGCCCCACCCTCTTCCAAAACGGAGATTTCCAGATCCATGGATTCACCTGAATAAGCAGTTTCAGGCTGCTAGGCAGCCAGGAAACCCCACTTGGGGAACCAGGGGTGCAGACTCCATGCCCCAAGACCAGCATCCGCTTACAACACGACTGGTTAAGTCGCACAGTTACCGCTAATGCTGTATTCAGAAGAAGCCACATTGAATGCAGCTCTCGGACAGTATGTCGTGGTTTATAAAACCACAGGGACAGTTTTTTCTAAACACCTGGTGGGCTGAGGCAGGGAGGGTTTCACTCACCACTTAGGGTCATGGGCAAGAAACCAACACGACTCGCGAAGAACAAGAAAAACAATTGAATTTATTAACTATTTACAACAAGAAGCAGGATATTGAAAGAGATAAACCATGTCTTACAAGAAGGCACTTCTCCCCCACCCCTACTTTCTTCCCAAAGCCCAAAGGCTTTGTTCTGTACCTTCTCCCCCCGAAGTGGCACAGGGGGGCAGGGAGTGGGCGGGGATGCAGTCAGTCTGCTGCTCTTTCCTCCTCACAGTCTCTCTCAGCTGCCACGTGGAGTCCCTTCCTCACATTGAGAGTCCTTCTCTAGAACTCTCCAATGTGAGTCCTTTTCCAAATGGGGCTACAGTCCCCCCGACGACTGCCGACTCCGGCATGGGGCTTCTAGTTCCAGCATGGGGTCCTCCACGGCTGCTTCTCAATTCCAAACGGGGCTACAGTAGTTCCTGCATGGGATCCTCCACGGCTCTTCACCACGTGGCAGGGGAAATGCTGGGAGCATTCTCTTTCACGGTTCCAACTCCCTTCATGGCCGTCTCTCTCAAAATCTTGCTTCTCTTCTCCACTGCAGGTCTTCACCAGCTCCCGGGAAAACGGACTCCCAGGCGAGCCATGGCAGAGGCTTGGGCTACGGCAGGTCGGTTTGCAGAAGCCGAGCAGGCTGCTGAAGGGCCAGACTGGCTGCCCAAGCCGTGCCCTGCCCGGGGCCGCGCCAACCCATTGTTCTGTGCCCCCTCTTAAATATGTTATTCGCAGAGGCACCAATTGGCTCAGCCCTGGCCTGGGGTGGGTCCAATCTGAACATGGGACACTTCAAGCAGTTTCTTACAAAAAGGTTACGCGACAGTGCCCTTCCCCCCCCCAGTTACCAAATGTTTGGGGGGGGCGGGGGGGGGTGACTCGTTAAGAGTCATTTGAAAAGGAGGTACCACTGTAACCTCTCCCTTGCCGTCAGCAGCAGACTGGAAGCTACCAGACAAACCCCCCCACACAAAATCATAACACAGTACTACACTGTTCTGCGGGACATCCCAGAGCAAAGCAGAAAAAAATATTCAGCCTCTCCAACACCTCAAAGGATTAAAATATTCCAGCAGTTTCTCAAAAACACGTAAATATGTTCTGGATGGTTTTCCTTGTTTTCCCACTCAAATTCCCATTTCCTCTCAAAAGTGCAACATAAGAGTAGAAATATTTCTATATCTAAAAATAATAGAGTAATAAAGCATTAAAAAAAACTTTAGGAATAATAAAATTGGAAAACAGAAAAGAAGAATTCAAACTAAAGGCTTGGCATGGATGAATTCAATAAATTCTTTCCATGTTTAGTCAATATTTGAACACAGAAATGGAGCCTAGTTTAATTTCGAGATGCAGACCTGGCTCAGCCTGGCCAGAGTTCAAAGCCTGTATCTGAATATTGCAGCTAGGAGCAATAGCTCCGGGAAGCAGGGGAAAGGACAACTAACATGAGATTGGTACTCATATTTTGTAGCCCTCTTCTGGCTGAAATTATTCCTGCACTTAAAAAACCCAACCTTCTTCAAATAGCCTAATTTCAGGAGTATAATTGTATTTGGCTGTTGATCCTAATTATCCCTTTCTGATTCCTACAGTAATTTATTTTCTTCATAAGTTGCAATAGCAGAGACTACATAAAAGCAGAACGTGCACACAGTTTACCCACCAAGAAAGCCATAAATTACAGTCATGCTCCTCACTGCAACATTACTGCTGTGCTGTTGTAGCGATTGGAGAGAGAGGGGTTTTTGCTGTTTTAAAAAGGTAAACAAATCCACACCAAACGATCTTCTTCAATTTTATCCAATATAAGGACAATTACACATTTTTGTCAGATTACTTCTTTTTCGCACTACAAACTATTTTGTCCTTCATCAGCTTGTGCTGGATTTCTGCACTCCTAATTTCTCTGAGGAATGTCAACAGCATGACTCAAGACTCACCTTTTCTCTCATTATATAATGAAAAGAAATTATGAGCCCTTTCTCCTTCAGCTGTATGTAGAGGCAGGTAATAAGCAAGTCCTAAGTTCAATATCATTATGTCAAAGAAATGGCATCTGTCCACACTGCACTATAATTGTTGGTGTTTTTCTACAATATTAAACCTAGAAGCTTCACTCAAGCTACTATTCACTTACTGAAAGCAGACAAAGATATTGCACAGTATTATACGATAATGCTAAATCATGCCAAAACAAAATTTTCTCACCTATGCTTACTACTGTATACATTCCTACTAAGGTAATCAGGTGGTAACAAGCAACAGGCAAAGCAACACAGCGAGGTCTAGTAGTGTTTTCTACACCATCTACTGCAATTAAACAACCACTTAGTAAGACAACATTTTAACACTTACTTAAACACAGAAAATAAGACTATTGTAATGCATTGGATGGCATGACCATCATCCAGTTCTTCTAGCGGATGTTTACTAGAAATGCTACACTGAAAAAGGAAACCTAATTGTGGGTGCCACTGCTCACTTGCCAGTATTTAAGATGGACTTGAATAATTACAGGAATATGAAAAGTCATTTTTCTTACTACGAATTAGAGTTAAAAGCTTAGGACAAAATATTAGCTTGAGTACATCAGCAACAGGAAAAATAAATCATATCTAAGTAGAAATTTGGTGTTTTCCTCTTCACATCAATTCACTTCTACAGAACTCACTTGCAATCTCCCTTTATCCATTAAAATGAACAGATATATAGAGGGCTCCACACATACCCACTCTCCCCTAGCATCACGTAGGTTTTACATCCTGTGACTCATTTCAGGGACACCGAAAAAAACTATAGAAATATGTGACTGTCACAAAGGTTTGTGTAGGTCTTTGAGCCAAGGATTTATGGCAGTGCCAGAAGGTGAGTGGGGCAGACATCCCTCCACATTGCAGCCTTGGGAAGGGATCTGACAGGGAAGCACAGGTTTGCTTCAAATTCAACTTGCCCATTTTCACACTCCATATCAGTAAAGACAAAAGGTTAATCATACTACAATACTTACTCCAAAGCTTTATTTTCCATTTATTTACCACTTCTGTTATTTATACTGGCTTAGCACTTGCAGAACATTTCCACTGCCTAACAGGCACAAAGAGCAGTAAACCCATGTTCATAAACTCTCAAACATCCTACTCAGACCATGCTTGGTGTCCCTGCATAAAGCATACAAATGAGGCTGGGAGACTGGAAAAAGCAAGTACAGAAGGTCTGACAGTGAGCCAAAACCATCCTCTGCAACCAAACTTATTGTGTGTTTAATGAGCGTGTATTGACTGAGTAAACCAGTTGCAACCCAGAGTCTACCTTCCAGACAGAAGAAAAAAAGAATTAGGAATTTTTGCCTCAGAAGTATAGAATAACTGAAGATTTTTTTCTGCACTTATCTCTGCATTTTCCCCTAATGTATAAGGACTGGTAGTTATTCGATGTAGGTGGGTTGACTTCAAAAACCTGTCACAAAAACTATTACACACTGCTACTTTACTGTATTTAAATCCCTATGAATTTAACATCTCCGTAAAATTACAGCATTAAATTTTTATATTTCATATTAAAAAAAAAATAAAGACAGCAGGTCCTAAGATCAATTGACTGTGACAAATTATCTCTTTCTGCTCACCTGAAATCGGCCTGTGAGACTTATCAAATTCCCAGCTTTGTTACTGCTCAAAGAATTGATTTAAAAGTGCAGACTGTCATTATATACTTACAGAGAGGTATAATTTAGGATTATGCAAGCTCTCAATATATAAGTGGTTCTGTCTTTTTGCCACATCTTTCTAGCTTTCTCACTAGACAGAAAGATTTAGACTGCACAAAAAACGTTAGTAATCTTTATAAAACAACAGTAGAAGGTTGAACAAAACTCCTAATTAAATGAATGTGACCTTCTTAAAATTGTCAATCAAAATTAATTTCCTATGGAATACAATAGGAATGGCTTTTTTTAAATGCCACCAGTGCCTATGTGTTTGTAGGGATCACAGCACAGCACTGTGGACCTTTGCTGGTAATAAACAAATCCCAAGTTTGGGATGTCACAAAAACCTGTCACTTGTTGTCAGAAAACAACTATGAAACCACAGCAGTACTAGCATGGGGCTTCCGCAAGGTACTACCGGGCTTGTGCCCAAGGTGAGGCCAACCAGGCTCTCCCCCTGAAGGCTGCCCTGGCAGCGGTGCGGCTGCTGCACTTCCAGAAGTCTCTTGGGTACCCTTCAGTCCCACAGCAGGGATACTTTCCTCAGATACAGCAGGAGCAATGCTGCTTAAAGTGAGGCATTGTATCAAACCTCTTCACATGCTACAGGTACAAAACGCAATATGAACTCCCCACCTGCCTGCTCAGTAGAAACAGGATTCTCAAACTTTAAAGTCAAGCACCAAACCCCTGCCTGGAGCACAGGGCTGCTTTAGAGAAGTTACCTCCTTCATTCCCTCTACATCTTCTGCAAAAGTGTCTGGTTGAAGCACTTGCCTCACAACAAGCTTTTAAGCAAGGAATAAGTATCACTTGTTCTCACATAGCTTGTCATCTTTCCATGCAGGTGGCTGCTGTGCCGCTGTCTGCGCAGGAGGCTGTTATACGGGGGTACAGAGGTGTGCATTAAAACCATCTCTCTGTAACAGCTGGCACGCCCTTTCTGGCCTTGAGTGTGCTATTTACATGCAGCATCCTCCAAAGAGATAGGAGAAATCCTTATTCAAACCACAGATTCCAACTCCACAAAGACAGGCACATACTCTAATCTCCTGCTCAAACTCCTCCAAAATATAAATAGCTTTGATTGGTCTTAAAAATAGTGGTCTTAGTACTTCTCATTGAAGCTTCCCAAGAGCTTCCAAGTGCTGGAACAGCCATCTAAATCTGATAGACATTCATTACTTCTGACTTGCCCTTGGCATTTAACTCTCCTTGGAGGGCAAGCCCTTTGCTTCCCGTGCCACACACTCTCCCCAAGTTGCACACACCACCCTGGGGACTGGAAGACACAGCAGAAAGCAGTCATGAAGGGCAGCACAGAAATGGTGCTCTCCCCAGGAGACTCAATAATCTTTAAAACCCTGGACTCACAGGCTGATAGAAAAGATTTGGAGACCTTAGCAGCACAGAGCTTTCAGAGACAAGCACTGAGCCCTATAATTAATAACTGTAATTAATTCTAATATTGCTTCCCAGAAATGTTTAAATAGCTAACTATCATAATTAAAGCATTATTAAATATTTGGTTCTTGACTTCAACCACCATCAACACACACAGTAAAATGACATCCCTGTCTGTATCTCTTCAGAGATTACAAGGAAGCAGCATTACAGAGGAATACTGAACAGCACAGTAACATTGGTCTGTATTTTCTTTTTCCTACCTGTTATGTGACAGGCAACAGCGTAAACAGTCATTTTCCATGGCACTTTGGCTGCAACAACAACCTATGCAAAATAGTAGTGTAATGGAGTTCTCTTTATGACAAAACAGAGTGAAAAAACAATCTAATCAGGTTATTGCAATTTGACAGCACCTGGCATGCTTGTTCAGTATTGCAAGGAAAACTATTTACTAATCCAGTGTGTGCTGCTACACAGAAACCTTTCTGCATGGAGAAGCATAACGAGAACATAGTCCAGAGGAGCTCTTGTGAGAAGGATGCCCAGAACAAAGAGAATGTGACACCTGCTAGAGCTGAGATGTTTCTGTGTACTGTCCCACTTCCCTTCCTGAGATGCGTTGGGCTTTTCTGATGAGCTTCTAAGACAATATCTGACGTCAAGTACACAGTAAGTTATCACATTCTTAAAACAATACCTGTCAAGGTTAAACATAACAGACACTTAATTTTCGTAAACAAACACCCCAACAGATTCTCGAAGCTATTTCTGTTCAGCAGTGCATTGGTAGATCATATGAATGTGCTTTTCCAGACGCTATAAAACTGCCAGTCTCCTGTATTTATTTCACTCAGGTTTTACACTTCTATACCACCACCACCCCTTTTCTGTGCTCTTGAACTACTTTAAGATACCACTCAGTTTCATTATTACTTTGAGGGGTCTAAATACAATTTGTGAGCAATGAATATTGAACGAATCATACCCCCTGGCTACAGTAATTGGCATGCGGTGCAAGTCAGACCAGAAATTCAGAAACACCTGTTGCTACCAAAAAAAAAAATCCTAGCTAGTTTACATACACATCTTTTCACAATAGGAACAGCTGGAATTTCATCAGTTGCCAAGTCAGACTGCTCAGTTCCCACTGTGAACGCAAAACTGCATTTACAGTTGTTTGATAATCTTTTTACCTCTCAAACACTTATCTTGGCTAGTTAGTTGTGGTAACTTTTGTTTTGCTATTATTCTTGTTTGGAACACATGCTCCACATGTTACACATCAATTACAGTTTATTAGGAATAAGTGTGAATTATCCATGTAATATTCCCAGTGCAAAAGTCCACTTTAAAAGTCTCAGTTTTTGAAAGGTGTCAATCACCTCCAATGTGAAAAATTTTCAACAAACCCCTCACTCATCACCTAACTTTAAGATTTTTTTCATGCTCTGTAAATTTCCTAGCAAGAGAGTAATGAGTCATAAGCAATTTATTAACCTTAATTACCAAAGTAACACTGGAAAGTCTAATATTGTTACATTTGATTTGACAAAAATGTCCTACCTTTCTGACTCATACAATAAAAGGGATCATAGCCTCTGGTAGGTTTCCCAGACACTTTTCCTAATTAACACAACTGTTTATTTCAGATTATTTTCTTTTATGCTATGTCTTCTTTTTAAAGGCCTTTAATTCCTTTCTCATTTCTATCACCTCCCCAATTCACAGGAAAACTAGACCTGACATCTTCCTTCAGGATTAACCTCTATCAAGCAGTTCTAAAGACAATACACTTCTACAAAAAAACAGTAAGCCATTCAAAGACAAAATACTATAAAATTTACCAAAAAAATTAACTGAAGACAATTTATTAAGGAAATTCTCATGGAGCCAGTTTGTGCCAATTAAATACAGAGATTTGTCTCAGAGTTATTGGTTTTGTTACTCAGCAGCAAGATTTCCAAGAACTAGCATTTGCCAAGTGGACATATTCTGTTTCCAAATACTGTGCCAAGTGCCTTAAATTAGTAATAAACACTTTGCAACAAACAGTAAGTGGGATAAGGACAGAGGAGTGCCCACACAGTATCCTCACCCTCAAACTCCTATTTCCTGTCATCATCTGTGGACTCAAAACATGTTCCCAAAGCCATTAGTTAAATGGGCAAATCAACCTGGAGACCAGAAGGGAGCCTGCAGCGACAGAGAAGGAGTAGGGCTCTCACGACCCACAGTGTGAAGTGGGAGCAAGTTGAAATCACTATCCGCCTTATGAAACACCTCCTGCACCATGAGGCAAGGTGCTGGCAGTACAGCAACTGTACAGAATGGGTGAGAATAGAGTTGTAAAATGTTTAGAGAAAATTATAAGTAACACGATAGAAACAGAGTAGAGTCTTCTCCGCATACCTTCAGAGCCACTGAATTACATTCCATTTCAGGAAAAATAATATTCAAAATGAATCCCAGAAGGAGCAAATACTTCTGCAGCAAAAACAAAAAGAGCAACCCTGTTGCATCCTATTATTTTATTTGTTTTCATTTAAATGAGAAAATAGACTTTTAAAAATTTAAAATCAGAAATTACTCCGCTCATCCAAAGTATGCCCCCCTCCCAAATCAATTATTCACACAGTTCTGTCCCTTCCTCCAAAGCCAGCCCTCTAACCCAAAACAAACTGTTCCCTTGTTTGTATTAGTTGTATCCTAAGCTCAGATGGCAGGCCTGACACACTCCCTTTAATGTATTAGATAAAATCCTTTGATAGGTCTCCTATCATGCAAAAACAAATGTTCAATTTCATGTATGCAGTTCTGGCAAGCCAGAGGAAGTGAGGGGAACAGCAATCGCCAGCAAAAGCCCTTTGAATATTTCCATAGTGCCTGTTATCATACCACTTGTAACTGCATTAGTCACTGTGTGATTAGAAAGGTACACAGAGAATTTTGGATGGTAATTCTTCCACTTTTTTGGAAGGGAAACATGGGAAAACACTTTTCCCACAATGTGCAGGGTTTACAGATACACCTCAGGCTGAATCTTGGGTTTCATCGAGTAGCCCATGAAGAGAAAGATCCTGTCAGACTGATGTTCCATCTGAACCTATACACAGAACATGATTTTTAAACGAAGGAATCTGACACTCGGAATAGGGTTTGGTGAATAATTTCAAAGGTATAATAAACAGGTGCTGGGGAAGCATGTCTAATCCTTCCACGGATTTGGTACCACAAAACAAAATTAAATATACTAAAAATACATTAATTATTGAGAGATAATGAGCTGATCAGCTGGATAAAAACAAGATATTGAAGCACAAATGTTCTCTATACAAAAGGAAAAAAAGAATAGGGAAAAACCTCACTTGTAGTATAATGAATGTATCAATGAACACAGAAGAGATTAGCAGCGAGATAGGGGACAAAAGGGAAACTAGGGACTCCAGCAGGAATAAAAATGTCCAAAGTGGCAAATACTTCTGATACTTACTTTTGCTATTATTCCTGTATTTATCTGTTTGGCAGAATGCCAAGCAAGAAAAGCACATTCAGCATCAAGATCTACACACAAAGAGGGGAAAAAAAAGAAGGGGGAGGGAGGATGTAGAAACTCCCCACAAACCAAAAAGACAAACTTAGGATGCTGTGAAGAGACAAAAGAACTGTTGGTGGGAAGAAATCTTAAAACGTTGTGTTTGAGAAAAACAAAAATAACCCATCCCCACAAAACCCAAACCATGTTGTTTCTGTTGAAACTACAATAGCAACACTTCAGTTATTCTCAGAAGGAACCAGAAGATCGGGATAAGGCTGAACTGTAGTCAGCCTTCGAAATTTGACAATATCCTTGTGGGGTGAGATTAAAGTGATGTTAGCACACATCATATCATCTATACATCCTCATTCTTCATTAAAAAAATACTTAGGGACACTACCAGAAGTGAGCACTGATTATCACTAAGTGAATCTATTTGGAATTTCCAGCCAAAATTCTCAGTGCATCAGCTGGAAACTTCTGAACTGCTTTAAATACCTGGCAGGGTGTTGTCTCCATGAGCTGGCCTGTAACCTAGTTTCTGTGACGGGCAATTTTGTGGCAGTCACAGTTTTCTGAGGGTATCCACTGTAGGAACAAAAAAAAATTCTTCACAAGATTTACTCATCTGACTTTGCAGTTATGTTTTGCCTTAGCCACTGAAAAGTATCAAAACCAGCCATTTAAAGCCCCAAAGAAACAGCTGCAGAATTAGAATTAGGTAAAGCTTTAGGAGCCCATGCTAATCACCACATACACACACTGTTCATACACTCTTCTCCAAACTGTATTGCAACATAAAAAAGGACATGAATGTTTATTAAAAAAAGAAACAGCAAACATGAACATGGTCAGATTAAATCAGTTTTGTTCAACATCTTATGAATACCCTTAGGCATAATTTACCCATCTGCTGCTTAAAAATATGGAAGGACAGCTTGGAAATTCCTCAGACTAGACACAGACATCAGTGCTGGTCAGGTGATGTTCAGATGTTACTTTAAATCCTGCTGCATCTCATGAGGCAAATCAATAATTTTTAAGGGTCACTGTATGAATAAATTAGACTTGACAAATTCTTCCATCACACTCCTATTTCCTACAATTAATGACAATTCTGATAAAAAGTGGGGTGGTTTTATTGCAAAAAATAATTTCAATTTCAGTCCAAGAAAGGTGCATTACTAACCTAGCAAAACTAATTAATTTTGCTTCAAGCATTCTTTACAGACATGCCTGTTTTGAACAATTTTCAGTTTAATGAATCAGCTCTGAGCAGAGGAAATGCAGCACTAATGAAAGCAAATCTACTTGCTTTTTGGGTTTTTTTTGCAAGTTTTTGTTTTGGCCTTGAGATGGGTTGTCTAAAGTGAATTCAGTTCTGGTGGCTGCATGCCTCTTGAGCTGTGAAGGGTGCTGCTAGGTTGCACTTGTTTGCACTCTTTCTCCCCCAAAGGAAAGGTGAAACCAATCAATTCAATTGCCTTACAGACAGTAAGACCATCTATCTAATAAATAACTCTAAGTATTAGCCCTACAGACTAACAGAATCACAGAGAACACAAAAAGAGCATCTGCAAAAAAATGCAAACAGAAAGGGTAGCAAACTATTTCTCCTCAAGTATTCCTACAAGAGTTAAACAGCGTCTTCTCTTTCATAGCTTTCTCCAGTGAAGGAAATATTACAGAAAATCTGCTCAAGATGCTACCAAGATTTACCTTTACACTGAAATCTCACAGCTAGTTTTACCCTTGTCCTCTTCGAGGGAGGCAGTGTGACAAGTCAAACCAGCACATCTCCTTCTATCAATATACACTGAGTCCTCCATAGGTTCTGTAAGGAACATTTGAAACATTAATAGAGCTAGATCAAACTATCTGTGGTCTGGACCACAGTCTTCCATTTGAGTATGAGGGTACTGATGCACCCAGATACCTCCACCCAGGTATTGCTGGGTACTGAATGATATCTCCTGATACTCCTGATAATGAAGGTCTGAAAAATAAAAGACAAAGAGGTGTTATCTCAGTGGTATCACAAGACTTTACAGTACTAGGTGCCATACAGGTTCTATTTTTTGTGTAGAAATCCAGAGGACTCTATCTAGTAATGCAAGTGGTCATAACTTTTAGTGGGGATGCCTTAGACATCAGGTGACCCATATGATCAAAGACTTAATCTCTGTGCTCAAGAGAAATCTTAATCTCAAAAAGAAATCCTCAATTCATTCAAATTGAAGCAATTGTAACAAGGAAAAAGAGCTCTATAATATACTAAAGTGAAATTTCACAGAAGACTAACTTTCTCCCTCTTAACAGCACTTTCAAAAAGACATTTAGCTATCACTGACACTCAAGAGAAGTACTTGTAATCTGAGGAAAATGAAAGTATGCAAACCCTTCACACCTTCTTTCAACAGCTTTGCAGTGGCAGAGTGAATAGCAGCAGGTTTAGCATTCAGAGGTACTCCTGGTTAAAACTACAGAGCAGGTCTATATAATGAAAAGTTGGAGCCACAGCTCAGATAAATTACCTCTCCCCTAACTTTCCCTCCCAAGACAGAGACAGAAGCAAAAATGCCTTTTTGGCTTTGCTACCTCAGTCAGCATGCTGCAGCAATACAGACACAGAAACACAGAGGGCATATCATAAAATAGTGACGTCCTGTTACATACAGAGACCACAGCTCAGACTCCACAGCAGCTCCTCCATGATTCTCCACCTTCCACTAGAATTACAAGTAAGAGTAAAAAATAGAGGGTGAAAAACTCTTCTCTATGTACAGGCACTAGCCCAGTCATTGCCCCGTCTCAACTTATTTCTACTTAGTACAACTTCACTGGTTGACCGCAGCACTATTAATAACTATTTTCAAACTGCTTTTTGAAGGTGATAAATGTGTGCAATCATTCCATCATATCCCTGCCCCTTCCCCACTATATTTTCAAACAATTTCAATCTAATTTGAGATACAGATTGAAGTTTGCACGGATTAACCACCCAGCACCACTCATGCACCAGCACCTAGTTTTTGTTGGATTTGGGTTTATTCTTTTTTATTTTTCCTCCAGGAAATCACCCAATAGTTTCCTCACATTCCTTTATACTGCTGCTGCTGATAGTAAGATTATCTGTGTGATTATACCCAAATCCATCTGCAATGGCAACATATCCATCTCTGTCCAGTTTCATTAAAGAAGACAAGCAAGGCAAGGGAGAAAACTCTTATAATAACCTCAAAAAAGTAAAGTCTTTCAAATGCCCAAGAGCTAACACTGCATCTTTGCATACTGCAGCCTCACCCTCACTCTATAGGGCAGAAACAGCAAGTCAGATAACTGAAATCAGCCCTTTAGTCTCCTCCACCTCTTTGCCTGTTTTTTTTAATATATATTTTCTTCACTAAATTTTGTCTGCCCAAGGAGCAAGGTCAGCTGACCACCAAACACAGAAGCTTTAAGCTTTAGGAATCTTTTGCAACCCAGCTGTTCTCCATGTTCTGAGTCACTCAGAACAGCCCATGTGCACACATCCAGAGAAAACATCACTGAAAAACACAGAAAAATTGAAAACTATGGTTTAGTAACCTCTATGCCCCAAGCCACTGAAAGAGCTACTTCACAAATCACATCTCTTTAGCAGCAGCAAGACTGAAGGCATGCAAAAACTGGAAGAATCAATGCAGGAAACCTGTTCTGTGGAAGAACCTATTTGGTTTCCAGTTGCTGGCCCAAGCAACAAGAATTTATAAGTTCTGGTTTCTAGTCTTTGCAGAAGAGGTAGTAGGATTCAGCCCCAGACCATAGTTGGCGTGGTCAGAAAGACAGAGAGTGAGGGTAGAAAGGCAGGTAAATTATCTCATTTTTTCATGTCTGAGCTGTGCTGCAGATATTCTGCACGGTTTGTCTTGCAGGTATGTCTAATAACCTCTGTCACAACAGGAAGAAATAAGTGCTCAGCTCTGAACCCATCCAAATACCTAAGCCGTCTTCAACTGAAAATCCTCAGGGGAACAATCTGGAATGGACTCACTTAGTGGCATTTTTCCATGTCCTGCCTCGTTCCTCCACTTGTTGGAAACAAACCATCAGGCCACTTTCACCCAAACCTGTCCTTTAGATCCTTTGGCTCTCAGTTCATGGCTGAATGCACAGTTTATCATACTGATCATCAGCCTCACTAAGATTTGTGAAACTGTTTGCTCTTAATCTGATTCTTCTGGTTCCTTCTGAAAGGCCTTTTTTCTTTTTTAACCTCTCCATTGAAGGTTCATACCTCCTTCTTTGCTCCATCACTGAATTATAATTGTTTTCTATAACGAGGAAGTGTCACAGCTAACAGTGGCAGTTCAGGCAATGGCTGCTGTATCAGTTTTAAACTGCTATTAAGTTGTTACCACAAAGCGAAATGCACTGAAGGGCTGGTATCTGAATAATTGGTGGTTTGGCCGAGCATATCACACTTGTCTGCCTCAGGTTCCTGGTCCTGTTCCCATGATTATTGTTTTAACTTGCAACAGTTACTCTGGTTTGGTGCTTTTGAAATTATGGATTATGTCCAGAGGTTTCCAAAATCCTGCTAGGAATACACAAAACAGCTCTAGTTTTTATTAAAAACCCTCTCTATTGAAGAGTGTTTATTCAGGGCGGTTGGGGGTGTTCCCTTCAGAATACAACAAATGCATGTTTCTGCAGAAATAAATTACTGTCTAATGATTTCATCATCCAAACTGCTACACCTAAATGAGTGGTTATATGTATTCTGAATTCAGATAGATTTCTATTTATAGAGCATTTACTTAGGTCTGAGATGCATTCAGATATAAATTGCAGTACCTAATGCCAAGTTTCATAACATGTCATTCACAATCCATTAAGTACTTTATTACATATATTGTAGAAGAGAGAAATTTGTAGTCCCCATTTATAGTATTAATAAGGAATGATGAAACCACACTAAAGATGTATCGCTTTTTGGTTTATGTGGAGGTTTACTGCTAAAGCACAGTTATAAGTCATGTTTTGATATTTAATTATAATAAAAGACATGATCTTTGTAATGTATGTAAAAATTAAAAGAAGCACCACTGAAACAATATAAGCTTTCATATTCAGGCAGAAACAAATACAGACTTAGCATACTCTCAGTTGTCTTCTAAGCTGTAGCAGCATGTAGAAATAAATATTGATTTGGCTGATTTAAAACCATTTACCAAGTGCATTTTCCAGCATTTACCAGAGCATTTCAAACAAATACTTTGCTTGAAAATTTGGAAAAAAGCCACACACACAAATTTCACTGATCGCGTCCTTTTTAAACTTCCTAGGTCATTCCTTAACTAATGTTTCTTTTCCCACACTTTCTGGTTGTCAAAGTCTGGAATCAGCAGGGAAGTAAAGGCTTTCCTCTTTACCTTTTTCTTAACTTACCTCAAATTTCATTTCCTATTACTGCCTAGGAAAAGATCAGGTGTTTGGGAAAAATGTTACCCTTGTTTCTGCTGTTACACTGTCATCAGGAAAGGCTATCTCCACACTTGCTCAGTTCTCCCACTTGCCAATCAAGCAAAGAAGAGAGGAAGACAATCTTTGCACAAATATGGGGGAAAAGGTAATTGCTTTAAAAAAAAAAAAACTTGAAAGCATCCAAAGCCAATTAACACTTTTAAAAAATATTGCCGTGAGTTTTGATGATCCCCTCCCTTTAACCAAAATCCTGGGGAAGAGGAAGGAGGTAAGAGAAAGGAAAAAGATATTTTTCGATCAGTTCAGGTTTTGATCTGCAGTTATTGCTCTCTATGGCCTACGTCTTATGAGCCCTTTCCAGAGGCTTTCACATTCATGAGTCAATCCCTGTTCAGTTGCTCTTATTTCAAATAACATGTACCTGAACAAAATTTCAAGCAAACCATATGTGGACAAGTCTTTAAAGAAGTCTCTGATATTAAATTACAGTCTCCTGTATAATTATGGGTCGGTTGTGCATGGGAAACAGGAACTAAAACATTAACTCATGGCATTACCTATCAGTCTTTCCATTTTCTATCACTGTAATACTGAATGTCTCACTAGGACAGAAGGTTTGAAGACAGCATTGCCCTGAAGAAAAATACTTCATCTCAGATCACAGAGGGAAAACAGGGGCAGAATTAACTTGCTCAAAGTAAACACAACCTCTGTGACAAAGCAGTGAGAAAATGCTGATCTCTGGAACATTATTTCATAGCCATTGCACAGAAATCTATCACTGATTACTTTGAGATTTAAGGGGAAAGTAGGCAACCCCAAAAGACACAAATCCTAGGACTTCAAATGTTACAATTATAAGAATCTTTAAAGGTGATATGGCAATTTTCCTAATGAAAAAAACTCACAGACATACCTCCAATTATAACAGAAGTTTATGATACGAAAACATTAGAAGTTAAATTGAATTCACAGTTAAACTTGTGAATTTCAAAATCTTTTTTTGTTTTTTTGAAGCATGAATCTTCCTTTCATTACTAAATGTCAGGAAACAAAGGCACAGAGAGGCTAAGCAAGTTACCAACCTTACAGCAAAGTAAATAAAACAGAAAAAGCCTCAAAGTCACAGTTCTTAGCCATACACACGAACCAAGAACCCAACCCCTAGCCTTCCCCCACCTTACCTACCAGACCTATTTTGACTGGTGTATATGAGTGATACTAATGCCTTTTCAATTTTGCAGATAAATTCAGAAGGCTGAGAACTTTATCATTTTCTTTTCCAACTTGTCATGCACATCCTATATTTATGCAGTAACAGACAACATTTATCTGAAGTAAAGACAAAAATTATTGCTTGCAGAGATCATTGTACGGAAATATATCAGTGTCTTCGTATTGGAATCATTATGATAACTATTTCAGCTTACCCCATTAATTCTACTTCCTTTATCAAATCCTTACCAAATTCCAGTTGTTACCCCCAGTTTTTAATATTACACTGGGTTGATATTTTAAATTCTTTTGTCCATTTTGCTTCCTCTCTGTCTCAAGATGTCCTTGATCTCTTCTGATTTATTTTCTCTCATCCTAAACTCTTGAAATCCATTAGAAGTCTAGGCTATCCAGTCACACGCTCATGCTTCTCTGTCTAGAGAGAGGGCTAAAACACCACTTAATCCTTTCTGGGATGCATCTAACGAGTAGGCTGCTTCCTAAATAACTTAGCATACAAGGAAAAAAAAGCAATTAATAACATCCAAATAGCAAAAAGCAAATAACTTGGTTCACTGGCTACATCCCAATTTCCTACGTGCACCCTTCCAAACTTGGACGTTACAAAGCACTAAAATGAAAGCTGTAGAAGCAAACTGCTTTCCTCTCTGGGTCCACGCAAGGTGGTGCGTCACGCTCTGGCAGTGATTTGTTTTCTCCCCTTCATTCCCCTCTGGCAGTGACCATGGTCTCTGCAGTAGAGATTGCACAACCTGCACCATCCCAACAGCTGCAGCTTTGTTTGTGCTTGAGGCCAGTTCCTATAATCACAAAGGCTTAATTAAACATCACCCCTCTGCACTTCAGTAAATTCACAAAATACTACTTATGTTCTTCGGGTAATGCAGTGGTTGGAAAATGTAAGAAGAGAAAACCTACATAACCTCTTCGCTCTTGCTGATCTAGCAATACTGTACTTTTAAACTTAGTCAAGCCCACTGTGCCTCCACAGGAAAAAAAAGGTGGAAAGCCTGAATTTCTTCCAGAAGACATCACAGGAGTCAGTGGTGGAGACTTCTTGGGGCAATATTTTTATTATCCTTTTGCAGCCAAGAAGTGCCAGAAGATACGCTATTGAAATTCACCGTGCAACTCCTTACTTCACGAAGCCAGTTTCTTTCCTATCCTGAACACACCATGCCAGGCACAGAAAAGAAAATGGATCCAAAGGATCAAGCCCTACAGTGGCAATCCTACTTGAGTCAGACCTCAGGGAAGAATCAGGCAGGAATGATTTCTGATGAGGCAGGCATTAAACCTGCTCAGAAGTGACAGCACTGAAAGATCATTCAAGTATCAGAACAAAAGGAGAAGATCAGTTTCAAGGCCATCTAAGGAACATGAAGGTGCACAACAAGTCCATGGGACCTGATGAGATGCATCCGCAAGTCCTGAGGGAACCGGCGGATGAAGTTGCTAAGCCACTATCTATCACATTTGAGAAGTTGTAACAATCTAGCAAAATTCCCACTGACTAGAAAAGGATAAACATAACCCCCATTAAAAAAAAAAAAGGAAAACCCAGGGAACTATACATCGGTCAGTCTCACCTCTGTGTCCAGCAAGATCATGGAGCAGATCCTCCTGGGAACTATGCTACAGTACATGGAAAATAAGGAGTTGAATGGTGACAGCCAGCATGCATTCATTAAGAGCAAGTCACGTCTGACAAATTTGGCGGCCTTCTATGACAGGGTCACAGCATTGGTGGATAAGGGAAGGACAACTGACATCATCTACCTGGACTTGTGCAAAACCTTTGACACTATCCCACATGACATCTCCTGTCTCATCCTTGACTCTCTCTGGAGTCCTCAGCACAGGAAGGACACAGACCTGTTGGAACAGGTTCAGAGGAGGGCTTCAAAACTGATCAGAGGGCTGGAGCTCCTCCCCTGCGAGGACAGGCTGAGAGAGTTGGGGTTGTTCAGCCTGGAGAAGAGAAGGTGCCAGGGACACCTTCTAGCAGCCTTCCAGTACCTGAAGGGGGCTACAGGAGAGATGGGGAGGCACTCTTTATCAGGGAGTGTAGTGACAGGACAAGGGGTAACAGCTTTAAGCTGAAAAGGGGGAGATTTAGATTAGGTATCAGAAAGAAATATTTTACTATGACAGTGGTGAGGCACTGGCACAGGTTGCCCAGAGAAGCTGTGGATGACCCATCCCTGGTGGTGTTCAAGGCCAGGTTGTATGGGGCTTTGAACAACCTGGTCTAGTGGAAGGTGTCCCTGTTGGAACTATATGATCTTTTAAGGTCCCTTACAGCCCAAACCACTCTATGATTCTATGAAAAGGTGTAGTTAAAAGTATTTTTCTTCTGCAGCTATTGCCATGGTCATGTTCAATGTTTTCTCTATCTTAAATGAGAGAGAAGAAAGGAATTGTATCAGTGGAATGGAGAAAAACTGATTCAGAGAGCAAGGCAGAAAAAGTCAGTAGAGGGAAATGACAGACACTCGCACTTGCCACACTCTCATAGAGGAACTTCATTCCAGCAGAATTATTAACAATGTACAGAATAAATTGTCAGGTCAAAAAGTTCCTTCTCTTTTCACCACTGGTGTCAGGACAAGAGGCAAGTCTTGTGCAGACAGTAAGCCCATCTATTTTACAAGACTGTCACTCTAACATTGCTTAGGAGTTTTCATACTTTTCAGCTCTAACGGGAGACCCACTCCCTTGGGTCTATCAGGAAGCAGATGAAACTATTCATTCTTTCCAAGACACCTAAAATCTTCTTTTATTCTAACTAAGAATTCTGCTTCAAAAAGTTACTCTTCTGGAAGGCTCCAGGAGCACAAAAAACTAATGGGGATCACAGAGAACCTCCTGGGAATATCCTCTGTACAACAACAGGCTCTCAATCAATCCTGCTGATAGAGGAAGAGATCTAACATAACGCATAGTAAGAAGAAAGCAAAAAGCTGAAGTAATAGCGGCTCTGTAGTTATTTTCTGCCTTGGTGAGCCCTGAAAAAACAAGCATAAGTAACTGCAGAAGGCAGTCTCACCAGGATTTCAGATGCAACACATTCAGAGCTTTGATTGTAACCCTGCAGGTTTTTGCATGTGACTAGTCTTATTACCGTGATTAGAAACACATACCCGGGTACTGGTCCTACTCTACAGGAAAACAAATTTGCAGGATTACTGCTAAGACAGCTGGACACACAAGACAGCACCTGTATAACAACTTTAATTTCATATTCATTATTTAAAAGGCTCCTAATATCCAACAGAAGTGGGAATAACAGCTTCATCCAGCTTTTCAGAGCATGTCCAACACAAGCAGTTACGAGGATGGGAGTCCCACGCTGGCAGGAAGGAGTCGCAAGCCAACAGCTGGCTAGCTGTCCTGCACACTGGAAAAGACTCTCCCATTTTGACCCCTCTTCTGCATCACTTTAGTTCTACTTCTTCCAATTAAACTATTTAATTTTGGGGGCATGTTAATGACATCATTTCCTGAACACCTGCAGCTCTCTCAGGGGTCTGTCCTATCTTTTAATGATTCCCTTCGCAGGTCATTATCCTCAGAGTTGCACATGAATGAGATTTCTTGCACTTGCAGAAGCCTACTTGTTCCCTTGAGTTCAACTGGCCCAATTCGTGACTTAAAAAAAAACACCCTAACCTAACACCTAAACCCAAACATTGCAGCATCTCCTGAGAGGCAGCCATTTACTTATACACTGGGCACGCTTCTTCATTTTCCTCATGTGTCACGTAACGGGGGGGGGGGGGGGTAATC
>WKFP01013686.1:102971-176669 GCA_011057875.1 Pterocles orientalis
TGGATGTAGCCTGTCTCCAAGGGGAAAGAGGATCCTAGCTGAGGAACTGGCAGGACTTACTGATAGGTCTTTAAACTAGGTATGAAGGGGGAAGGGGACAAAATGAGGACCTCTGGGGTTGAGAGGGTTGTTCGAGGCCTCGTACCAAACTTGATGGGCAAAGAGGGTGGAGTGCAAAGGGATGGAGTACGGAAGGGGGATGCTGCTGTTCTAGGGGATCCTAGATCCTCTATAAAGGCGGTGAGACAGAAAACCCAGCTGAAGCGCCTTTATAGCAATGCACGTAGCCTGGGAAATAAGCAGGATGAGCTGGAAACCGTGTTGCACTTGGAAAGTTATGAACTTGTTGCTATCACGGAAACATGGTGGGATGACTCCCATAACTGGAATACCACCATTGAGGGGTATCGGCTCTTCAGAAGGGACAGGCAAGGTAAGAGGGGTGGGGGAGTTGCCCTCTACGTCAAAGAGCGGACAGATTGTGAAGAGCTGTGTCTGAGGAACAGCCACGATCAGCTCGAGAGCTTATGGGTAAAAATCAAGGATCATTCCAGCATAGAGCATCTAGTGGTTGGGGTCTGCTACAGGCCGCCTGATCAGGGGGAGCCTGTTGATGAGGCTTTTTTGCTCCCGCTGCAGGACGTGTCCTGCGTGCGGGATCTTGTCCTGATGGGGGATTTCAACCACCCAGATATCTGCTGGGATAGTGGCACAGCGGGTGGCAGACAATCCGGGAGATTCCTGGAGTCTGTCGAGGACAACTTCCTGGTCCAGGTAATAGACGGACCCAGCCAAGGAGAGGCCCTACTGGACCTGGTCCTCACAAATGTGGAGGAGAGCATTAGAGAGGTTAAGATTGGAGGCAGCCTGGGCTGTAGTGACCATGCCTTGGTGGAGTTTGTGATCTGGAGGAAGGTGGGCCTGGCTAAAAGCAGAGCTAGGACCCTGTCCTTCAGGAAAGCAAAATTCTGGCTGCTCAAGAAGCTGCTGAGTGGGATCCCCTGGGAAACTGTCCTTAAGGGCATGGGTGCAGAACAGTGCTGGCAGCTCTTTAAGGACACCCTTTTGAGGGCGCAGCGGCTCTCCATACCCCAGCAAAAGAAGCCAAGCAGGGGAGGCAGGTGACCGTCATGGCTATGCAAGTACCTGCAGCTTTGTCGTGGTCCATGAAACCACAGGTACAGTTTCCTAAACACCTGGTGGGCTGAGGCAGGGAACTGGGAGGGTTTCACTTACCACTTAGGGTCACGGGCAAGAGACCGACACGACTCGTGGAGAACAGTAGAACAGCTGAATTTATTAACTATTTACAACAAGAAGCAGGGTATTGAAAGAGAGAAACTGCATCTTACACAAAAGCACTTCTCCTCCACCCCTCCCTTCGTCCCAGGGCCCAAAGGCTTTGTTCCGTACCTCTTCCTTCCCCCCTCAGAGGCACATGGCGTGGGGGGAGGGGGTGGGAAACAATGGAGTTTCAGTCAATTCAAAGGTGCCATCTCTCTCTCTCCTGGTGACGACGTTCCAACAGGGCTTCAGTCCCCCAGCGACTCCCTCACTCCTGTGAGGCTTATAGCTTCAGTTCAAGGCTGTTTTTCTTCACTCGCAGGGGAGAATGGCGGGACTTTTGCTGACCAGAAGTGCTGTGCAGTTCCATTATCTCTCAAATCCCGCTCCTCTTCTCCACCATCGGAGGTCTTCATCAGCTCCCAGGAAGAAGGGCTCCCGGATGAGCCATGGCGGGGGCTGGGCTACAGCATTTTGTTCACAGAAGCCAGCAGGGAGAGGGAGGTGATTGTGCCCCTCTACTCGGCTCTTGTGAGGCCCCATCTGGAGCACTGTGTCCAGGCCTGGGGCCCCCAGCACAGGAAGGATGTGGAGCTCTTGGAAAGGGTGCAGAGCAGGGCCACTAAGATGATCAGAGGGCTGGAGCACCTCTCCTATGAGGAAAGGTTGAGGGAACTGGGCTTGTTTAGCTTGGAGAAGAGAAGGCTCCGGGGAGACCTCATTGCGGCCTTCCAGTACTTGAAGGGAGCCTATAAACAGGAGGGGGAAACGCCTGTTTACGAGGGTGGATAGTGATAGGACAAGGGGGAGTGCTTTTAAACTAAGACAGGGGAGATTTAGGTTAGAGATTAGGAGAAAGTTTTTCATCCAAAGGGTGGTGGCACACTGGAACAGGTTGCCCAGGCAGGTCGTGGATGCCCCATCCCTGGAGGCATTCAAGGCCAGGCTGGATGTGGCTCTGAGCAGCCTGGTCTAGTGGTTGGTGGCCCTGCATATGGCAGGGGGGTTGAAACTAGATGATCACTATGGTCCTTTTCAACCCCAGGCCATTCTATGATTCTATGATACTTTTGCTTTCAGACAAACAGAATTATTTTCTACTGACAATAGACTAAAAATACTGTATATTATGCAAATCAGTGTAACAATATATCTAAAATCAGCCAAATAGTGGAAGAAAGATTGTCTTTTTGTTACAAACTGGAAAAGCATTGTACATCCATTTAACCTTAATCTTTAACACAGACAAATATTCCAAAGAAATAGTCAACAGCACTTTAGTTACCTAAGAAACCATCAAGCTTCTCAATTGCTATTCACATGTTGCTATTTTTATACAACTTTGGCTTCCATGTGTTTACTTATGTTTTGGGTTTTTCTTAAAAGCACTCTGAGATCATATGAAAGGAAATTTTGTTTGAAAATAGTTTTTAAAAGATTATTGAGAATTCTTCTGTTTCTTGTTTAGGGACCAAGATGATAAATGACTGCAGACTATTTTCATTGCAGACATCCTTGCTCATTTTCTGTTGTATATAATTATTGCAAATTTTTAAAAGATGACACTGAGGTCATATGGGGTTAATCTGATACATTACATGCCATTCTGCTACACAGATATCCTGGCTTGGAAGCAGAGAAGCCAGTGTCTGATACCTAGAACAACTTCTCTATTAATACAACTATCAGTAGCCTTTGTTTGTTTGTTTGTTTGACAGTCCAATGTTTCTTTTCTTGAAATTTTTGAAGTTTAGAAAGGTGTCAACTTTTTGCCATTTGAGGCACAGAATGCTGTTTAGCTTATGTACTGCCTTGAATTCTTCTACAAAGCTTGAGGTTCCCACCTCACTGGGCTGAGGGAACCATGGAGGAACAGGTGGCAGTGGCAGCACAAACTGCTCTGACACAGCCAGGGACCAGCCCCGCCAGTGCCACCCCCTCAGCTACCGCAGAGTGATGCTGAGGGCTTTGCCAGCACAACATCAGCTTGTACAGGATCTGGGAAAGATGAATGGAGACCATAGAGAAGAAACAAAAAGGAAACTGCAAAGCCAGAATTAACTAGTCTGACTAAGCACTGAAAATTTTTCCTGGTGAAAGAAGTTGTACTAGAAGCAGTCATATTATTCTTTACTCAGTTTTCATGAAATCTTTATTTGCAAACTTTTTTTTTAAAGCAGGAAGGCCTATCCACAACCATGCACATAAGAATTTGCTTTATAGTACTATAAGGCCTTGTTTAGTCGGTTTTTTTGCAAGCACTGTAATTTGTGAGATTTCACATATATCTCCAGAATTGGTGTCTTAACTACTTAAATGTCCCTTTTCTTTCTGTCCCAAGTTGGGAGACACAGCTTTAATGACTGCAGCTCAAGCAAGGAGGTAGGTTTACGAAAAACCACCTTTTCTGTCTTTACTCTGGTCAAATCATGCCGTAGAAATCTCAAATCATGGCAATTGACTGTTCCTTTGTCAGGCAACCCCTTTTCCTTTACACTACTGCTTCCCTTAGATAAACATCACCATGAAATATGAGGACACAGCTTTGAGGGCAGAAGCTTGAGCCTCTTTCCTTCCGCCTCTGCAGATTATATCCAGGCCACAAACAAGAGCTTCAAGGAGCAGCAGGGCACACAGTCAAGTGCATTGCACAGCCTCCCGTGATCAGGTCTGAGCATGACTAGACAAACCAGCTGCTTCAAGTCTCACTATTATAGTTAAGGCACCTTCCTACTACTTCCACTACAACATGGCATTTCAAGTTCAGACTCCACACATCAAACAACACTTGCACGTGCTTCCTTGCTTGGATAGATGTTAGAGACATCTTCAGCTTGGGAAAAACAGGCTTAGCTTGCTGACCACAGCAGCATGTAAGAAACTGCCTGGGTTTTGTTTCACATCAATCGAGGGTTATTGTATTCCTACTGCATTGTACTTCAAATGCATTCTGAAATTAGTAGCAACCTGGATTGTTACATTATGTTTCCGAAATATACTTGTCTAATTACACTTATTGTCTTTTACATTACTAGATAATTGCAAAGAAGCTCAAATTGCACGTCTGGATTTTTAATAATTAGAGAATCACTTAGGAAATACAGCTGCATGGTTTGCACAGACCAGGATTTCATGGGGTACACTTACTCCTTGCCAGACCTCAGCCAGGTTCCCTAGTAAATCAAGAAACTACGAAATACAAAGGCAGTGAATTCATATAGGATGTCTCTGGACCACAATACCATACTCTGAAGTCCAAACAAACTATTCTTCAGTGCTGTTCTGTGTAGATAATGTGACATCCCTTGTACATCCTCTTTCAAGCAGCTCACTTGCACACTAAGAAAATTTAGCCCAGGTTTCAGTCCCAGCTCCATTCCATGCAAAATTACTAAGTTCCGGTGTCTTGGGTTCCTCAGGGCAGTCACACGGGCAGTATTTCTAGCACTAGAACCCAAATAATCCTGCTGGCACTAAAAAAATAGAACAGCTTGCAGCAGAACACAAGTGCTTCAGCTTCTCAGTGGTTCATGTCATGTACCTTTTCCATATTTTTCACTGTAGTATTCACGATTCTTGTTCTGTAAGCTGGTCCTACAGTGCAGACCCTGATAACCAGCATCATTTCCAAGAGACACCAGCTTGCTCCTTTCAGCTGTAGTTGCTCATGGTCCTCCAGCACAGTTTGGAAACCAACAATTATTTCAGGCATATTTTTAAGTCTCTACCCATGAGTGACGAATAAGGAGGACTATAACTTGCAAACATCCTCAGGGATTATCTGTTGTCTTGGGTTTGGAGCAACCCTACCAAGTTTGTCAAGCCTGAAAGCAGTAGGGCACAGGACAGCCAATGTGTCTGAATAATCACATGAATGCATCTCACTCTCTATATGTGCTTCCAGTAATTTCTCTCTGTACATAGAAAAGGGACACTTTTTAGGGACAGCTGGATGACTAGAAGTGAGGTCATCACTGTCGTAAACAACCCAGCCTGCACAGCCTTTGTAAGCAGGTAGATCTGGTACAGGAAATTTGCTTCATGCCCTTCACCCAGACCCATAGACTCCTAACGCTTCATGCATGAGTTCTGGAGCCTCCTCTCCACCAGCTCTAGGAGGGAGACAGATTCCTATATACAGGCACAATTAAGACAATGCTTTCTTAGAAACAACAAAACACACACATTGCTTTACTGAGAAAAAAGGACTTGAAAAAATAAACATTTTGTCCCCTAAAATGTTCTCTTTAGACATTTTCTCTGCCACCAGCTCAAATTTAAGTTTCAAGGTGTGACAAAAAACACACACAACCATTATTTTTAATACAGTACTTTACAAAAAAAAAAAAAAACATCTTTACTTCAGTCACTGCAATATGGAATGACTCTGGCAAAAGAGCATGAGTCAGCTCATTGCTTTCAAACTTCAGAATGCCTTTATTTTATGTTTTAGCAACAGTAATTAGAATCATATCCTTCTTCCACAGTAACTGGACAGACTGCAACACAATGGTCATCGTACAAGACTTGTCTGAAATACAGACCACCTTCCCATTTGTGAGCTCCGCTCCTCAATTCCAGAGGGAATTAAAAACAAGTGTGACAGATGCAAACCACGGGAGCCTCAAATCACTGACGTGTGCCAAATGCAATGGGTACCCGAGCCATTCAGCCTCTTCCCATAGAACCTGTGTATGTAACTACAGAAAAATCAAGGCTGTCTGTGCCTGCAGAGGAGAAATAATTAACAAGCAGGTCTTGAGAAAGCCTCTAGCTTTCTGCGTAATTCTGTACCCTAATGGGAATGCTATCAACAACGAGCAGCAAAATGAAGGAAGCAGTACAGCACATGAGCAGGGCTGTTTTTACCTGAACTGGTAAAGTACTAGGACACAGGGAGACTCATCTTAAAACAAAAACCTGATAAACTTGAGAAGTGAAAAGGGTA
This sequence comes from Pterocles orientalis, assembly GCA_011057875.1. Taxonomy (NCBI): domain Eukaryota; kingdom Metazoa; phylum Chordata; class Aves; order Pterocliformes; family Pteroclidae; genus Pterocles; species Pterocles orientalis. Next base: position 109,204 of record WKFP01013686.1, read on the forward strand.
GGGCCTCCAGCAGGTAACTAATGATACACCCTAAGCTTTGAAACCTGTAAAGAATTACTGTCTTATTACGTCTTCCCTCTGCTCTTCTGCTTCTGTTTTAAAACAAGTACTGTGATGTGAGAGACCTTGTTGCAGCGTGAGTCTACCACTGTCCCTAATAAGAACTCCAGATTCTGGCCTAAAGTGAGGCTTTTGGAGTACAATTATAATAAGTAACAAGATAGCTGTATTCTCAAGATCCTGATCTGAAAGAAACACAATGTATTGTGCAGATAAAATGCAACAGGCAAATGGTTCTCCTTTGGGGACAGAGAAGGGCGGGATGAGCCTGAAAAGGGCAAAAGCACTGATAAACTCTGAGCTCTGACAAGACCTGTGATGATTTGGCTGGGGGCCAACCCATACACACCTGCTCAATCCCTTCCCCTCTGCCCCCCCCCTCCCCCCCAGGATAGAGGAGAGAATTAAAGGGGTAAAGGGAAAAAAGGACTCCTGGGTTGAGAGAATAACAATTTAATAACTGAACTACAATAATATTGAAAATAATACTATATACAAATATACAAATGAGTGCCACACAGTGATAGTTCCCCCTCCCCCACCCAATAACCAAGGCTCAGCCTGTTCCCGGCTAACGATCCCAGAGCAGGGAGAGTCCTGAAACCACACTCGCAGAACAGAGATAACAGTCTGAGCATCCCAGACTGAGAGCTGAGCTGGGTAGGGGGGGAAGGCCTTGGGAGAGCGACCACCTGGAGCAAGATGACCTGGAGCAAAAGAGATCCGGAACCAAAAGGGCCAATCTTCTGGAAGGTCCCCACCTATCTACTGGGCATGACGTGTATGTTATGGAATAGATTATTGGCCACTCTGGGTCTCACTCCTGAACCTAAGATCAAATCCTGGGCTAGTAACTGGGGCTGTGCTCCCTCCCAGCTTCTTCTGCTTGCAGACAGACAGAGAAGCTGAAGGACCTTGGCAGCCGCATAAACATCACTTTTTATCAGCTTGCTTCTGAGCACAAATCCAAAACACAGCCTCTTACTAGCTATTATGAAGAAAGTTAACTCTGTCTCGGCTTAACCCAGGACAGATCCATCTGTCCTGCTGGTGGGAACAGGACTTGTGACAACAAGGATCCTGCAACCTAGGAGTTGCCAATGGGCTGCTGTCAGACCCCAACCTCAGAGCCCAGGGTACTTCACCAGGAGCCACTCCTGTTCTTTGTTTTTTGGTGACCAGGGAGGGAGCAGGCAGCAGCCAAATAAATGTCAGCAGCAGTCCCTTACAAGGTATCACATCTGCAGGGGGTACTCTTTCCACCAGACTGACACCCCACCTAACGGGGAGGCAGGAATGGTGCTCCTCCAGCACAAGAAGAAATTAAGTGGTCACCCCAGCTAGAAAGATTGGGCACATGGTATGGATTAAGCTCTCCAACAGCACTACTGCATTTATCTATACCAGCGGATCCATGAATGCCCTTTGCAGTTTATTTTGCAGTAATAGAAAATCTTTCAAATAGATAATGAAAGCAGAATTTGATTAAGACAGATTTTTAAGGTTTCAGTGGTATTTGTCTTTTCAAGATGGTTTTATATTCAATCTACATTATTACTCAGATATCTATTTTAAGGTCAGCAGCTAAGAAAAAAAAAACAAAAAACAAAAAACAAAAAACAAAACACCCCAAAACCAAAACAAACCTTTGGTTAAATTTTATTTACTAACTACAAACAATGAAGCACAGAGAGCCCTGCTAAGTTTGTTAGGGCTTCTACCTATGAATGAAGCACAGCTCTGGAGGTAGAACGATCAGATTCCTGACCCGATCCCCACCAGAGGGGTCCTGTTATTAACTTTAGGGATGGTCTAAAAGGGAACAGTACCAGCTGCAGTTCCAGGAGCCAGCTGCATGGGCAACCCAGACAGACCAAAGCTTGCTGCCCATCAGAACTTTAGAGAAAGAGTCCCTTCCTCAACCAACACTGTGGGTCACCTTCAGCACAGCTGCACTGAACAGAGAGTACAGCCAGCCCCAGCGGAGTCAATAGATAATGAAACAGAGAAGACTCTAAATTATGGTGTTTTCCAAGAAAACATTAAAATTTGCTGAATGTTCTCTTGTCTAAAGCAGTTAAAGAGACAGTTGTAGATCGTGGATGAGTTTTGGCTTCCCCTCCAATTTTTGGGTTATATAAAAATCTGGCTATCACCAGTCTCACTCTGTACTACATAGCAGGTGGACCTAAACTTGTACACAGAGTATTGCTATGAATCTAGAAAGCAATTCCTGCACCTGGTTCTTTTGACACCCGTTGTATCCTATTGTTATGAACACAACACTCACTGAATAACATACAGATCCCAAGTGATGTTTTTCCTCCTACAGAAGCATTTTGAACAAAGAAATGGAAAAAGAGCCTTCTAAAAGATGCACTGAAAAGCATCTAAAATTCAAGGCAATGCTTCCACTAACCTTTGATTTATATTATTTAATCCCTTTCAGCAAGAAAGATAAATTGCAATGAAAGTCACACTTCAGTTCTCTCGTGTGCTTGTTGTTTAAGAATATCAGAACAGTAAGGCCATAAATATACATCCTGTGAAGGTAAGTACCAGGAAGAAAGATAGACAAGTGTTTTTCTCTAAGGCTTACCACTTGTTCAGATGCACAAATCAATATTTGCTTTTCCAAATTCAAGGCAAGTACATCTTTGGACACAGCATTTTACTAACAAAGAAGCAGCTTTGACAAAAAGACTCCCCACCGAAGAGTACATAATTTCCTAACACTCACTGCTTTGCTAATCTCCAACTACTTAATGTTTCAGTATTCAAGTTTCAACTACAATTAGCAGATTTCAAGTCCTTTTGGTTGAAGGGAAGAACAGAAACAAACAGATCACATTGACAATATATCAGTGTCTGCTTCAGCTGCAAACCAAAGCTGCTTGCCACGAAACAGTAACGAGCAGTGAGCCATTGCAGAGTGAGGTTCCACATTGCAGACAGCTGCTCACCACCTGCATCCTCACAGAGTCACCTTAATTAAAATCTCTTGCCTCCATGATTTAGATTGTTGACTTTACACAGCCTATTTGCTTCTTTTACTTACTAAAGACTTTCTCAGGGGTTATCATCACCCTAAGGAAAAGCTCCTTGCAAATCTACATGTTTTTTACATGAGAAGCTGCTCACAGCAAGAATATTTAAGTGACTCACGTCAATGTATTAAAATAACACATACAAGAGCACATAGTTGGAGGCTCCTATTGGCAAAAAATCAGGTTAGCACATAAAAATTAAAGGGGAAGCTTGAGGGCCTGAAGTTTTCTCATCTTTTCTCCAGGAGAAGAAAGCATTTGGGACTGGGGGACAGGGGAAGGAGAGAAATAGAATGATCTGCTTTTGCAGATATTAAAGAAAAGTAAAAAAGAAATCATTTCTGCATGCATTTTTGAGGAAGGCAAGTGGGGCTTTACCCATCCACTGGTTGCTGAGCACACCATGCAGCAGCACACCATGAGCTAATGGACAGGATTAAGCCAATGCTTCCTCAGCCTGGACCCAAGGCATCAGGCTTCAGCTTGATGGGAATCATAGAATCACTAAGGTTGGAAAAGACCTCAAGGATCACCAAGTCCAACCATCAACCCAACACCAACTAACTCACTAAATCACATCCCTAAGCACCACATCTACACGTTTCTTGAACACCTCCAGGGATGGTGACTCCACCACTTCTCTGGGCAACCTGTTCCAATGAGACATGACCTTTTCATTGGCTAAGGTGGCGGAGTCCAGCACCCTTGTATCTGCCCTGAAAGCACATCCTTGGTTTTGCAAATCTCAAGACTGTGTGAATCAGCCTGTATCACTCTCAGTTATCCTGTGCAGCTTCTTTCATGTCTAAGGTAACCTCTTTCCTTTACCATTTTGTATCCTACAGTGAATACTCACCTGCCTTTGAAGCTCAAAAGGCTTTACCTTTTGGTGAGGCAAAGGTAAAGTGAGGCCCCTCACCATTTCAGAGGGCACTGCTAACAAACAGCATAACTGAGGAGCACTTGCACATATCCAGGCCAAGGAGTTTTTTTCATGTGCTGAGCTCAGCCTCCAAACTCCAAATCACTCTCTCGGTTTAGAGATCCCTAGAGAACCATAGGAAACCAAATACCATTATTGAAGCTTTCCTATGTCAACTGGACTATGAGTGTATATTATAATATAGACTATTAAAACATTATTTGAAATAATAATAAACTCTCGACTTCAAATATAGTTATGCTTTTACGGCCACCATAAATATGACTGATGCATTCTTTGCTGAAGAAATGGTAATGGTAATGCAAAGCTCCTACACAAAACGTTCAGAACTTTTCCACACTCTAAAAAATGGAAATATTTATCTTCACCATGCATCAATCAAATAAATGGAATGAGTGTCAGACTGCCAAAATACACACAATAAAAAGCCCACCATGAAAAGGGATCATCTCAGCTGATCCCTTTTCATATCTGTATTTCCTGTTATTCTCCTAACAACAAAAACACACAAAAGGACATTGTCTGCATTCATTCTCTGAAATTCATCCATTTAGTCTACAGTAATTTAAATTGTACAGGTCAGCTGTATCCACACATGGACAAAGGTAACCACTGCTATCTTATTTCTTTAATTCCTTTCTCAGATACCCAGCAGTACCTGGTAGGAATCCAGAGGCTATGCATACAGGCCTGTTCTCTTCAAACCACCAGCTTAAACAGCACTGCTATTTAAAAGCTGTTGGCACTAACAAAGTATATCAGAGTAATTGAAAAGCAACTCAAGTGGTGTTTCTTCGATTATGTTTCTGTTTTTGTCAAGAGCTACAGCAAAATAAAAATGTATAAATAAGTTGACCATATATTATTTCTTGCCACTAGAGAGATATCTTTTGACAACACAACTGATTTAATAAAAGAGAAATGTCACAGTTTCTTGCAACTAAGAAAAGAAAAATAGGCTAACACTCACTTGTCTTGAGGTCACCATTCTTTCTCTGAAAGCCACTGGGATGTACTGGAAGTCAAAACCTACAGCAGCAGAAACAACTGTAGTACAGTGAGTACAAGAGAAGTTGTGTACCATCCCAAAATTCAGAAACAGGCTTTCAGTAGACACTGCTCAGCTACAGGACTGAATGCCAACATCTGTCTGCCACTGTTCCCTCCTGGGGCACTTTAGATCCATACTCCACATACAGCTCTATGAGCCCCCCTAGTCTTCCCTTCCTCTCAGCTGGAAAGTCCTTCTCAAGCACTCTCAGGCTGTGATACCTGGGAGCTAACTCCTTGCTTTAGTGTGCAGTCCAGGTCACAATTTTAGCAGAATGGCAAGCACACTTGTAAGAAAAAAAGGCAATAGCAGAACCACAACCTCAGGCCCTGCAGACATATAAATTTTAGATGTAGCTAAAATACAGCAAGACATTTTCTCTAATATGTTATGGACAAATGCAGACATCTATCACTGAAATAATTACAAGGAGCATCTAAAAATTAATTACATCTGTACCCATATGCACATTTATGCAAATACTGTAACTACATGTTATCTAAGCATCTTACAGAATTTATGACCAGAAGAGAGCATGAGTATCATCTTGTCTGGCTTGCCAAATAATACAGGTCATAAAACTATACAGTAATTTCTATATCAAGCTTGGTACAGCTAAAGCCTTGTCTCCCTATTAAAAAAGCTAACAATTCAATGTCGCGCAAAGAACAATTGAACACATCCTTAAAAACTACCTTTTTGTCTTCACTGGAAAAACGCATACCCTACTACATGCAGATTTCAGCAGATTCAACACTCAAATGTTGCATTAACACTGTTCAAAAACGTCAGTAAATACTGTCTTTATATACATTCTTGAAGATTAAGGTTGACGAGCAAACTGGACAAAATAACTGTACTCCATAGCAAACAACTTAGGAAGCTCAATATAGATTCTCTTCATCAGAAGAAACAAGGTCCTTCCAAGTTTTAGCATCAAAGGCAAATAATGAAATGCTGCCCTTTCCATGGCAGCCGAGAAGGATAAAGCAACAACTAAAGCATTGGAGAGCATGATGCTGCAGTGAAAATGGAAGACAAACCACAAATAAGGACCCATCAGCTGTTATGGCTGTTAGGGCTGTGCTGAAGTGCCCACAAAGCTGAAGTGCCTCTAGAACTCGCAAGGCACCTGGCATCTTATCAGAGAATGCACCTCAAAAGAGACATACCGATTTGTATGACAGAATAAAACTTACTACAGCTTTTGGCTAGGAATCCAAAATCAGAACTGAGGTTTACATTTGCTAGTGTTTAGTGATATATGCCGAAGGTTATAATACCAAAATACAGCTGTTACGTGTCTGGACCACTTTTTATACTGCCAAGTAAAACTCTACTGTGCTATAATTAGAGAGCAGACATCCCAAAGCAAATTGGGCTTGTAAGTACCAGCATAAATTGTGAAACTTCCCACTAAACATCATGCTGGATATGATGTACTAGACTTATTAAAATAGGGCGGGGAAGAAACTGCTTCAGTTATCACTCCGAAAAGCAGAATTATTAGCGCTTAAGGTGATGACTGGAGTGAGAAAGCAAGAAACATCTGCCTTTCCTGCTCAAGCAGAGGGCCTGAGCAGAAGTCTCCCTCTCAAAGGCGTCCCTCCAAATCTGACATCTCTCATGTACAGGGCAGAACCGACTGAACTCAAAACAACTTCTCTCTGTTCCTTGTCCCTTGTCTTTCACTGAGCACGTTGAGACCTCTAGATGGTGAAAGGTACTGCAACTCTTGATTAGCGAATGGCTTTTTTGGCTGAACAGAAAAACACACAACATCTGGGTCTTTTCCATGCAATTAGACTTTCATGAGCTAGGGAGCTGTGATTCACAAATTCATGGACAATATGCAGGTTGCTCAGTGACTTCACTGCTTTCAGTTCAAAGTCACTACACCAAGACCATAAATTTCAGCTTTATATGCTGAAATGGCTGATTTTAATGATGCCTTTTGAAGACATCCATATTTATCTGTATCTGTGGACTTTACAATAACTTCCACTGCATGCTAGCTGCAGTACTAATAATTATGTTCTTAAGAATGATTTCTTTCTACCTACTGATTAACATTATAAGGAGTTATTTGTTCCCATTGAGAATATTCTGATCATAGTGAACTAAAAACTTATTGCTTAAATAAACAATATTTTCTGAGAATAATTAGCTGTATTATAGGATAACAGTAAAGCACTAAACAGTAATGACATTTAAAATGTACAGTTCCCCTCCTTCAGCATTTCCTTGAAATGATCTTGCACAACAGCCCACTTTTTGTGAGGAATCTTTTGATTGGTACAAGATGGCAGTTTACATATACATATCTGTGCACTTGCAGCCATTATTAAAGCATACAGAGTCACTAATTTAGCAAGAACTGACAGCTGCATTTCATAAGCTCTACAATATACTTTGTGGGGACAGTCTCCCAGATTCATGGTTGATTATTTGCACATGACACATACTGGATACATATTAGATGATGGAAGCAGGCTGAGTCAATGCCACCGATTTTAGTAGAGGAGCTGATGACTCGTCACCTTCAGCTGTAGTGCAGTTAGGGGCATAAAGACAGCCCTTGTTTTCTTACAGTCTGAAACATTACCACATTTTAGAAATTGTATGGAGTTCTGAGGCTTGGAGAAACTTTTAAATTGCTGACAACACTCCTTGCATAGGTGTCAGCTCCCATTTGATAGACTGGACAAAAACCATTATTATTAAGCTCAAGTCAAAGTACAAGAATAACCATACCTTTAGGAACAATTGCTAGCAGTTTGCACTACTGTTCGATCCATGCATTAGATTCAAAACAGCACAACTGTTTGGTTATTTGAGATATGGTACTTCCTCATAGTGGTCCCAAAGGGGAATGCATCACAAATTGTACAGAAATTTAATCATACAGCTTATTTAGTTAGCTTGCTTTTCATATTTCTCTCCCTTCTTGGGCTAAGAATTGATGAGGCCCAATTTGTTGCCAGATGCTATCCCCTATCGCTGTTGGAACTTGTGATTCACGGCTGTATTTTAAAAATGAATGCTTTTGTTGGACACATCCATTTCATCTCAGAATGAGATCTGAAATCTGGCAAATTCAATCACACGATCAATTTTACAGATTTCTGAATCTTCATGTAGCCCTGCAGACCACACTCATTTCATGAGCCCTTCAAATGTCTTACTGATGTGATGAGTTTCTGTACAGAATTTGTTTCATTTACAACACACAGGTTTTGAGATGGTTTCAGCAGTGCCAGGTCTGTGTGCATGTTCTCTCTACCTAGAGAGATTCAGTTTACATTTTATTATTGCCCATGACCTATCAAGCCAGTGGGCTACCACCCAAACAAGCATAAAAACATGAATAGTTCAAACTTCAGAAGATCCAGGCAAAAATCTAGACTCACTTCAGGACACAGAATCAGTGGGTTACAACTCTAAGAGTTGCCCAGATCAGCAGTCATATTGCAGTTTCATGTGCTGTCAAAACATTGAATGGGAATACAGTACCACAAATCCAAACTCATTGAAAATTATGGATTGAACACACAAGAAAAAAAACAAACCACCACAAACAAAAAACCCAAAATATTTGGGAGGTATTACACCAAAAAGGACAGAGCAGCAGTAACTGAGGAGGAAGATAAATCAAGTAAATGAAACAGGCTCATCCTACCAAAAAATTAAATTAGGTATTCTAAATCGCATCACAATCCCCCTCCTCACACCATCCAAAGTGCTGATAGCAAAAAAACAAGCAAACTAACATTATTGCATTGGATGTACATTGTAGGGACCATCTTGGGAAAAATCCATCCCCTTGGAAAGCCTGTTACATACTAAAGGACTTTACTACACTATATTGATAAAACAGCCTGACTCAAGTTTTGCTGCATTGAATGACAGCAGCTAACTTACCAGTTCATGGACTACTCTAAACAGCAAAAGTCTGCAATTGCTGGAGACAAACCTTAGAAAAGCAGCTCTCCACACTCCAGTGGCTTTGCCCATACTACCATTTCTCATCATTACTGCCAGATTTGGGTGATCAGCGATGAGGGGCAGCATTCAAAGTTAGAGCATTAAGCTGGGGAACGATACTGACACTGTAAAACAAAATTCAACCTCTAGGGGTACCAAAGACTTGAGCTAAATTAGCAGCACTTTAAAATACAACTGCAGAAACAGGATTCCATCTTTGTTTTTCAAAAGTTTGACTAGGACTGCACAAATGCTACTTAGGTGAACACACACAGTCAAATAATACTTAATTATCCTACAACTGGCAAGTGCTTGTTTGATTCAACTTTCAGGTGCCTTGTCAATACTGATTTCTTAACAGTAATCAGACAGGTTAAAAAATTGCTAGCAACCATAGTGCAGTTTCCAAACGCATCTTGCAATGCTGGGGCACTAACGTGCTGAGTCCTGCTGCTTTTCCTATTAAACATTAATAGGGAGAGCTGTGAGGCTGGGCACATTGGAGCTCTGGCAAAACACAACACAGTCGCTGGTAACATTGCACACACCGTGTAAATTCCCGTTTTCTTTGCCTGATATGTAATGCTGATCTTCCTATGAACACCTGTCCATATACAAAGGTAGTAATCTATAAACATCTCTAGAGTGCAAACAACAAAACTTCAGCTAATATTAAAATCAGCTTGCCCTGACAAAATGTTTTATGCTTGCTATGTCTAGTTTTATGCTATATGTCTAGTACACCACTGATACACAGAAATACTTTTTTTGCCTTTAAAAAAAAAAAAAAATTGTAGCTTGTGTAACAAGGTAGAAACCACAGGGGCAGACAGCAATTCCAACTTAGAAGCAGGGGATTTTTTCTCCTTTGGTCTACTGTTTAAAATGAATTAAACATGATCTAAACCTTCACTAGCTTTTCAAACTGTATTTAATTTGTTTCAAGGCTTTGAGTGAGAGACTAAAATATAAAAAGTATTAAATGTTACAAAAACAGGGCAGAGGGAAAGGGGTAGTAAGAATAAAAGTGAAGGGAAAAAAATGGGCCACATAAGAGCTGGAAGGTGGGTGACTCAACATGATTTCAGACAAGATTCTCCACCATCCTTGTATAAGTCCTGTCTGCAATACTTTGAGCACACAAAGCATGGATGGAAAGCATCCCACACTTTGTGCAGTGTTACAGCATTCTTACTCCAGACACCACCGGGATCATTTGACCTCCCATTGCAAAACAATCTCTCTTTTTCTGGAATAAAAGCAGCAGATATTCTCATTTGCCCATAGTTTCCATGCACTTCTGGCCTCTCAGCTAGTAAACGAAAAACAAACAAAATATATAAAGCATCATCCACTTCCCCAGTGTTTCATCTCCCTTGTACAAAACCATGCTATTATCAGTAAAAATGACCAGAGTTACAAAACCATAACCTATTTTTTCTTATCTGTAAGAGCCAATACTCTCCAGTACAATCCTTAAGCCATTGCACAAGATGATGGGAGCGGAAACACTCTGGATAAAGGAAAAGGCAGATGGTATATATCCCAGGATCGGCAGGGCAGGTGGACCATCAATCTGGGTTTGGCAGGGACAGCCCTGAGCCACAACTCATTAGACCTGCCAGAGACTGGCAGACTCCTGCAGAGCCATTCCCCAACTCATGTCCAACTCCCTCGCATGCCGCACATAAAGGGCACATAGCTGGACCTGGGCTGATTGCGCACACTTGTGCCAAAGAAAATAAGCTCTCCCAGAACAGTCAGGGCAAGTGGGAGTGCTTTGGACCACAATCTCCAGCAAGTTCACAAGAGCCCAAACTCTCACCTTTCCAATGCTCCTCCTGAAAGGACGGACGCATGAGGCACTGTACGTTTCTCTGCCCACTGAAACAAAGCTGCTCTTTCCCTATCTGAGAGGTTGTGCTCAGGACTCACACCTACCACATCCAGCCTGTACCAGGCTCTCCGAGACAGATTCCAGCCAGATGTTAATTATTCTCTGAGGGCATAAGGCCGTACAGGCCATGTGCATACCTCAGAGTATATCCAATCACTACCATCTATTCCCAGCTTTGAAACACTGCATTCTTGTTATGGGAGACTTCAGCTCAAAGCAAAGCAGTACTGAACCAACCAGGCTGGTTCAGGCTTTCTTCTTTGCAAAGATGGTGACAGAGGATCTCCCATTGCATCTTTTCTTTTTTGCTATACTTAGAGAAAAATAAATTTTTCAAATGGTACTCTTAAACAGAGTAAGTTAAAACAGAACACAGAAAACAAATTTAAATTCAAAATCTTTAATGGAGTGATCTGACTAATTCAGAGGGTTTCCCAAGCACTCAGATTTTCAATAGGCTTTAGAAATCTGATATGCTTTTGTTAAACCCTATTTTAATTCAATCTAAATCAATTTAAGAGACAGCCACTAATAGTTCTGAATTTTAAATAAAAACTTGCTGCACAAACTCAGATTCTATTAAATAAGGGGTTTCATCACAGTATATTCATTTAAGATTTTAAACTTTGCAACAATTTTGCAACTCTAACACAAATGTCAGGTAAAAAAAAAAAATTCCATTACCAAACTATATTTGCAGTGGAGAGTTTGAAATGAAAATACAAGCTGCAAAATATTTCCTACATAATTACTTTCTTCCTCCTTCTGAAGCTTTGGAAAATAAAATAATCTCTCCCTGTTATTCTTCTCTCTTTTCTTTTACTTTTTTTCTGCAGTGTATGAAGGAAGGGAAAGTAAAAATCATATTATATCAAGCAAAAAGACGTTTTCAAAACTTGCACACCAGAAGAAGTTCAAATTAGTCATCCTCAATTTCTTTACTTCAATTCTTCCCTTGGTGTTTCTACTGGGAAAAAAAACAAAAACAAAAACAAACCACAACGAGGAAGTAGAACGCAAAATAACAAGGACATGCCAAATTTAGCTGCTTAAACTGCAAAGGTATTCAGTAACCACAGCTCAAAAGTGAATAAGCAAACTTTTTAAATTCCCTTTTTAAATGTTTCTTTTGAAATTTCTGGAAACACTACAAGATCTTTGATATTAAATAGTACAGGACTCTATCATAGCATCTAAAACAATTTTTCTGCTATGAAGGAAGTTTTCAATATCTCTAGCTAAACAAACAGCTGCTCTATATTACCACAATAATTACTTTCTTAAATAAATATTTTTATGTCCTAAATGGTCTGTTTCAATTTGTACATTTTTTTTAAATGACAATATTAAAGGGAAGCTGATAATTACATAAACACAACAAAAAACTACATGCTTTCACTAATTTCACCCACCCACTCTTTATTAATATATTTCAGTATCATAAAGGAACATCTGTTTTACCCGACATCAGAGTAAGAAACTTAGCTATGGTGGCATTTCATATATCTATGAATCATAAACTACTTGTCATGATTAAGTTTAATTGTTTACCAAACTTTACCCTACTATCACTTTGCATTTGTGTACAAGCTGATTTTGCTGACAGGTGATATGTGTCTCACTTGCCATGGTTCAGAATGATAGCTTCAACCTCTTAATGGCGTCACAATGATGGAGTATGAGAAAACACTTCCAAAAACAGATTTTGAAGTGTAGTTCTGCCCCTTTAAAAACAGCGTTATGGGAACCGCATAGTAAGCCAGTAAGATAAAAGGTATCTGAAAGGCATTAGAACAGTCACTTAAAAATTTTTAAAAAGCAGATTTTAAGTACTCCACTATTGCTCACAGCAACCTGGCCTCCACCCCCTCACAACCACGTACCTGGCATTTACTACCTAAGCACAGCAGAGCTAAGGCTCCTGTTCCATGGTTTTCACTCACACTGTAATTCTCACCTACCCCCCAACCCTGTTTAAAAAAAAGCAAGGGCACTGCAGGTTTCTGAGTCTCTAGGTGTCTTTCCCAGACTCTTTCTACTATGTCCACTTCCAACTGCAAAAACTAACCTCTTGATCTAAATTCACATGATAGCTATTGAGCAAGCAATGGGTGTTTGGCACCAGGACATGACATTTTTGACTCCTATATATAAAGAGATGAGTTAATCCCTTGTTCACTGGGAGAACTGTACCAAACTCCAGTCAGTATGAAAAACAAACAAGAGTTTGTGATTAGAGTTTGCTTCTGGGGAAGGAGTTCAGGAAAATTCATTGCTTACACATTTGTACACTTGAAAGTCAGCAGGTGGGACATCATGAAGTGGGGTGAAAGAACACCAAGTTTAAATACCAGCAGTGTTTCCCCTCTCATTTCTGAAAGATAACATCCATCCCTTCCACATTTCTTAAATTTTGGACACACAGAAACTTAGACATCTTCCCAATTCTATCTGGAAGCCTTGCTAGAGCCACTCCCACTATCAGGCAGCTCGATAAAGCTGAACCAGTTCTGTGGGACAGAGTTTTGGAACTCAGGAAAAACAACAATTTTCATGCCTAAAACAAACAGTTTTTATGAAGGGCTATGGAATATAACGAAGCTAGAAACAGCAATCAAAGATATTTTTAAGCATTGATGTCAAAAACCTCTGCTAAGCTGCTTCATTCTGACAGCGGAGTTTCTCACCCACCATGGGCCTAAGTAGACAACAAAAATAACATGTAATATTGCCTTTCTCTTGCAATATGAAATACAAATGGTATGCCTTATGTGAAACTCTTCTCTACCAATAGAAAACTTTGGAGACAACAGTAAACAAATCTTCAATTAACACAGTGAAATGTTGAGTCATGTGCAGAACACAAACAGAAATGATTGTTCACTCTCTGTTCCAGTACAAGAACAAAGAGTCTTGTAAAACTACTAGGAACAAATTATTTATTTCCAGAATACATAGTTCTACTGTGGAAATGTTTGTAGATGTACAGTGGTTCAAAAAGAAACTTTAAAAATCCACAGTGGAAAAATTCAAAGATGACACCTTAGTCTCAGAAAGGTCCTAAGCCCACAGTCCAGGGCGCTCAGAGAGTTTACTGAAGAAAGATATTGTGTTTCTTCTTCTAGCTGGTCATAACTGCCAATGTCTGATTCAGAGAAGAAATCTTCCTTTCATCCTTCAAAATGCACATTGCCAAAAAGGGTATGCAGTTGGGGTGGGAGGGGTGTCCTCTATACAAGGCAACACAAATACATGGATCAAACTACTACTTAATATCATTTTGCTTAAAGCGCATAGGAAAACTAGAGAAAAGCCAGTGAAGGGCTCACAGCTGAATCCAGTGTACTGTACTCACTTTAGCCTGGATTCAGGCCAGGCTCCAGGCAAAGTACTAGCAGATGGGCTCCTAATGTCAACAGAAGATAAGCAAGTACAGGTCTCACCCTTCCAGACCTCTCTAAACCTTTTGACACTGTTAATCAAGCAACAATGCTACCCACTCTAAAAGGTTCACAGGAGTCAGGAGTGATTTGCTAGAAGGGCTCTAAATCCATCAGTGAGAAATGCCCTGTATGACCATACATTAACAAGACACTTAACAGTGTGCCCGAGATTACCTAACAGAGCCTGAATCCAAGGGGAAAAAGAATGCTGTATCAGAGAGCAGAAGGAAAAATTCACATCAATAATGCATTTTGTTTCAATGACAAAATAATTGAGAAAAGGAGCTCTTGAACTTACTGTTGAAATTAAGCTCTCACAAACAGTAACTCTTAAAAACAATATTGACAGTGCTGCTTGCACTAACTGGAAACATCCTCTGGGCAAAAATCAACCTGGCCTCAACTATGACCTCTCGGTTTCTTTTACTTAGGAATCCAACATTTCCAGCATGCCTCCTTCAGCCTTTTGAAAACTCCAGAAGGAACAACATATTCTTGCTCTCTACTTTGGCTTTCTAAAGAACGTTAGAATACACCAAATTTTTATCTTTAAGGCACTCAGTGGCCTGGTTTCTGGCTTCGAAACGTCTCAGAAATTAGCTCCTCAGTCATGAAAAACTACAAAGTACAGAGAGGAGAAAGAACATCTATCCACAGCACAGTTTCTTAGAGGTCAGTCCAAACTGGAACAAAAGAGCAGCCCTGCCCTTTTCAAATAGGTTGAAAATACATTTACTTAAAAAGACAAAAAATACGAAGCAATAAAAAACAAAACTAGCAAGACAGGAATTAGTTACAATGAAGGTAAAATGACTTAGTCATACTACTTGGCACAAAGCTCACAGGAATAAGTGTACGGTGGAAAAAGCAGGGAAAGAAACCAAACAAAGCATCCTGTAAAAGAAAAGAAATATCTCACTATCACAGCATCCCTCTCTTTGCAGCACAGATTTCTGGCTCACATCAAGTGTAAGATATTGCCAGGATCATGGGAGAAGGCAAAGTCATAAAACAGCAAGTCAAACTTACACCATTCGAGTTATGTTCTTCAAATGGTATGTGTCATGAGGAACTGTAAATCTGTCTCAAATTTTATTTTTACCACTGATTGCTGGCTCAAAAACATACGCACAGAGTTTTCAAGGTTCAACCCAGCATATCCTGAGAGAAAGGAGAACGACTACTAATTCACATTGAAAACTATTTTTAGGTTTTCCTCATTATCCGCTATATATGCTATAAACTAATTTAAGAGATTATATTTTAGTGCTTTTTTTAAGTCAACCATTTTCATGTCACCTTTTACTGGCTGCTCTTGGCACTGACCAGCAACTGAGCACTAAATAACTTCTGCTTACCTGTAAATTTTCAGGTTTTTTTTTTCCTCTGGTTACTATTGACTCCAGTCTCACTTGTGTTGACACATAATTTGCCTTTAATCAGGCACTTTTAGTATTCTCTGAGTTCAGCCTCACACAGATTAAGTTAAGGAGAAGTTAATGACACAAACATACTGAAAGGGACAGAACAAAAAAGCTAGCAAAATAGTCTCTACTGTCATTTTCTCTAAGAGGTGAAGGAAAACACCTGGGATTACCAAAAGACCGGTATGAAGCAAACATGCTGAGGAGAGGGAGGGAAGATGTCTAGAACTGATTCTATTCTCAGGGTTTAAGTGATCCATATCTATGGTAATAATGGAAAACATTGATTTAAAAGCAATTTTTTTTTTTTAGTAAATGGCTTATATTTTCTTGTGATAATGCAACCTTTTTGGGAAGTGTCCAAATAAACCCATGAATATATCAAGATATTACTTCAGAAGGCATACAGATCTCAGAAAACACATACTTGTACATCCTTGAGTCTTCCCCTGCCAGACGGATGCAGATCAGTCATTACCCCCAGCTCAACATCGATGCTCCCTAGCTTGGCTGTGCATCCCAACTAACACTCATTTTCACGCACAGTCACACACAGATCACTGGGTAAAGAGTTCTGCTGTTGGCACAGAAGACACGCACACTCCTCTTAGTTGGCTGAAATACTTAAATCCGACAAAAAGGGAACCTCTGCTGACTGAACACCCAGGGCACTTTTCCGGATGAAACATTTTATCCTTTCATTACAACCCTGTTCACCTGTAACCTTTCAAATATTCTTTGCAACTTGTATAACCCTTCCCTCACAAAAATTCTATGGCCTGCAGGCAAGATGCCAAAGAAGTTTTTTATTTCATATTAGTTGATTACAAATGTCAAAACACAAGCAATACCCATAAAAAGATTTTGCTCCACAAAAGTCTTTCACAATGTCAGTCCAAACCAAGCTCCACTGACACCACTTTAAGTACAAGCCTCTTGTACTTATTCACCTTGCTACTTTTTAGTTAAGTGCTATAAAATGTCCTTTCAGCATCCTAAAGAAAGCCTAAAGCAGAGGATTCCTCACAGATGAGAGTGCACTCAAGAGGCAGCACACAGTCTCTGTGTCATACCACTGCAGCTTCAGAGCATCTGCCCCTCAGGGCAGGACCTACTCTTACTTTGGTTCATACAATGGCGTTGCCCATTCCACCAGCGCATGACAAAATCAACATGCTTCTGAGTACCACCTCCCTACGTCTGCTCTTCTATTGTAAGATTTTACTCTTTTTGCAGTATGTATCTAATCCATGCACCTCCAGACTGCTGTGCGTGGGAACACAACTGCCAAGGACCTGGTCATGCCTCAACAGGGATCACAGGTAGGAAGAACACAACAAAAGAAAACACACGAGGAGAGGGGTTTTTCCAGGAGAAAGAAGAGGTTGAGAGGGCTGAGTTTTTATTACAAAGGAAGACTCAAGACACAATTCCTTTTGCTACAATACCTTTTCCTATCTCTGCTTTTTGCTGATACTGTAACAAGAAGGGAGATGAATTTCACCTTGAGATATCTGACAACATGCTAAAAGAGAAAGATCCAGGGCACACTGGATTCAGATTCAGACACTAAAACTGTCATCAAAAGAAAGGATTGTTCTTGCTTCAGGCTGTGAATTAATTCCCCTTTTCTGTCACTTAAATTACTGTGGTTTTTTTTTAAATTGTGCATACACATGGATATTATTTAAAACTAAATAAATAAGGATTGGCTCCAAAGGCCATTCCTGAAGATGTCAGTCAATTTCATATAAAATAATTCTGTTTGCCAATGACTGAAACAAAAAATATGCACAGTGAGGAAGTGAGAAAAAGAATACATTACCTTAGACTTGAAAAAAGAAACAGCTGACTTTTCCACTTCAGACACCTTACCCTGACCTCTGCAGAAGTCTGGCAAGATTGACCTGTCCTTCTAAGGTCCAGTCTGGCAAGTAGAATAGTCACTGACCTTTCTTACAGTCCACTTCTGTAACTAGTTTTAAAATTAAGGCACACCTATACATATATACACACATGGATACACACACAATGCATGTTATCTGGTTAGCTTGTAAAATTTTGCCACTCCACTCTATAATTAATATATCTTTGTTTGGATTAATTGTCAAATGAGCCAAATCTTCTCCCTCTTGGTAACAAACTTTTCTAAAGTTGGAAAACATTATAATGAGCTAAAGCACATCACATCAAAAGCCTACACAGTGCTAAATTAACATAATGTGATAAGATACAATGTGACACAACAACTTCATAAACTTAAGCATGTCAAAAAATAACATATCTATCAGTTCATTATTAATCTCATCCATATTTAATCAGCCAAATCACTAGCCAGTAACTTTGAAAGTTTATTTAGTAACACCATCTCCAATTGCCTAAAGTGAGCCAATTAGAGCTACAGAAACAAGGTTAACAGAACATCAAGACAGAGAATGTTTAAGTAATTCCTCAGTGGCTCTCCGTGAATAAACTAAAAGTCCATTTTCAGGGCTTGGCATTATCTTATCACAATCAGCATTAATACTTTAGAGATTATTTCATGCACAAAAAGCTAAGCATATTTCTTTTTAAAAAATGCCATTTTCCTCTGTGTAGAAGAGAATGCAATGTACAGAATCTGCACAATAATATAATTTACTAAAATCAGAAATACAATGGCTGAACTCTCTTAACATTCAGAGTCAGGGAAGGATTTTATCATCTAAATCTGAAAAATATTGCTGCAACTGTGACTGGAACATACTTCTTATCCAGTTAAAAATATTTTTGCTAGAATAAGATTCTCCATGGTATCTTAGCAACTCTAATTTCAATCTGAACAAATGCTGGATAGCAGAAAGGCATGAGCATAACCCCCTCAAAAATAATTAAAGAAAACAAGAAATATTTTGCCACTTCTTGCCACCAATGCTTTTCAACAGACCTTAACAACAGAGGACCTTTCTGGACTTTAGACATAGCCTGTTAGATCTCTTCCCTGCCTTTTTTTTTTTTAAGCACTTCTGCTTCGTATCAAGGGAAAAAAAAAACAATTTTTCTAGTCACAGACATGTGGGAAGCAAGACACTTCTCCACCTAAAACCAGACACACACACGTATAAATACATTTAGGCAGCTTTTGCTTTCAAAGGAAATTCTTTCAATAAAAACCCAACTACTTCCTCTGCGTTCATGCCCTTTTTCTAAAGCACAACTACAGTTAAGTCCTCAGCTATACTGAGCAACTGTACCAACTCTTCCTTGAGAAAAAAAGGTGAATACTGGACAACTATGTTTCATCATATCATTTTAAATGACTTCTCAATGAAGAAATATTGAATAAAAGTGTTTTAAGCATTCCTTAAAAGTTTCACCCAGAAATATTTAAGACCAAATAATTGTAACTGTCGGGGAAGGAAGGGTCAAATGTCCAACAAATCATTTGCGCTCCGACAAAAGGAATTCTACTCGCAGAACAGCTTTGCTGGCTGTCTCCCATACTGGTAAGCAGGTGAAACTGAGGGTTAAACAATGAAACAAGTATTTTGGATTTCTACTGACCCTCCCATTTCTTGATATGAACTATGTGATACTGTCTTTGGAAACAGCACATGTAAATAGTGCTGTGAAACTCTTGTTATTTCTTGGCATTGTGGAACTGATGGGTTTGAGAACCCAACATTTGCTAAGATCTCCCAGTTGCTGTACCTTAAGGCTGTAAGACACAGTGGTACAGAATTGATTGCTGCATGCCAGGTCCCCCACAGCCTGCATTACTGCGCAGCAGAGGCTGATGCAGAACTGCCATATTCCTTTCAAAACTGTTTATTACAATTGCTTACAAGCTGAGGAGACAGATTACATCAAGAAAACCTGTTCTTCTATTGCCACTGCTGCTCTCATTTCAACCTCCTTCCCAAAAGCAAAAAAGCAAGAAGCAAAGGCTATGACCTCTTCGGATGCCTTCTCATGTGGGACTGCCCTGGCCTTGTTTAGGAAGGCTTGACTCCCTTGTTTCCTGTGACTGCAGGCAATGAAGCCTCCTGTTCTCCTCCTCTCCAAGGTCCTTGACTGATGTTGCTGTTGGATACCTTACTTAACACATCCCTGACCCCAGGCTACTTTCTTCTGTTACAGCCTTCTGAAGAAACATTTGTAAGACCTTGAACAAATATCAAATTCTGGAAATATTACATTCCCCCAGTCTTCCTAATGCTGCCGCTTCTTTCCTGAGCACCAGGAGGGCTGATGATAGTATTAGCTGCAATCCTTCCCTTTAGTGACAACTGCAGCAATAACAAGCAGATGTTTACCAACCTCACTCTTATTAACTCAGGTTGTCATTTAAGACGACACTGAAGAAAGTATCTCTTGGCAGGTTCTGGTGGAGCACAGAAAGCAATCCTGTTGCAGCTATTTTCATGCTTCACTGACTACATTCTCCCCCATTGCATCCATAAGTACTTCTTAGAAAGCATCCCCTGACCTCCTACAGGTTATCACACCTAGGTTGACCACGTGTGTCTTCTGAGATTCCAGGTAAGAGATAGTTCCAAGAAACCCAGGAGCACATGCTGTCTTTGAAAGAAACTTTTTCCATTGGGAAGTGCTAGTCTGGCTAATCTGAAATGCTTTCAGAAGCATACCACTACAAGCTAAGCTCCCATTAGGATAGCACCTGTCAAGGTGATCTTTCTTGTCTCAGGAGGACCTTCTTAGAGCTCAATGACCAGGACTCTACCCTGAGCACAGATGACTCAGGAGCAGCACAGCCCCTGTCTCTGCTAAGTTCCTTGAGAAGGACTCCTTGCCACTCCAAGTCATGGTCCTCTCTCTAGTCAGTAAGAGACAAATCAGCTTTGAAATCAGGAGATAAACTCATTTTGCAGATTTTTGTGAAACCTTTATGTCTTGGAACATACACTCTAGTTATTTGTGACGTTAAAAAAAATAGCTAGCTAAAACTTTGTAGACCTATTAAAACCAAAGTCTTTGGCAGATTGTGCTGGTATATTTCTTAAATATGAAGGTAACTGAGGAGAAAGCAAGCTTTTAAATAGCCCCTATGAGTTTAATCTCTCAAATATTTTTGCCAAATGCACATTGTGATCAAGTGGGTTAATCTGCACCATTCTATAGGAGACATTTACTCCCAGTGTGGAAATAGCAGTATAGAAGTCAGGGGTGCAAGCACTCAAGAATTCTTCATACACCACTAACACTTTAACCAGACTATTCTAGAGGCAAATCTAGAAAATACTGCAACTAAGGTTACACAAGGATTGTCCAGTTAACCTTCCGGCCTTCAAAACTTTCAAAACAAAAGCAACAAAAAGTGTTTCAAAACTAACAAGAGACTAGACCTGCACTTACAACCCAGAGGGAAAAAAAGTTACCAAAACTAAACACCAAAACTTCTTCCATTATGCACTTCTTTCAGTCTCCCACTTTCAAAGCCTCCAAGTAACAAAATCAAACAAAGATGATGCCTTAGCACCCCTTGCCAGATAAACCATCATCTCATCTACTTCATTTCTGTCTAGTAATTTCTGGTCTTAAATATCCAGCTATGAATTCTCTTCAGCTTGTTTTCTTTTACCTTAAAACTCTCAAGTAGAGAAAAACAAAATAATTCATATCTCTGCTTACTTTCTTTCTGCCTCCTAACCACCACCACCTTGTTTTACCTAGATACAGATTTTTTATTTTTTTCAACAAAGCAATAAAAAAAAAAGTTTCAAGGCCAGTAAAAATTAGGGTTACCTAAAAGCATGCAAGAAGTAAGGGGGTGGTGGGTGGAGACAAGTTCAGAAAATTCAAACTATTATTTCAAAATAAACTATTATTTTCTCAATTTCTTGAGGTAAAAGTTAGATTTGAAGTTTTTTTTCCTTTCATACTGAAAAGGAACATTTATTTTAGGAGTAAATACAGAACTGAATTACCAATAGTTAATAATTTCTGAGATCACTACAACAGTAAATGGTCTTTCTGCATCACAAAGCCTTAAACTCTGAAGTACACAAGAGATTGCTATCTAAAATAATACTCACGGATCATATGAGAATTTTTCCATTGAAATTACCTACATAAGCAGTTATTCAACAAGCAAAAATACCTTCAGGGTCAAACCCTGAAATAAAAAAAATTAAAAAAAAAAGAAAAACAACATATCCTTTAGAAATTCACTACAGATGTAAGAAAAAGAAATTACTTCATTTGATGTTTTTTCAAGCATGCTGATGTTTTTGCATCACGTACAAGTAATAAATCATGACAACTTCCACCTACGTGATCTCATTTCATTTTTGCTTTTGATGACAGAAATCCAACGTCCCTCCTCATATCACGTTATACCCTTGTGATGCAGTGAGAGTTTTGAGCAGATAATGACAACTGGGAGAACACCCAAAGCACAACGGAGCTGATAGCTATGCGGATAAGGATTCTGAATGCGGAAGCTGTACTGCCTCTGGGACTAGGTTTTTTTAGTGCTCTCTGAGCTGCCTCTGTACAAGCAATCACACCCCCATAAGGCATGGAAAAAAACCTAGTTTCAGAAATACAATTTTCACTTTCAGCAGTCGATCCTGTAAGGATACAGCTAATTCCCAGCAAAAGGCTTGCCAGAGACTGAGTATACACAGTTCTTTCTTTCATCAGCGTAGCTAGATGAGATCATTGCTTGTACTTCCTACATGGGATTTACATCATGAAGTTAAGAGCTCTTTCTTCAAGTCAACTGGGATTCTATATACAGGCTAGATATTTTACAGGTTTAAAAAAAGAAAAAAGAAAATTCACTCATCTTTTCAGTGAAAACTCATACCAAGGTTGCATTTGAGGAATGGAAACCATTATTCTTCACGAAAGAGACAAATGAATCCTGACCACTACAGAGCAATTGTATGTCAGATTTGTTAATTCGTGAGATTCTGGCCCAGTACAGGGTGAAATTTCCCATATAGACTTCCCTCACTGTTTTACACAAAGGTGACTTAGTTCTTCACTGGTTTTCCTCAAGCTTTGATAAGCCAGAGCCTATATCAAGGCAGACAGCACATTGTGATCCAAACCCTACTGCTGTTCTTTATAATAAAGGAAAATTAGTCAATATTTGCTGACCACTGAAGGACAAAATGGCTCCTACATGTTACATGTCAACATGCGCAGGCAGACTTCTTTGTCTCTTAGCAGTTGTCATTAAGTGGGTTACCTCTACAGATAACTGCAAAGTACCTTTAGAAGCTGGTGGCTACAACACCTCTGCAGATCACAGGACAGAGCTCACACTGGAAGTGCAGGGGGAATGGAGCTCTCTCCTCACCTGAAAAAGAAGGCAAATCGTGAGCACAATTCAGTCACATACCCAGCATTTCTTGAGCAAGGCGACTAAGTACAGTTATGTGTACACCAGAGATAAAAACAAGTTGGAAGACACTGAAAGTCAGTCACATTGTTATCCTGGAGGGAAGTAAGGGATGGAGCTTCACTGATGCCACAGACACAGTGCAAAGACATGTCCGCGGTTTAAAAATTTCATTTTTTTACTGTTGCTTTTACTCTGTTATTTTCTCCTTCAAAAAGAGGGAATACTTCACGAGAGGAACACTCAGCTTGTGTCACCTACCCAGACTCTGAATTTTCGGTCACCACTCAGAACAGTTTTTTACCTGTTGCATCTTACTTCACTTAGAAATTAGAGAAGCTGCTCTGTTGACAATGACACCTACATGAGTTTAAGGACATTCTGAAGTTCCATTGAGTTAGCACTTAAAAACACTATTGGCTTTAAGACAGTTTTGAACCATTCCTGACAAAGCTCAATTTAACCAAACGCCAAAGCAATCTGATGACTCTCCAATTGTGCCTTACAGTCTGCCTAGAACAGCACACTTAGTTGTCAGCTCTCCAATCCAGGCCTGGACTTGTACTTCATATGCATCCCGGGGTTTCAGTGGAAGAATCTAGGACAGGATCTGGAGAACTACCATTGTGGGGATGTCATACAATCCAAATCTCAGTACCTTAGACGATTGCTGCACAGCACTCACTTATTTTTGCTCACCTATAATCAAGAAGAAATACTAGCATTTCGTCATAATTTTGTGAAGAGCATAAAAGGTTAATGGTCAGATTAAGCATGGAACAATTATACCACTGTATCTGAGATTTTTCATTACAGGCGGTATGAGTGACGGTATTTCATAAGACGTGCAAATTATGTCTCAAAACCCTGAATACCAACTTAATTTAAAGTGTCTAGATGAAAAATTCAGCTGATAAGTGCCATTCATCCCAACCAAGTATCTTTCAAATTGTTAAGCAAATGGCAAGACAGTAATGCAAAATGGAATTTAAACAGTGTTTTTTCTTCCCATTCCAGTGGAGCACACAATCTGAATCCCACTTCTAGTCTCTCAACAGCTTCTGCTAATATACCGTTGATCAGGCACTCCAAAGAAGTGATCGTTAGTTCAAGTAATACTACATTCATTCACATTTTTTCTTCTTGGCTGCTTTTCATTTGGTCTTCAATATACTATACAACATAAAATTGTCAGGATATTACTTAACACTTACACCAGAAAGGGATGTGTTAGAAAAAGAGCTTTTCTCAACTGACTTGACTTTCACAGAAAAAAAGAAAGCTGATTGCAAGCAGATTGAATAGAGAAAGGAAAATATTTTGAAAATATTTTTTAAGAGGTTAAGCCTGTGTTTTACCTTTCACCATATCAGGCCAAGTCCTCAGTGGACACAAATCACTGGAGCTCATTTCCAATCAACAAATACTGCCAAAAGCCTGGGTGTATGCATTTGTTTTTTTCAGATTCCCTTCTTGAAATTCAGCCGTAAGAGAGAACTCAGAGCATCTATTTGAATAGAGCTCAAACTCGGGGTATTTTAGTGGCTTTGCGTTTGCTCACAGAATCCCAACCTTTAAAGCTGCATGTCCAGGGGGGCACGGGGGAACAAAAACTCCTTCTACACAACCTCAGAAATCAAAGGAATTAGCTAATTCTTGACACACAATAACATTTTCCAGACAACCTGCTTTCAAGAGAACCAAACACCCATTTTTAGTACGAATGTGAGGTACGATCCCAGGTATTTTCTACAACACAGACCAACCCCACACAGCTTTTGCAGGCACTGAAACCAGTCACAGGTTCACCTCTCTTCCACTCACTACTGCCTGTGCACTTGGCAGACATTTACGTGTTATTTTCCAGAAACACCTGGCTCCCTGAGGTGCAGGGCCGAGAGGAAGCCTCAGGGAGGTCCCTCATCGAAAAGAGCGGGCAGCTGGATCTGCCGCCGCAGCTCATCAGGCCCTGCCACCTGCGGGCAGCCCCGGGGACGCCCTCCCACCTTCTCCTCATAGTCTGCCCCCGGGCTGTCCTTCCCCTCACACCACCCGCCCGAGGCCTGGGCTGGGACTGAGGCACACTGTGCCTCCTCTCCTACAAACTGCCAACACAGTCAGCCTTTCCAAGCTCTCGAATCACACAGGAAGAAACAAATATAAACAAAAAAAAAAAAATCGGCTTCCTGCCATTTCTGTCTTTGCTTTTGACGCGTTACCTCGTGAGGGATGCAGCAGCAAAGTCTAGCCCCACCTGCCGGCAGCCACCATCTTCCCCCACGGGAGAAGCCAACCGGCCCCCGCTCACTGCCGAGGGCGTGTTGCTGGACACCTTCCACTGTAACATGTGCCTCAAGCACAGTTCTGCGCTGGCAGCCACGGAGCTTAAAGAGGCCCCGGAGAGGAGGAGGGGCTGGTGGCACCACACGTGCTCCTGCATGTGCACGCCCTTGTCCTTGCACACGTGCGTGGGCAGGGGCCGCTTGCAGCGCCTGGAGGCGGGGCTGCAGCCTGCTGACAGGCTACTTTCACCTGGCCAAGCGAGGGCAAAGTGGGGTGAAACTGGCTTTTAAAAACCAAACAAGCAACTATAGTAACAACTGAAACATGTCAGGGCCTCATGTTGACTTCTGGGTGCAGAGGAAAAGGCTGGCTGCCTTGCCCGGGGACGAGCCTCTAGATGCCTTTCCAGCCTGAAGAAATCAGGCCCATGAGGCTACTCCTTTTTTTTAGGACCCCTCCTCTCCACAGTTCAAGGAAGATGAAGGAGCAGCACCAGAGCACAACTGGTTTTGAAAGTATCATTGACACTGAAAGCAAAACCATGTTGTTTGTAACACTGAAGTAGAGATAAAAGCACAGGTTGGCTTCGTCTTCGCTCCAGCCCTCACCACTGCCTGGTCTGGGATATTTGGGCCTGATGCTCCCAGGCCATGGCCGGTGTTGTCAGCAGCAGCTAGCCCCGGTGCACCAGACAGGCACTGGCAATATTACCACTAAGGCATGGACGTGTCTGAGTGGCTTTAGTGACTGCTAAGGAGCTGAGGGAGATGTGAAGGTGTGGGGGGAAACCTCATTTAAAAAGATGAAAAGCAGGAGTGTTCACATCTCTTTGAATATATCTTATTTAGAAAGGGAACAGCTGGGACAGCTGTGTGCTTTTCCAGTCCTGTCAATCACACTGCTGCATCTGCCAGGATGTGACTGACATATCCTGACAAAACATTTCAAAATGCCAAAAAAATACCCTGAAACATAAGAGTTTTTTTCTCATTAAAAATGTGGCAACATCATATTATTTTGAAATATCATGATCTTTTGAAAAAAAAAAACCAACATTCAGAAGAACTTTTTTTTAACTAACGAGCCAATAATTACAAAGTTGGGCAAAAGCACGAAAGCCACCATCTTTCCATCTGATTACTGCACACCTCCAACACAGATCTTGAAAAACTACCAGAATAAGAAAATAAACCCTCTCATAATCCACCCCCTATATCTCAGAAAATAGCATGAAAACAAAGTAGGAAATCTGCTGGGGTCCTGAGGACCAGGACAGGTGAATTCCTGTGGGACAACAGGCTCTCATGTAGCAGAAGAAACACATGGAAACATCTAGGTTATCATGTCAAAGCCCTTCATACTTCATGTTTCCTAGGGGGTTAATTTACCATCATGCAACCTGAGACTCCAGATTTGTGCAAGTTAATTAACAAGGTATTCTCAAACACATGAACAAACAATCCCACAGTCTACAAAACATTCTGAAAATGAAACAGAGCTTTTTCAACCATTCATACATTCAAATTTATTTCAAAGGCCAAGAAATGAGCCTTCCGGAATGAATGCTCTTCTGGTGGCTTTGTTTCTATAGTGGGTAGCTCAGACTCTGACATTTATGATTGCAATTTTTACTTGATTCTCATCTGAAACTTAACAAGCAGCCTTGGAGAGAAGACCAATAGCAACACATTACAAACATGAGAAAACATCACTAAATACTCATCTACCAATGTCAGCTCATTCTCCCAAGAGGGCCTGGTCCTCCAAGTGCCTCCTGCCCTAGATCAGCACGGCTGGCTGTGGAGGACACCCATTCATGCCTGCGTTCTTCAGTGAGGTGCCTCATCCTGCACCCACACTGTGGGCACCCCTGACTACTCCCATTGCAGGCAGCTAGTGACAACCTTGGCAATGCCAGCATCCCCCAAACCCTTGTGCCAACCTCATTGTGCCCTTCAGTCACTTAGCCTGTGCCCCGCGCATCTGCTTCCCTCATGACCTCCCCGTAACTGGCTGCAGCCCTCTGCAGGGTGCACTACCCTTCTCCCTTAGCCACCAGCAGCATTTTTCCCTCGTGGAGCAGGTCAGGATGAGGCAGGAGGGGTGCCACCCACCTGCTTTGCAGTTACGTTTGCACAAGGCTGCAGACCATCCAGCATCCAGCAGATTCTTTACTTCAGCTGCTCTGCTTTGACAGGGCTTTACCAGAGAGAGCCAGCAGCAAACCAGCTTGCATTAGCTTGCAAGAATGATTAGGGAGTAATCAGAATATCTCAGAATACACACTGACCTTCCCTACACCAGAGAGGGCAACTGAATGGGCAGGTTCAGCACTGGCAGAGCCCTCTGCCCACACGTTCCCAGTTGAAGGTTACAGCCATTCTGCTCCTGATTTGACCTGTCTGGTTTACACTCCTGCAGTGGGCGAGGGCAATGAACTATCCTTTTCTTGCCTTAAAATTTGACAAATATCAACCATATTTATGTCTTATGAAAACTGAGGATGCTAACAAGTTTCTAGCTAGGAATTTCTAAGGACCCCAAGATAACCAAATATCCATTTGCCACAAAATTTCACATTTAGACACCTAACTCCTTTAGGTCCATTAGAAAGTCCCAGTCCAAAACGAATAAAATGCAACAATGAACAGCAACATAAACTGTACAAGTAAATTAAAACTAGTTCAGCCTTAACTATCATATATCAGAAGTTTGCATTAATAAAAAATATAGCTTAATCAAAGTGAGAGCATGCCTTTAGTGCTGGTGTTATTCTCAGATTCCAAAATGAAGCACTACAGCTGTAGTTTAAAGCAAGTTTATAAAGATGACAAATTATGTTCAGACAATTTTTCCAGTCACTTGAAATGCCAAACGTACTCATATTAAGTGAAAAAATATTCTTTCAACTGTTTTTTATGTCTTGTGAATGTTCTGCTTTGTAATTGGACTTCTTTTATAGACATTATTTTAAAGCATAGAGTCAAGGTATTATGAAGTTCTGAGGATCTGCTGTAGTGCACTGTGATTATATCTACTTTCTTCTGCTGCAATAGTTATAAAATAAAGTTTACGGTCTCTAGCCTACATCATCCTCTTCAACACCATTGCACTTAAATCATGCATAGGGTCAGAATTTAAGATTGTTAAGGGATAAACATGGACAGAGTTCTATGATCATCTAATCTCTTTTCAAGTTTTTGCTGCCTTGCCAAAATATCTCAGCAAAAAAATTTGATCCAATTATTTTCTTAATGGAGTAGATATCAACAATACTCAGCATGTCAGTCAAAACACAATTTTTCTAACCTTTGGGCTTGCCCTCACCACATAATGGCTAAAACTCTCTCTGGGCTCCTTTTATTATTATTAATATTAGCACCTACAATGTGGATCCTAGCAGAAGAAATGAACAGGCAATTTTGTTAATGATGCATGAAGCAAAATAAAACATATTCTGTTTTTCTGTAACTGCAATATATTTGTTTTTGGGTTGCTGACTGCTGTGAAAAAATATTTAACAGTGAATTCGAAATTATTTTTATTTAGTCAAGCTTTCTACACAACAGCCCACTAATAGGAAATAAAATATTTATCACTGTTTTTCTATTTTAAATAGCTGTGTTATATACTGTAAATTCCACAGCAGTCATGTTTGCGATCATTTAACCAAGTCTTAACAAGAATGTATTTTTCACACAATATAGTCCATAAAATTATCGTGGCCATCCACAGTGGTTATACGCACTTTATCAAGTGGTTCAAATAGCCTAGGAAAGTAGAATGTGTTTGTTATAAGAATTAAGGGGGCTGTTGGATAATAATATTTATTTCTTATCTTTATCTATAAGGTGAAAGGTTTTAGTGGTGAATGTATTATTCTAAAAAGCCTGTTTGATATTAAAAATCTTAAGATGGGATGCTTGAGAACAAAGTGATAAAGCCTTTTGAATTCCACACAAGAAAAATGAGTATGCTGTAACAAAAGAAATAGTTTGCACAGCCATGGGGGCCAGGGGGAGGACTTCATGGACTAGATTTTCACTTTGGTTCCACTGAGGTCAATGTGGCTATGCTGATATAAACAAGTTGAGGACAACTGGACCCTATAACAAAAATATATAAGAAATTGTATTTAGTCTGGATGTTGTCTCTCTGTGCCTACATTCAGTCCAATGTAAGATAAGGAATACATGATTATAGGAGCTTTGACATTAGAAGAAATATGGCAATCAAAATTATGTTAAATGTAAAAAATATTTATATAAAATAGTGGGAGCTGATGTTAATCAATCATTCCTGTAAGGCTCAGTCTGTCTGACTCGAACATAACTTGATTTTCACAAAGCGATTCCCTTCAACTAGAGAACAGGGGCTACATTCACAAAATGTCCTGGGTGTCAAAACATGGAATATTTCAAAGCTTCACTTCAAAGCATCAGGTTTTCCAGCAGAAACTGCAACTGTGAGTTGAAAAATTACTTGGTGTAAGGTGAATAAGACAGTAAAATTTCAGTTTCCAACAAAGTTGCACTTTGGCCATGCATACACCCCAAACCCTGAAAGGCACATGTTCCTTTCTTGGAACAGGCTAGTTAGAGTCTTATTTTTGAGTTTTCATGTCTCTTTTCTTTCCTTAGAATGATTTTAAATTTACCTTTCTACATTTGTTTAAAAAGGTTCATTTTCCACGCTGAGGCATCTTCTTTCAGATATGTCTTACCAAGCTGGTGAAACTTGTCAACAGCTACCAGTAATCTGAAGCATAGAAGGATATTTACAAACTCTGCTACAGATATTTCATTTAAAATCTTGAATCACCTTGGGAAGACGCCTATATCATTTTATTTATGACATTCCTAGCCAAAGCATCTCACTTTCTGAGATGTGAGTCTCAACTAAGTTACCTGCCTCAAGCACAAAGCATGAATCCTCCCTGTAGCAGACAGTAGGGAAAAAACAACACAGAGCACCAGCATCCGTGAAGCTCTTACTATTTGCTCTCTCTACTGGATATCCGTTGGATTATGTGCTTTGTGGGTTCTGCATACTGACCAGCTCTGCTGTTGAAGCTGACTGCTTTGGCACAGATCAGCTGTGGTGTGTGAAAAGCACACATGAAAAACGATTGAAGACGGCAGCTGTCACTGTGACTGAGATATATCCAGGTTCCAGGCTGGGGAATCACTGGGCTTACTCCTTTTTACTGTAGGTGTCATTCTCCTTTAATGCATCTACTTTGACTGATTTTTTTTATTCTTAGCTTATACCAGACCTACTTCCTGATGCGGAATGGCAGTTTACTTACATAACTAGTCCTTAAATTTTGCTCCATTTTCTGAGAGGGAAGGCTCAGTTCTCCATCTGTCTATTTCTCACAACTCTTGGGTTCAACCCCATCAGAGAGCCATTTGGAAGCCCAGTTCTAAATCTAAGTTAATCAAAAATAGCTTTCAGCTAGCGAACTAGCTCTTACGAGTCCATTTTTTACTAAAATAAAACACCCAGGGAAATCCAAAACTTTCAGAACTAAAAAACCTTGTTTCCTACTTACTTGGGTTTCAAAGTTGATAGGCTGGTGTATAAGCTCTTCCTGAAGCTTTTTCCAAGTTTAGTTACTCATAGCGTATGTTTGTGCTCAGGTAACACAGCGTGTGTTTGTGCTACACCTTCCCCTCCACTCCCAAAGAGGATTTCCTCCTCTCATGCACTGTCATTCATGCTGATGAAACCTGTAAGGATCGTGCTTCTACGAAATTTGATCTAAACTAGTTAAGGAGTTAAAAAAATTGTACGGGGAGAGGGGATGCATATACACAGTCTGAAATTATATGCTGCTTCTCCACAAGAAAAACAGACTTAACAATAAACCTGTAAAAATATCCGGAAGAAAAATTTCTTTATGGGTGTCTTTTCATCAGGCTCTTTGTATCTTTCTGTTTCACTCTTTGGATGACCATTTGACCTTTTCTCCCTACTTTCTTTTCTGCATCTTCTATTTTTTCCTCTCTGTCTGTTCTTTCCTCTTTTCATTTCCACTCTTTGTCTCTTTTCTCTGGATCAAAGTGGGAGGAAGGACATTTGAGCATCATTAGTTTGTGGACCTACAGGCATATATCACATCGCAAGAGACATCACAAAAAACCAAGCACTTCAGCTAATCCCCAGGACTGACTGCTGGCATCAGCGCCCAGCAGCCAAGTGCTGGAATTTTCAAAAGAACGCTGTCCTGCTGAAGATGCTGACAACCTGTCAAGCAGAGTGCTCGCTAGCGTGCATGTGGCACTGAGGCAATGTAGATTTTGCCAGTCCAGAGTGCCATTCTGGAAAGGTCAAGAAAGTAGTTTAGACTTTCTCTCCTGGCTTTTATCAGGGAAACCGAACAAAACTACAATAAATTAGTTTCTGTTTTGACAGGATGAATACTATACTTACTCAAAATGCCACTAAAAATTCCTTCTTGCAAGTTATTTCAAAACTATCTTCAGTCTAAAACAGTTCTGAAATTCCTACTATCCTAATCCAAGCTTGGGGGTAATTTAGTAAATTCAGCCCCCTACATTTGTAACATACATCCCCAGTATTATTACTTTGTTTTGAGGGGGCCAGGGCTAGTAGCTTTTTATGTTTTAATTTCTCAAATCTAGATGCCTTTTTATGGCATATTCCTGTAACATTCGAAAATCTAGACCACTCAGGATAAATTCACCTAATGAAGTCAATGGAGTTCTGCCAGGTACAAAACAGTGCAGAGTTTGTCTCCTTGTTCTCATGATGGAGTGCTCCATCAGCAAGAGAAATTGCTGTCTAGCTTTGGCAAGAACACTTGGATGCTACTGAATATATAATATTCCCTTCAAGATGACTGCAGTTCAAGAACCTTTATGAAATATTATTTGCTTTAATTAACAAAAACACTACACAGATAGCTATAGCATGTCCTCAAAAACAAGTTTAAAATTCAGTGCAAGTCATTTGCCGAAAATAGGTCAAGTACGTGCTTTCCCGTAATTCAAATGTATACAATAACTTGCCACAAGAGCTTCCTTACAAATAGAGAATAACACCAGAAGGGTGAGTTTCAAGAATATGCAGAATCAAATAATAGCTGACATTGGAAAGCACCTTCAGGAGACTGGCAAATCCAGCCACCCTGCTCAAAGTAGGGACAACCTGAGCAGGTTGCTCAAGGCCATAGCGAGTCAAGTTTTTCAATATCTTAGTTTACTAAGAAGGATGAGACTTCAGAACAAGCTCTGTGACTCATATTCTAAAGTGCTGTTTTAAAACTTTGAAATGCTCATGTGTCCCATAAAAGACTAGTTTTTGAAGTTTACAACTGACACTTTACTTTTACATTTAAACTGAACCTCTACAACATCAGTTATGGATGATCTTTAGTATAACTGTGAGCAAATAACATCTCTTATCTTCAGTATAAATGACCAATTACATATTTTTGAGGAGTGATTTGTAGCTAAATGGATTGAGTCTGCATATACAACATTCGGATGAAAATCTCTGTTCATAGATTCCTATTAAGCTGTATTTGGAGAAATAAATCTAAGCTTTCTGAAAAACAATCACAAATATATACATAAATTATTCCCTTTAAAATAGAAGAGCTTGACTTTTTACATTTCACAGAACAACTTTCCCCGGTCAGAATCAAGAAAGACTGAAAAAGAGCCCTAGTTTGCCCTTGTTCCATATATCTGTACGTTACTTCACTCTGAACAATGGTAAAAGCTCAAGTGCTTCAAATAAAACTTTTACTGGGGCTGAAGCAGCCCTGTAAGACAGCAAGTTCCCAGTTCCAGTAGGTTCTGGTGAGCAGAGTCTGATACACTGAGTATCCCTGGGTTAGCTGCTGCAGATCAGTGCCATGACCAGAGTGGAGGCGCAAAATTTACTGTTACCATAAAAAGCTGGATGAATACCTTAACTTGAAATATTATTTTATTTGTATCTTGGGAATACTTTTTTTATACAGCCACAGATAAAATCAAGACTGCTTAGTTTTGCCTTCCCCTATAGTACAGCACATTCTTTATGCTTGGGTTGTATGCGTGGAGCAAATACATTGCATAAATAAAGTGTGCAAACCAGATCTGACGTATGCCACACTGATCTGATTTCACATTGCATAAATGCCTGACAAGTATAATAAATAAACCAGATCACGGTAATTGCTTTTCTGAGTCTCCTAAAATCCACAGAATTAATTCCTGAGTGAGCTAGAAAGAAACAAATAGCATCCAGGACTTCCCACTAGCCATTTTTGCAGCCTCCCAAATTGCAAACATATGTCTGAGATCTAATTAAGGAGCCTATGAAACTTGGGCTTTGTTGCATAAACAATCTTTGGAAAACCTTTAAACACATCTGCAAGCACCCTGCCCACTTCCCAAAAACTAATCTGGCAGAATAACAACATGAATTAACACTCAGAAGGCCTTAGAAATACCTGGAAAGATTAAGCATTCAACCTTGGAACATGACAAGTACTGCCAAAAATCAGGTGCATTTAAAATTCTATGGTCAGAAACCCCACAATATCAGAACACAGTGTGCACATGTACATGCACATTGAAATTATATTTGACATTTATTTCTTAGCAACTATCTGTCATCTGATGCTGTGATCTACACTAATTCAACACTAGTAACAAAAGATTTACATAGCTGAATTCATGCTCTTCATAAAGTTATCATTAACTAACATAATTTCGTATATTAGTACAATGAAATAAAATATAGAAATCTAATACCATCCTCCTAAAATTTATCAAAGCACTGATATTGTTTTACAATTAAAACTTAACATCACTTAATGCCTTTGCATTATTCATATTATTTTCCAGCCTAGCAATCACAGGAAGACTTTACAGTGCACCCAGACAGAGGATTTATAGCAGACAGTGGAGAACATTGGATTAAAAAGTCTTTTAAAACATTTCAGATGTGGTTGTCCAGTACAGCTTTATTTTATTCTTTGCCTGTTTGCTGATTCTTTCTAGATTAAGAAAAACTGATCTTAACTTTTAGACACAACAGCACATTCCTAGTGCTCTCCCACAAATGGTTTCCTTCCAAAACACTAACGCTCCTTCAGACTTGTAGGTCAGAATTCCGATGGCAATGCACTGGAAGAAAAGATTCTGAACCTTTTTTACTCTCTACATAAGAGCAGGTATCTACTCTAATGTAAATTTTCAGTTCATTGTAGTGATAATTGCTGGCAAGTGCTTTTTCTATGAAATATGGTCTTCATCTTTTTGAGACAATTTGTTTTCTTCTTCTGCCCTAATAAATTTTATTTTTTTAACATATTTTTCTGTCACTGAGTGACAAGTAGGCTGAACACTCTTTCCTAAAGAAGAAATTTCAGTCTCAGGAGACTCCAGGAGCCAGATGGTCTCTTCATCTCATTGGTGTGTTTCTTTCTGATCTGAGAAAAAAAACCCTTTCATTTTTCTCTTCTTCAGCCCTGAAAGTGACTTCTTAATCTAGTGCCTTTTTTTGTTAGAGGTCTTTGGTAATATTCTACTCTGACACAGGGTCTTTCTAAGCTTTTTTTCACATATAGGAACATTTCCCTGCTCCTTCTTCCTAGAAGGGGATCTAGGTCTTCATATTCCATTGGTATGAATCACATTTAACCACAGAAGCCAGTGGATCCATGCTACTTACATCACCGGAGAAGCCGGCCCAAGGTCTTACATTTATGGTTACTTTGAGTTAAGGATGCTTCTAAAATGATTCACTTAAAGCTTTCAGCACAGAAAAGCTCTTTATCCTTTTTTTGGATTAGATGTCATCGTTCCTGTGAACACCACTTTTAGTGAAATTAATCTTCTATCCCCTTAACTGCTTTAATTAAAAGTAACTAGTATATGGAAGTGTAAAGTATTTTTTGTCTTAGTAAATCAGAATCCCCCTAATCCTCTCCTTTCCCCAGATCCGTCATACCTCATAACTCTTCCCACAGTGAAGGTTCATGTGAGAAGCAATGTAAATCGAAGGAGGAGAAAGAAGAGTGATTTTACCGCTCAGAGGCACCACTGTTTCCCTCTGTATCTCTGCATAACTCTCCTGGGTCATTATCTCTGTCTTGTGCCTCCCTGAACTCTAGCTATGATTAAAAACAAAAAAAAAGGGTTCTAGAAATTCTGGTTGCCTCCTCAAGGGCACTGACAAAGATGCTGGCAAGGACAGGTTCAGTAGGTACTCCTACCTCCTTAGCCTGACCATCCTATTAGTATTTACCGATACAGTTGTCCACCCACCAAAACTGTAACGTCCCAGGTTGAATAGAGGAGTACTGTGGGAGAGTTGGAAGCCTTGCTATCGTCTTTTGAAAATGATTGTATTCAGCAATTATTTGGTTTGGAAAAATACAGCATGGAGAGAACCTTTTATGTTTCACACTTAACTTCACAAAATGTTCTTTTCACTCTAGTATTTGCAATCCTATCATGCCTTTAGTGGGTTTGATAAACTGTAGACCAGCTCTTCACTGGAGTAACACTATTAACTGTTATAAAATCTCTGAAGATTTATGTCAATGTAAGTGATATCAATGTCAGCCACTAGCCCTTTCCCAGCTAGGTGACTCAGGGTAGCAACAGTTTATCATTGATGTTTTCCAGGCACGTTGACAGGACTGTGCAACACTTTATTTGTGGTGAAATTAAAATATTCAGATGAGATTTGGGGTTGGGTGTATGTGTGTTTCTTTTACTAAAACGTTTTGAGCAAGGCATCAGAATGCTTTTGATATGACATGTGCAAATCAGAATGGATGACAGCTCTGACTCCTGAGCAGTCCTACGGCATTTGCCATTGTTTCAGTTGCTCTGTTTCCATATTGCCAGTGTAGTCAAAACCACTTGTTTCAATTAGCCCTTGAGAGTAAAGCCATGTCACTGTCTTGCATAAATACAATGAACCCTACAGCAATATGTAAAATGTCTCTTTTCACATCTCACAGCTTCTGTGTTGACTTCTGCAGTACAGTAATTAAGTCTAATTAAATAGACTTACAGAGTTACACTAATGGTTATGTATAAGTACATGTCCCTCATAGCTATTTGTTCAAGGCATTCTTCATATCATTTAACGTGCTTCAATTATGCATAGTATATTTTGCTTACTGATATTTTTGCATGGAAATTTTATAAAAGTAAATGTGACCTACAGGATTTTCAATTTTAGTAACTTAAGATCTGAAGAGATTTGACATACGACTTACTTTCTTTCCATTACTTTTTTAAATTCAACTGCTATTAAAATTACTCCCTGCACTTAAAGCTTGTTCCATTTCTACTTTAATTATACCAGAGTATACACAAGATAATAAGAAAACAGATGAACTTTAAATAAACATTTTTCTGTATTTTGATATAACTACAAAGTTTTGAAAATAAAAGCTTTAGAATAGTCTTTATACACCAAAAAAAAAAATCATTATTTGGGGCCACAATTCAACATAAGAACATTAAAACATACTTATTGCCTTAGTCATACAAACTGAATTTTCATAGAATCATAAAATATCTCAAGTTGGAAGGGACACATAAGGATCATTGAGTACAACTCTTGCTCCTCACAGGACTACCTAAAACTAAATCATATGTCTAAGAGCATCATACAGATGATCAAAGAGCATCGTACAGATGCTCTTTGAACTAAAACAGGCATATTGAAACTGACAGAAATAAGAAAATCCCTAGATAACTTCTTACCTCTTCCTTGGAGTGACTGCCTTTGTGTGTCAGAGACAAGGGACTCTCTGGGGCTTTTTCAGGTGTTTAACTGTATCACAATATGAGTTTGTTCTTCTGCACTGATGCTTTCTACAGACAAAGCATTCAAATAATTAGTAAAAACTTGTATGTAACTTTTATGTTTAAAGCATTGACACTATTGGACATCTGCTTTACCTGTTGAAGATAATAGATTTGCCAAATTGCCTCTCTTTGCTCTTCAGGAATTGTTCTTATGCAATGTAAAATTATTGGATTCAAGAAATGTTGTTTGTACTGTTTAGCTGGAACTTGAAGAGCTAGCTGGAAGGTATGTTTCCTGTATTTTTTCCTTACTTGAAACAGTACATTTTTTCCCATCAGAAAATTAATCCATCTTCTGGATGTAAACAAGTCCTGAAAATAAAACAAGCAATGCCCAAAACAACATGCAGACTTACATATGTACATTCTCAAACTTCAGCCACACTTCAGGGTTACGAGTATTTAATTTCCTTTAGGCCTGGATTCCGCACACTACCTAAGCCAGTGAAAGCAACTCTGATAAATATTATCAAATTGTTACTTAGTGTAATCCTGGATTTAGGACTTTCTACTGATGCAAAACACATAACCCACCTGTTGGCTAAGGAGTAGCATCTGTAACACCTCACTACCCTCTGAAGCGCTCACAGTGTTTGCTGTGAGACAGCTGTTCTACTATACATTTTTATGTATAAGACACAACATATGTGAACAGCATGGGATTTTTTAAAAACCTGTGGTATACTGGGAAACAGTTAGAATATATATCATTTATGAGGGCGTGATCCAGAGATCAAGAGATTAGGGACTACAGGGACCCAAATCAAAACTCAACAGCTCATTGCCTATAGAGCTTCCAGACATGAGGAGACAGAAGATGGCCTACAGACTGCTAACATGGTGGCAAATTCCCAGAGACAAAATGACAAAGGACTTTATCTGGGGGGAAAACCACACAGACCTGTGTGGCACATCTGAACAAGCACCTGCGTGTGTGGAAGCAGAGCACCATATAGCATGAAAGTAAACAGAGGGAGAGAGAGAAAGCTGGCCAGTGCTCTGAGATAGATCCATCTAGACCTCCTCCAGAGGACACTCTCTCAAAGAGACTTTTAAATACAAAAAAAAAAGATTTTGTCAGAATAGAACCTGGAATGTCTCATTTAAAATGGAGAAAGCTCAAAGCAACTACAAAGAACACAAAATGAAGGATTTACACAGAGCTCCTTTGTGTGTCTTTGCTTTTAATTAACTCAATACTTTTCTGTGTAGCAGCACACTATCACCAGACCTCTTTGGTCACAAGGAGGTCTGCCTGGCCGCTCGGTGCCTCTCCTGGCAGGCTGCAGTCTTTACGCTGGAGGTACAGGCTCCTGGCTCCCTCCTGCCAAACCTTGCTGCTCCACAAGCCTCTTCCCCCAGCCATGCTCAGTGGCTTTCCACCATCTCATTATCTCCACTGTCGCAGCGAGTTCCACCTCACCTCATCTACTTGGAAGAACGTAGCATACCTTGCAAAGAAGAATACATGTGTAAAGCAAGAATGATCTGTCAAATCTGTTTTGTTTTTTTTTTTTTCAGTTAAAGGGTTATTGCTGAGTTGAATAATTTAACATCCTAAAAGAGCCCAAAAAATCATGAGATTCCAGAGGGAGCAGCAGGAGGGGTGATGGATTTCTGAAATCTCGACTTGCTGGACAAGGTCTTGTTCTCTTCAGGCCTACACTCTCCACATCACTGAGGTGGAGAATATGCACAAAGATGTGCTGATGTTCTGTCGAAGAGAAGCTAAACACTCATTAAAAGAATTCAGTCTTAAATGCCAACATGTATATATAGATGAGTAATCTGTATCAGGGGAAGAAGTTAAAATGAACTGAAATTAAGAAACAGATGCACGAACCAACTGAAATAAGTTGGTATTCAAAATGAAATAAAAGGCAGTGGAGGAGGGAAAAAAAGGCAAGACTGCTCATAAGAAAAAGAGGAAAACATAAACCTAACACTTCCCAGATCACCACTTAAATACCAGTAGGCTATCAAGTACACACCTGTTCTCCCCACACCCCTGCTGAGCACATGAAAAAAACAATTTAAAGAAATCGTACTGAATGTGGCAATTGCAGGCCTATCCATCACAGCTACTGGAAGGGGAGCAAAACAAACAAATAAGTCTTTGTTTCTCAACAATTGCATGACTGCTGCACACAGAGGCACACACAACCCCCCACACCTTTTGCTGGTGTTGACTGTGTATTTCAGGAATAAAAGCAGTAGCATTTCAGTGATGCTGCGGTGCCAGAAAACCTGCATTTACAGTCCTCATTTTTGTGTGTTCTTTTTATTATGTAAATACTATCCACATCAGATGCCTGAGCATACGAAGGC
This sequence comes from Pterocles orientalis, assembly GCA_011057875.1. Lineage (NCBI taxonomy): Eukaryota > Metazoa > Chordata > Aves > Pterocliformes > Pteroclidae > Pterocles > Pterocles orientalis. Next base: position 148,867 of record WKFP01013686.1, read on the forward strand.
CAACGGCAGCAGAAGCTATTGCTGTGTCAGAACCTCCCAAATCACCTAACAAAATTGCTACTCTGCTCCCTGCCTCAGACACAGATTCACACCAGACAATAAGAGGATAGGTACCACATTTGCTAATGGTTGAAAGAATGGCAAGCCTTAATTTTAATTTCTAAAAATACCATAAAAGGGGCTCCTCCTCCAGTGAGTCAGTTCTCAGGAGACACCAATTGTGTTGCCTTCATTGCTGGACATGTATTGCAGCCCTAGTGCAAATACTGAACCTTTTAATGCATGTTTAGGGCAGGATTCCCACTTCTGGATTCCAAGCCAGTGGCAAGAACTAGTGGTTTGTAACAGCTCATACAGTGAGAGTCACACACAAACGGACGGTCAAAAGAGCAGTTACAGGTATTTAATTTCCCTTTTTGTGCAACTTATATCTGAAACAGGGAGTCTGGGGTAAAAGCTCAAAATAAAGAAAAATGACAGTGAGAGTAATGCTTTTAAGCTTGAGCCTTTTACACTTGCACCACTACACTGCCCCTTCTTGGACAAGAAAACTCTTTCCTCAAGATCAAAGAATCAATTTGAAAATCAGTATGTTCAACAATGGAAGCACAAATGAACTATATGAAAATTAATTGTGACTTGTTCTTTTGGATATTCAGGTTGCTGTATTTAAGACTTCAGAGGTAAACATCTATGTTCTCAAAATACACAGAGGAACAACAGGCTTGTATTCTTGGAGAATAATGAAGTACTTCTTACAGAAGCATTAAGAACATAATTTTGCTAAACTTCTTTGACAAATACTTGAATGCCCAACTCTGGATGACAGTTATGTAACTTCCTCAGGCTTATATATGGCCAACAGTTTTCAAAGAATGCAAATAAGTAAGCTTTTCAGATTAATTCAATCCTATGTGTCAATCATCAAAGAAATGTTTTATACCTTAAAGGGAACAAACACTAAAAAACTGCCACCCTTGGTGTGTTCTACTTCATTTTGTTTTGTTTCCTGCCTTCGCTGTTGGTGCCTTACAGATGTTATTGTTCATTTTGGTATTTTTAAAGCGCTCTTTTTAATATCTGGCATGTGAATGCCCTGCAGTGAGTAGGAGAAAGAAACTGTCAGTTTGATAGGCTTGCTTAGAGATTGCTCTTTCTCTGTGCTGTCATTGTATGGGATGTACATAGCCACAAGAAAGCTGCAGAAAAAAACTCCTTAGTGATAGAACAACTCCCTCCCTGCCATTATTACTGTTGGTTTTTGTGTGTTACTGTGAAGCTCCAGTGTACTAGTTGCTGTGCAAACTCAGAACAAAAGTTTGTTCCTGCTACAGAGCCTATACTGTGTAAACCATGAAATTAGCTTCACATCACAGATCCTGGAAGAGCACAGGAAATAAATTAGCAGATGTGGGAGAAAGTTGAAAAGCCTGTCTTGCTACTCATTATTAGCTGCATGTCAGGCAAGCCCATGTTTTTTAATATAAAACACAGGTCAGCAGCTGACTGTACAGAAATCCTGCTGCAGCCTTCTGTGGGTGACCAAAGGATCTCACCCAGGCAGCAAGGCAGGCAACAATCAAGGGAAAAGCTGAATTAATCCACCCTTGTGCATCTCTAATGGCTGAGAAACCCCAAACACACGCACATGTCCATCTTTTTCCACCAACACAGAGTGGATAGGATACATTTGATCCTCCTCATCCCTGTGTAGTTTACAATACTACAGACAGTACTGCTGGAATTGACGTCTGGAGGTTGTCTCAGATATCCCCCTGCCAAAAGGTACAATCAACTATTCCTGAAGCAATATCTGATGATCTGTCCTACTGGCTCAAAGAATACAACCAGCAGCAACTCTGTAACGTCCCCAAAATCCCATGATCCATTCCAGCATTTAATTACTTCAGTCATTAGCAGTCTTCCTGGCTTCTAATCCTGTATCACACCTGCTAAACCTATTATGTTTTATCCCAACAACACCAGAGATTTAGGAGATTCCCTTCCTCTTTGCAGCTATCTCATAGATGAATGTAAAGTAATTTCATGTCTCCCCTCCATTTTCTCCTTCTCTAGCTAAAGCTTCGTTCCTCAGCTCTGTCCTCATATATCTTGCTTTTGATACCCTTAATGGTTCTTGCTGCTGTCTTTTAGGATTTCTGAAAACTAGCCCACATCTTTCTTAATGTGCACGCCTGCAGCTGGACACCGTGCTCTGGTTGAGGCTGTGGCAGTGTGAAGTAAAGGAGAAAGCTGACTTACCTTGCTTTGCAGACTCTCATCTTGCTTATACCACCCTCACTGGGATGCTTGCCTTTTTCTTGACAACACAGCATCACTGACTCACGTTCAGTTTGTGAGCCATTAATATCTTCAGATCATTGCAATAATGATTAGATCTGCCATCAATTATTCCTACTTAAGTACTGAAACTTCTTTGCGTGTATCTTATTATAGCATATCCTATCTTTTTCACTTGTTTTGCAAGTTCTCTGTTTTTCTTCACATGCTGCCTCCATTCCACCCTTATGTTTCATACTCATGTCACATCCCTGTGTAGGGAGTGATGTCATTCATCCCTTTAGTGGTACCACTCAAATCCATTATTATAAGTCTTTAATTCACACTTATCAGAGAAAGTCTAGGGTCTACGAAGGGCATCATAGCACAGCCAGAAATGCTCCATCCCTACTTTCCCCGCAGACTTTGCTAATGATACCTATTCAGGAGCAGCAGCAGCAGCGTTAGTGAAGTTGTCCTATCAAACATAAGATGAATGCTACAGATAGTGATTTATTACGACTTTAACACTGCGAGAAGGAATTGACAATACAAATTGGAGTAGCGGCTGCAGTGTCTCTAAAGCAGTAGTTTGTAATTCCAAAGAGGGTGGAAGGGTGAGGTCTCAACAGAAATGCATTAAAAACTCAGCACCTTGTCTTTGGCAGGAAAGTCACTGATAGACATGCTTGACTAGAGCATACAGAAGTAGAACAGGCACAAAAGAGTCCTGCAGACTGGTCTGACTCCCTTGATATTCAATTATTATGCGGACTTCAGTGTCTTTCTAAGTGGATCTTTTTAATATGAGAAACCAGTCTAAATACCAGAAATATTAGCACATTTACTGCTGCTCTTTAATGGTGTAATAGTCACTTTGTGACTTATGAAAATGAGTCTTATAGGAGTTCTACAGAGCTGGGAAGCTGAAAAGGTCAAGTTGCGCTGCTCTGAACATAGTCCTTTTAATGCTTTGCTGTCAAAATACTGTGTCTTTTGGTAAGGACCTAGTCCTGTATAAAAACCACAAAGCTAAGAACATTTGACCATTCCTTTAGGATTAATTAATTTCCCAGAAACCAACTAATGCATTTTAGAAATAGCTACAGGCAAATGTTAATAAGAGATTAATCTTTCATGCCTTTGAGAACTTTTTAGACAAAATGAAGATAGGTTCAACTTCCCCTTGAGTTCCAAATGTGAATAGTTTACATACTAACCGTTGTGATAAGTGAAACATCTATCAAAACGGAAACTACTTTTGCCCAGAGCAAAAAGATACTACCTTATTGCTAAGGCATTTAATGCCAGTAGCAAGATAAAGTTTCAGTAACAAAGCTTATAATTGTCTCTTCTGTCTGGGACTTCCAGAGAACACTCAGACGAGCTTCTCAGTCTGAGACCTGGTTTGGTCTCAGAAGCTTAGAGAAAAATCCTTTGCAAGAAAAGGCCACTTTTGACTTGTTTACGGCAATGAGAGAGTCCTGCTCTCATTAAAATAAGTAACAAAACACTTCATTTCCATGGATGAAGAGAGAGGCCACTTCTTAGAAGGCTGACAGCATGTGCACAGGGTGAAAACTGGGAGCGACAGATAACTGGCAAGCCCAGCTCTGATAAGCCATGGCCTCCAATAACTTGCTGCTTCTCACCAGCTCAGGTGCCAGTGGCCTGTCAGTCCCTGTGGGGCACAGCCCCGCCAATGGGGTATAGCCCAGCCCAGGCAAGGGGCTTCACCTGCACTGCTCCCAGCCCTTTAGCCCCAGAGACACCAGCTGTCCATCTACTGAGATCTTGGGCCAGATTCTCTCTCCACTTAACTCAAGACCAGCCTCGTGTACCACAATACTGCCCTTCCCCATCAAGAAAGACTATTCTTCCCTAACTTGCATAGTATAGGTACGGTGTAAAATACACCAGGTTTGTAAGATGACATACTGTGAAACATGCTTCACACACAGAGTTCTTTTCACAACATTGGGGCACTGAAATCCCTCACTACCAGTTTCTTCCACCATAACTAAAACAATAACATGACATTTTATGAAGTACCTGAAACTTCAGTGCATGTCACTCAGTGACATGGCGATAAAGTTGTCAAGCGAAATGGCTGCCCTTGCATTATAACTATTTTATACATATGTGTGTAGGACAGTATATATTATGAACAACAGCACCGCACCCTCCAGTTTAGCAATCGTGTTTCTCATTACTCTTGTCTCTTTAGACAGCTCATTCCACTGCAGAAAAATAAACATTTGCATGCATTCTCCCTCCAGAAATAAGGTCTCAGAAACAGCACAACGATGCAGGTGTTTAAGATTCTGACATACCATGTCAAAAAAGGTTAAAAATATTTATCCATCGGAAACAATAAACACAACTGCCTTGATTAATGCAAGGCTGTGAATGCAGCTCACATGCTACTGCTTGTTTTCAGTAGTTTCTATTCTGTGATTAATTGTTTACATGGTGTTCAGTGTTAAGCACTAGATAACACATTATTCTTGGTGTTATGACAATATTCCCTGTTGACATCTTTTAGCTGCCTACACTTCTTGCAGCAGACTTGGCAAACATTTCTTGAATAGATAATGTTTGCTCACTGCTCCTGAGTACAATGTTAAAAATTTAGTTGGGTGAGATTTTTAGATCCCATTTTTGTAGCACATTTGCCAGTCCTCTTGCAGTGCTCTACATTATTAATTTCAGATTAATTTTACCCTCTGGCTGTACACATTTAATGGAACTCCCTGTACAAATACCTCAAGCAAAATGCTGTATTTACAGTACTTTCCAGGCACATTTATCTAAATTGACCAAAATCAAAATAACACTGTTGAAGTCTATGCATTTGTCAGTGAAATACTGAGACATCTTTAAAAAAAAAAATAGTCAAACGCACATATTCTATTTCTGTGACACAGCCCCAGTTTCAGTGAATGCAGTCAATTAGATTTGCTGCTTATCTAAAGCAGGATTGGCTTGTCTCTCTGAAACATCATAACAAACCAAGTACTTTTCCACTTACCTTCTGAGCATTTTTCCAGTGTGCAATATCCAAGTACAATAGAACTAATACCACATTCAAAGCAAAAATCTGTATTGACCTTTCTTATGCCTCTCAGTTTTTTTCCCCTACCATACTCAAACCGTTTTACATCAGAGAGTGGAGGAAAATCTGGCTATCTGCGTAGCTGTTTGCACATTCAGTGTCATTTACTCTAAAATAACACAGTAAATGTGCAAGGTACAACCATTAAAGATTGGGGTCCATGTGAACACCTGGTGTAAACAGAAATGAGATACACTCTGATAAATTATGGCCAAGGAATGGGCTTCCAGCCCTTTTTTCGTAAAAGCCGGCAATTTTTCCAGGTTATCTATTTGACAGGAAAAGAATATCTGCCATCTGCTAACATGCTACTTACATCAATCAGGTGCTCAGATGTAATGGCAAAAAAGGGGAACAGCCAAACAGGCGTGCCTGAGGGCTGTTAGTAATGGCATGTGCTAAAATGCAGTCAAAAAGTAAAAAGTAGCCAAGGCAGAAGCTATCCAGGACTGACTCCCTTTCTACACCAAGAAGTAGATCTAAATCTTCATTGTGATAGCAGGATGCTACAGAAGTATAGACATCAACCAGTGATGGGTGACAGGAAAACAGAGGACTGGAAGCGTCAATGGAAACACAACATTTTTATGCTCCAGAGACATGTAACACCTGCTGTATGGTCACCCATAGGTCTATGTGAGTCCCTGTGAAATGAAGAGAAAGAGGAAGCTGGCACCACCATCCCCACTGTCACTGGTACAAACCAGGCCTGGGTTCCTACAAAGGGAAAAAAGGGTGTGTATTTGCAAAAAATAAGAGAGATTCATCTGACAAAATAACAAAATAATGGAGTTAGCAAAGAAGACATAGACATCATGTACACCCTCTCTAAGAACATCCAGCTTCCATGGACATATCAGCAGTGAGAGAATACAATGAGAATAGCCACCCTATGGCAGGTTAATACTAACCAGAAAACCATCTAGCTAAATATTTAAAGGGGGAAAAAAGTGAGGAAAATATGTACTTTATACTAGCTGTCTAGCAGCAGATGATGAGGTTCCCATATCTTGCTTAACTGGATAATGTATGTTTTTAATTTTATACAAGGGGAAGTTTGCACACCTTTCAGCTCAAGGAGCTACACAGCACTGCTGGAGTCCATCTGCAGTGTAATGAACTCTCATATTGCAAGAACTGCTTAGGCTGAAGGGATTTTCCTCTAGATCCCTAACATTCGGCTGAAGAACTTGGAACCTGTTGGTTTTCAGAGGTAGCTAGAAGGCTACTCAGGTAACGCTGAATTCCAGAAAAGGACACAGAAGGAATTTGTGAGCAACTATGGTAAAAGGGAAATAGTAAATGTCTGATCCGGCCTTGTCTTTCCTCTGTCCTCCACATAAGTATTCACTGGATCCAGTTAGCCTCAGTATATCCTTGTACTTCTCCCAGGGAACCTCTTTCGAATGAGGAACCATTTCTATGAAAGAAACACATCCCAGTTACAATCCTACCACAAAGAATGTGGATGACAGACTAAAACTGAGCTAATAAAGAAGTAAGGATGTCACTGTATGCAAGCAGCCTTGCTAGGTAAAGAGAAACAAAAACAGTGATTGGGGCAATTCTGTTTTAGGGAAGGCACTGAAAAATTCTGCTGGTTACAAAACATACAAAATAGTTTTCCAAAGTCTGTCATTTATGAATGAGGAAATCGGCTGCAATATTTCTCCTTGACATTATAACTCCGCTAATAAATAATATAGTAACATACCCAATTTCATAACACTAAATAAGATGAGAAAGATTCAACATTCAGAAAGCTCATTTATAGAAATCAGCAGATTTAGTTCCCAGTCAGTTCTCTGTACAGGAACAGTTGTTCCCCAGCTCATATGAAGTTTATATTCCCAAAGTCAAGAGACAGAAGAGAAAACTTGTGGGTCTTGTTCACACAGATCAACAAGTTCTGAGCTCTGTCCTGCTCTTCCCAGGTTGCTAAATTAAAATTGTATTTTCCACAGGATCTACAGATTCTTTTCACAAGCCTGATTCCTACACAATTTCTGAATTTCTGCTACTCTCTGTGTAATGTGTGAAAACTATACAAGAACAGCTTGAAGAACAGAACTACAAAGTTCGTGCTGAGCATTTATATTTATGCAATATTTCAACAAATTGTTTTCCACCTTAAACTAGAATTGGCATTCAGAGCAAAGAAAGTGAGATGGACTTGGAAATCCAGCCAGCTTTTTCTCCAGCCTTCTAACTGGCTCAAAGACTCCATGAGGGAGTCTGAGACCAGAACCACATGGACAGTAATGATAGTCTATTCAGTGTCATCCTCCTACATTGTTCCAAAACACATGCAGGTTTTTATAACAAATTACTATCTGAGCATTGTCAGTTAAATAATATACATGCTGCATAAGTGAGGAAAAAATCAGCATCCTTTATATAGTATTTTGCTCCTCTTTTGAATATTGTAAGATTCAATACCTAAGTATAACTCCATGGCTACTATTCTTTTCTGACAGTGAAATATGAAAGGATATATATTTTCCTCCATACAGACACAGATTTCAAGGGCAGTGAATTTAATGCTTTTCTTAGCCAGAAAATTGTTGTGATCTGAATACATTTTAAGAAAAATTATCATGCTAGCAAGTGATTAAGAAAGAAAACATCATGCCTTGGCAGCAAACAAATGAAAAGCAAATAATAAAGATGGGTTGAAAAGCAGCTCAAAGAAGAATTCTAATCCCCTTCTAAATTAAATAATTTTTAAAAAGTAAATGCCTAGAAAAAAAAAAAAGGTGAGATGTAATATGTTCTGGCCTCTTGCCCCCTGCCACATCATAATTCAATATACTGCCTCAAAGTTACTCCTGATTTACCGAGGTGCAAACAAGATCAGAATGAATCTCTGAGCATCTGCCTCAGGGTGAACTCTCAGCTGCTGAAAGATTAAGAACAGGAGTCACTGCAATCCTCTATGTCCTCTACAGCACAGCATTGACTAAAGCAGTCATGAACCTATTGTAACTTATGAGTTAAGGTGCCTTATGGTTGCTTTGTGTGGCCAGAGCTCTAGGAAGGAACCACAGTGTATATTGTTCAGTGTTCCCCTACATGCAACATGAACAGATGCAAAGACCAAAGTGGCATAACACAACAGTCCCCCCAGCATTTTTGGGGGGGGCCGGGGGAGGCGGGGGAAAGAAAGAAAGAAAAGCGAGAGAAATCATGTTAGTAACGGCTTGGGGCGTAAGTTAGAGCAAGGAGGCAACTTGTAAATCCTAATGATGAAATGTTCTGGCCTGTAGTCTTGCTTAGGCCACCTGCCATCCCAGGAAAGCTCTCATCATGAACAGAATCTGACTTAAAACAAACCTCTTTTTTCAGAGGCTGTGCCACTGCTCAAGGTTCTCCTGAGTCTTTGGAGACACTGGGAGCTGCAGGAAGGTCCTGGGCTGCATTATTTGGAGTGTATCCAGCAGAACAAGGGAAGTGGTTATTTCCCGTGTGAGACCTGTGAGAGCACAGCCGCAGTACTCCGCCCAGTTTGGGCACCCAAGTACAAGATGGACAGACCTTGCTTTGAAGTGGGCCCTGCTTTGATCAGATGGTTGGACCAGGTTATGTCACTTCCACAAATTATTCTATGACTTCAGGAGCTGCACCTTCCTGGGTGGCTTACTGTCTCCTGACACCGATTTTACATACTTGAATGCTGCTGGTGTTTTTATCACTTCATCATCACAATCCCATTCTTCGTTTTCCTATAAGATCAGCAGTAGCTATAGCCACAATCTCACTGGGTCCTCTTCTGTCTCTTCCTGCTTTTCTCATTGACTTTGCAGTCATTGCTATACCCCTGTCTGGCAGAAAAATCTCTAGCAGGTCACACTTATGTTTATGTCAAACAGAGAATGTTTTGGACCAAAGAGCTTACATCACGCTGGCAAACAAAATGTTCTCTGAGTCAGAAACACTTCCTTGCTCCCATTCTTCATCCTGGTGGAATGTGAATCAATCATTACGAGTTGTACTGCCTCTAAACCCTTTTTACAAGGAACAGTTTAAATGGGACAAAGCCCTTAATTTTAACGACAGCTTTTTGTAAAATTTAGGGGTAATTTTTAGAGGGAGTTGGAACATTTTTTCAAGGACAATTTTTTGCACAGATGCACAAATTTCTACAAGTTTTTGCACCACCTGTACAAGATAGTGACTACGATTAGGAGAAAAGTGATCTGAGAGGCAGGAGATCCAGATTAAAGCTTCTGCTCCATCAGATTGTACTGCAGAGCAAAGGTCAACCTTAAAAGCTGAGGCACCAGTCTGACTGCCAGATAACAAAACTCACACTAGAGTCCAGTTTGGAACAGAACTGGACATTTTAATTTTCATACATGTGTACCTGGGGCTTTCTGTGCACACACACACTTGGGAGAGTACATGCATACACTTGCCTACACATATAATTGGGAAGGACACACAGAGACAGACTTGTTACACAGCCAGCAATTTCACTCTGTTTCAAAATTATACCTCTTAGCAACACCATCACTCAGTATGTATCCCAAATGGAATGTTAATAACCATGGAGTTTGGTCTAGTTTATAATCAGTGCAGCACACTCAAATTTAGCATGATTGCAAAAAAGGAGAGAGTAGCCCTTACAAAGGTAATTTCACTGGAATCTGCATCTGTAACAACAAAACTTGTGCTCCCTTGTGTAGGGGAACAATTGCTTGCCTAATCTTGAGACATACCAGCCTATGTACATCACAAGCCAGTATGCAAGGTGTGAATGATGCACATTCCCTGATCAGCATTGAGATACTCAGAAGGAGAGGGAAATGTTCAGGCTGTGTGTGCTGCATCTGTATCACCTGCATCTGCATGAAGAGAAAAGGCATGAGTGCATTTGTTTGGGGCAGGCATGGGGAAGGACTGACTTCAACTTCATCACTGATGTATCCTGGAACCTGAACAACTCCACAGTCATACATACACAAGAACAACATGATGCCTTTGAGAAGTCTACTCATGTGCTGAGAGTTAAGCATGATCATAAGTAAGCTGAGGACACAAGGTGTAGAATTTTTTTAACGGTAGGAAATTCATTTATTAAAGCATACGTTTGAGGGTGGCTAGCAGAAGAAGCTCTTATGGCATTACCGCTGACTCTCTCTTGTGGGAGAGTTGTGTCAGTTTGGAGCTGGGGAGCAGGTTCAGCATTTGGACGTGATAACACACAAAAGTGGAATTGGAGGTAAGCCACATTTCCCATGGAGCGGCTGGGGGGGACAGTGCGCGAGGAGATTCCAGTGGAGTTTGCTTCACCATGATCTGGGGCTTTTCTTCTTCATTTAGATTTACTTGTTGTCCTTTACAAGCACAACAACAAGTATGACACTTACATTTCTTGCTCCTTAACACTCCCAATGCAAGACACCAACTGGGTGTTCCTGGCTGAAGGGCTCAGACTTTGAAGCGAAAAACCTCCTGAGAGCCTGTCCCAGGATTACATTTCCACAGCTCCCTCACAGCCCCCTGCATTGACAGAAACCCCTCCAGGTATATATGAAATTCCAGTCACACACTGCAAAACACTTCCAGCTCAGAAAGAAAATTTCCATCTTTCTTTTGCAACAAGTGAACCCAAAAACAATCTAGAGGGAATATATCCTTTTATTTTCAGTTGATTTGCTCTTAGCATTCAACTACTTGTTCCCTATTCATTGAATACTTTCCTAAAAATAGGTTTGCTTAAGCACTTACTTAACAGCTTTCCTAATTTAAGAAATACAGGGTGTGTGTAAACATGGGCTACAAGGTCCCTGGATCACTCCTCTCTTTTACTGCTAGGAACTGGAATTTCCATCCTACAGTAGAGTTCTCATTATGAAAAATACTTTTAATACTAATGATGCAAACATAACATTTTGTGCAGAATGGAAATATGTTAACAATCTTCACCACTATACAGGGAGACAAGGAGAATTGTAAGAGTACAGGCAAGGAAGGAGCCAGAAAGCAAATCAGACAGGCTGGGATTTGCCTATTTACCTCCAGGCTGCAGGTCGCTTAAAATACCCGCATAGGACACGGGAAAGAACACAGCTGCTAATGGAGGTCCCAGACAGCCTGCATATCTTGCAGGCTGCTGTCTGGCAAGAACCCAGTTAGGCAAACCTGCATTTTACTTGTGTTGAACCAAAAGTGTCAAAAGGATTCACACAGTTCAATTTAGTCAAATGACCATTTTCCAGTCTGGGTGGAAAACTTCCACCCAGGGCTTCTTAACTGCTTGGAATTGTTAGCCTGCAGCTCATGGAGTACCAGTGCCACACTTAGATCATTAGTAAAAATCTTCTGGAAACAGGAGGCTCTCCCTTTTCTTACTAGCATGTAACTTCTGAAAATCCAGTTTCATTATATCAGGCCAGATACATATAAAGGGAAGTGTGAGCTGCTCTGGACTTGACTTTTTAAATGACTTTTTACTCAATTTTCTTTCCAATATTCAAGCAATGAGCTTATTTAAATGGAACTCCTTATTACACTGCCTAGGACAGAAGTAACATTAAGATGATATAAAGGTGAAGTGTAAGATGATAATCCACCCTAAGTAAGCTACTGTGAGTCATTTAAACTAGGTGATGTTTTACTTTTTTAATTAATTCAAAAAATATTACTTTTATAGCACTAGGTTTTCACTGCAAGTAAAAACTATGGTACACTAAAATGGGATAGTGTTTAATAATCAAAGCTAGGGCTAAAATCTGCAGTCCTCACTGAGGCAAAACACTCAGCTTTTATCCCCAAGAAGCAATGTCTCCCTGTGAATACAAGCATACCGATTTGGGCTGGAACTGGTTTTTAAACTACATACTGTAAACAGCATGTGAAAAAGACTCAAATAATCAGGAGGACCCCAGGATTAGAGGAAATTATTTCAAGTTGCTTATCAAAATAATGTTCCTGGGAATAAATGGCAGCTGAGGAAAAAGAGTATTTTAATAGGCCTGTTTCCCTCACCCACAGAACAGATTTCCATTTCCTCCTAAAATGAGAATGATAATTTCATAGCACTTTCAAAACAAAAAGCCAGGGTATAGTTTTAACTTTCCTAGTAACAAATATTAATGCTAGCACCAGAGAATCATGGTCTCAGAAAGGGCTGTTGCTTGGAAGATGTAATTTTTAAAACACTTCATTCATTTTCACCTTCCGGAGTTGCAACCGAAACTTAAATTCCCAGTTTCATTCTCCATAGGCAAGAACAAGTACCCTCCTGGAAAATCACTGGAGACTTGTCACAGCATGTATTTAAAAAAATTATAAAGCAAGAAAGATCTAGGTTCTTCCTCTTAAGGCTTTAGCCATGACGCAAGTCAGACATGAACTCAGACCTCTGTCTCTAACTGGGTGGAGTCAAAGAGACAAGTAACTGAGATCCAAGTGAAGAAGTTGTTTTTCTCCAGCGGATTCACAGGCCTCAAAGTTGTTCTTGTGCTAACTTGTAAACAGGATGTGAAAAGAATGGCTGAAAGGTACTGCGAATATTTGCTGATCATGTATTTCAGTGTCTAATGTAGGGAGCCATGGGTACCTATGCGTTCAGCACTGGGAACTCCCATATTCGAAGAGACTAGAGGCCCATGTGGGCCAGAAACACCTATTCTTAGCCGCTTGACAGAAAGATAAAAGGAATAGTGGGTGAGAGCTCTCCCTCTAAAAAGAAATAGCTTATTCTATGTAATGTGTAAGTACTGTTCAAACCACTGAGCAGGAGCTGAAAAGATGGCTAGGAGGGATAACTTCAGGATTAAGTTTTATTATTGCAGCTTTTGTCTTGTTATCTATAAATAACCTTTTGGCATATTTATTCTTCCCCAATTCTGTACTCTCAACACCCAGTGGAACATTTATCTCCACTTATAACAGCCAAATCAGCTACATATTATCCCTAGATTGCAGGTCTGAGCTGCATCCTCTATTTTGCTTGCAACACTCGAACTGAAGGGATGGTGGTAAAGAAATTAATTCATGTTATTTTTTTATGTTAATTACAGAACTTGATTAGCATTCATTGTCCATTAATTTGTCAATGGAGATTCTAGTGTTCCTAGTTCAGCACTATGGTTCGGGAAGTGTATGACTGATACCATCTCACAAACAGCTGTTTTGAGCTTATTTTCAGGCAAGATATTGCTCAACAAGTTATCTCCTGATTCTAGACACTAGTTCTAAAACTTGAAAGAGGAAAACAAGTATGTTTGTTAGCACAAACGCCATTTTACCATTTTTTCCTGCTTTTTCCACCTCCTTCAATAATTTTAGCCCTATGAGTTTGTTCTTTAGGCCTAAGCTTTCTCGTCTCAGGATAGCAAATTACTTAATTGGACGTATGTAATTCACTACACATTAGATATTACTATTTTATCATCCAGAGCCATATCTTCCTTATGTTTTTTTATTATTTTAATGGTTATTTCCTTAACAGTTTATTAATAATCCAATGGGAACAATAAGTTCACATTTTATTTTATGGGAGCAGCTAAGGACTTTGGGCTTGTCTAGTTCGGAGAAAAGGAGGCTGAGGGGAGACCTCTTTGCTCTCTGCAGCTTCCTGAGGAGGGGATGTGGAAAGGGAGGTGCTGAGCTCTGCTCCTGGTATCCAGAGACAGGACGCGTGGGAATGGTTCAGATCTGCACCAGGGGAGGTTTAGGCGGACATGAGGAAGCATTTCTTTACCGAGGGGGTGGTCAAACACTGGAACAGACTTCCTGTCAAGGCCCCAAGCCTCAAGTGTTCAAGAGGCATTTGGACAATACCCTTAATAAAATACTTTAACTTTTGGTCAGCCCCAAAGTGGTCAGGCAGTTGGACTACGTGATCGGTGTAGCTCCCTTCCATCTAAAATAGTCTGTTCTATTATATTCTAATTTAACTGCAGTCAGGGTTTGATCATAATTAGGAGCTCTGCTTTGAAACCCTGGGGGACTTAATTTAGCCCTTAAGGACTGTTTCCATTGTGTATATATCACAACATAAACTAAACTTACGTGGGACTGTAAAAACTCATATACACAGCTAAAAATGAGTCCTGGAAAGCTTTCTAAAATATAGCCCAGAAAATCCTTTGAAGTGTAGAAATGACTAGAATAACTTTCTATCATATTAAATAAATTGCTTGTTAGAAGGCAAGATATTGCAAGTAAAAACTATATGCCAGAATCCAAAAGTAAATTTCAATTCTACCACATATGTTCATACTACTAATGTATAATCATGCTTATCACTGTTTCCAGATTCACAGATGAGGTAGACATAGCAAATGAGAGACACAAAAAACTTCTAATAGATTTTTCAAAACTCAGCTAACGAATTTCAGATTCTGTAAGAACAGTTCTTATGTCCTTATGGACAAAATCTTCAGAACAGGGATAAATAACATAAATTAAATGTCCTGAACCTCATAATATTTAATCAGGTATCCCAAAAACTAACCTGAAGACCAGCACCTCTTGCAAAATACATTTTTTTAATAAGTCATCAGTTCGTCTAATATTAAGGAAAAATGCATGGGATGTCCATTTTTTTTTCTCTGAAATTTCAAAATTATGCTAATGAGACAACCTATAAATAGGAAAATGCTTAAAAAATATTTCATCAAGGTGCTGAATCTCTTAAACTTGTATTCATTGCGAACATTACTGGCAAAATGATCGGAAATTGACTCACTGAAGCATTTTTTTACTCGTTTGGAAAATAATTTATTAAAAGTAAACAAATTCCTTTCCCTGGAGGTGAGGCGGCAGTAGAAGAAACCTGGTAAAAACCAAGCTCTGCATGGAAAGAAAGACCAAATCCAACAAGGACCTTGTTTATGGTGAACAGGTTGCTCGACCTTCCCCATACTTGTTCAGTCTAGCGAGCAAGAGCTGTGCTGTAAGTACCAGGTATAAGAAGTACCAAAACCCAAACCAAGATTGTTACCATTTGCTTTAGACTGGAAACCAATCATAGAATCATAGAGTGGTTTGGGTTGGAAAGGACCTTAAAGATCAAGTTCCAACCCCCCTGCCATGGGCAGGGACACCCTCCACTAGCCCAGGTTGCTCAAAGCCTCATCCAGCCTGGCCTTGAACGCCTCCAGGGATGGGGCATCCACAGCTTCTCTGGGCAACCTGTTCCAGTGTCTCACCACCCTCACAGTGAAAAACTTCTTCCTAATGTCTAGTCTAAATCTACCCTCTTTCAGCTGATACCCGCTACCCCTTGTCCTGTCACTACACTCCCTGATAGAGAGTGCCTCCCCATCTCTCCTGTAGGCCCCTTCAGGTACTGGAAGGCTGCTATGAAGTCTCCTCGGAGCCTTCTTTTCTTCAGGCTGAACAACCCCAACTCTTTCAGCCTGTCCTCATAGGGGAGGTGCTCCAGCCCTCTGATTAATTTTGTGGCTCTCCTCTGGACTCTCTCCAATAGGTCCATGTCTTTTTTAAGTTGGGGGCCCCACATCTGAACACAGTACTTCAGGTGGGGTCTCACAAGAGCAAAGTAGAGGGGGAGAATCACCTTCCTTGACCTGCTGCTAATGCTTCTTTTGATGCAGCCCAGCACACGGTTGGCTTTCTGGGCTGCAAGCGCACACTGCCGGCTCATGTTGAGCTTCTCATCAACCAATACCCCCAAGTCCTTCTCCTCAGGGCTGCTGTCTATCCATTCTCTGCCCAGCCCGTATTTGTGCTTGGGATTGCCTCAACCCATGTGCAGGACCTTGCACTTGGCCTTGTTAAATTTCATGAGGTTTGCATTGGCCCACCTCTCAAGCCTGTCCAGGTCCCTCTGGCATCCCTTCCCTACAGCGTGTCCACCACACCACACAGCTTGGTGTCATCGGCAAACCTGCTGAGAGTGCACTCCATTCCACTGTCCATGTCTCCAACAAAGATGTTAAACAGCACTGGTCCCAGTACCAACCCCTGCGAAACACCACTTGTCACTGGTCTCCACTTGGACATTGAGCCATTGACCACAACTCTTTTGAGTGCGGCTGTTTAGCTAATTCCTTACCCAGCGAGTGGTCCTTCTGTCAAATCCATGTCCTTACAACGTAGAGACAAGGATGTCACGTGGGACTGTGTCAAAGGCTTTGCACAAGTGCAGATAGATGATGTCAGTTGCCCTTCCTCCATCCACCAACGCTGTGGCCACCAAATTTGTCAGGCACGATTTTCCCTTGGTAAAGCCATGCTGGTTGTCATCAATCACCTGCTTGTTTTCCATGTGCCTTAGCAGATTCCAGGAGGATTAGCTCCATGATCTCGCCAGGCACAGAGGTGAGACTGACCGGCCTGTAGTTTCCCGAGTCTTCCTTACTTCCTTTTTTAAAAATGGGGGTTATGTTTCCCCTTTTCCAGTCTGCGGGAACTTCACCAGAGTGCCACGACTTCTTGAATATGATGGATAGTGGTTTAGTAACTTCATCTGCCAGTTCCTTTAGGACCAGTGGATGTATCTCATCAGGTCCCATGGACTTGTGCACCTTTAGGTTCTTTAGATGGTCTCGAACCTGATCTTCTCCTACAGCTGGCAGTTCTTCCTTCTCCCAGTCTCTGACTTTGCCTTCTGCAACTTGGGCAGTGTGGCTCGAGCTCTTGCCAGTGAAAACTGAGGTAAAGAACTCATTAAAGTACCTCAGCCTTCTCTACATCCTGGGTCACTAGGTCTCCCGCTTTCTTCTGGAGGGGGCCCACATCTTCCCTAGTCTTCCTTTTATCGCTGACATAACTATAGAAGTTCTTCCTGTTACCCTAAATGTCCTTGACCATATTTAATTCTGTTTGGGCTTTAGCTTTCCTAACCTGATCTCTGGCTTCACGGACAGTGTCTCTATTGCCCCCAGGCTAGCTGTCATTGCTTCCATGTTCTGTATGCTTCCTTTTTTTGTTTGAGTTTGCTCAGGAGTTCCTTGTTCATCCATGTAGGCCTCCTGGCATTTTTGCCTGCCTTCTTTGTTGGGATGCATCGCCCCTGAGCCTGGAGCTTTCTTGAATATTAGCCAGCTTTCTTGGGCCCCTCTTCCCTCCAGGGCTTTATCCCATGGGACTCTTCCAAGCAGGTCCCTGAAGAAGCCAAAGTCCGCTCTTCTGAAGTCCAGAGTAGTGAGTTTGCTGTACGCCCTCCTCACTGCCCTGAGGACCTTGAACTCCACCATCTCATGGTCGCTGCATCCCAGGCTGCCCTTGAGTTCCACATTCCCCACCAGCCCTTCCTTGTTGGTGAGAACAAGGTCCAGCATAGCCCCTCTCCTGGTTGGCTCCTCTATCACTTGGAGAAGGAAGTTGTCATCAACACATTCCAGGAACTTCCTGGCCTGCCTATGCTGTGCTGTACTGTTCTTCCAACACATATCAGGGTGGTTGAAATCCCCCATGAGGACCAGGGCTTGTGAGTATGAGGCTGCTCCTATCTGTCCATAGAGGGCCTTATCCACTTGCTCTCCCTGGTCAGGTGGTCTGTAGCGGACCCCACTACAATGTCCCCTGTCCCTGCCCTCCCTTTGATCCTGACCCACAAGTTCTCTGTTGGCTCCTCATCTGACCCCAGGTGGAGCTCCATGCACTCCAGCTGGTCTTTGGCATAGAGGGCAACACCCCCTCCTCGCCTCCCCTGCCTGTCCTTCCTAAAGAGCCTGTATCCCTGCATTCCAACACTCCAGTCATAGGATCCATCCCACCACGTCTCCATTATGCCAATAAGATCATACCCCCGCAGGCGTGCACACATCTCCAGCTCCTCTTGTTTATTCCCCATACTACGTGCATTCACATAGAAGCACTTAAGTTGGGCTCCCAAGGAGGCTGGACCTGCTGTATGCTGCCCTCCAGCCACCCTCATGCCAGCCTGTGAACCTTTTCGAGGCTCTGGGCATTTGTTTGTGGCTTTTCTGTCACTGGAGTGGTAAGAGTGAGATGGATTAAGGCTCCCCTCCCCCAGCAATATTAGTTTAAAGCCTTCCTCAGCAGGTTGGCAAGCCTACGACCAAAGATTCTTTTCCCACTCTGGGACAGATGGATCCCATCAACCCCCAGTAGACCAGGCTTCTTGAATCAAGCCCCATGGTCTAAGTAGCCAAACCCCTGGTTGTGGCACCACTCCTGCAACTACTACAACTAATGCCACTACTTACACTTCACTAGATTTCCTAGCACAAATACTGAGACAAAACTGAGACTTCTCATATTAGTGTTCTCAACTGACCTAGGCAAAACATACTGAGCAGATTTTAAAGCAAACACTGCAAAAGGATTGATTTGTACATGCAAATATTTCTAATTGAACACCTGAAGCTGCATCAGGAAGAAGTTATACCTTTCTGCATATCCATTTCCAACAGGCAGCATCTGTTCCCCTAGAGCAGATCACTCTATATGCAAAATATGCAAGATGACATCACAGTAACAGTGAAAGTCAGTGGTTTATTTGGACCAAAAAGGACTAATTCATGTTGCAACAACTTTCTTTTGCACTCACATAAGCCAGAAAGCACCCTTCCATAACGAATATTTCATTCAAAAAAAGTGAGCACAAATAACTATGAATGCACAAATGATTGGGGGTCATAACTACCATAATAATAAACATCAGGCAACATTTTCCAGGATTATGCCATGATTTTGAATTTTTGGCTAAATTGTTTCTTCACCATCTGTTTTAAAATGATCCTCACAGGTGTCTGTATTACTGACAGACACCTCCTGCATTTTGTAGTAGGTGTTATACTTTAAAAGGTGTTATCTTAATTATTTATTTTTTTTAAAGTAGGTGATAGTAAGAAAAAGATAGAAAAGGCACCTAATAATCTTCATCAGCCATCCTAGCCACAGTTTCCTAACAGAAGTTAAGAACAGGCTACAGGTAATGTTCAGCATCAATATTAACTTAGATGCAAGAAAAACTTTAAACATCCTTGTAATTTGTGGTGCACTGAGACCTAGGTATACAAACTGGCAGGGCTCAGATAGCTTTTTTATTTATAACAACCTGATAAGTAAGTCCACAAAGTGATGGGGAGATGCAATCAAATGAACAATTATATATTGTGACTCCTTGTGAGTAGACGTGAGGTTCTGAGCACTCATTCACAACAGCCAGGAGTATCTTAGACTCAGCATGCACATGGGGCACTCACACCTGAATCTTTCTAAATTTGGGAGGTTATGGGAAAAGAAGCCTTTAAAAATTGTGAGGAAAGATCTCTAGATTGGCTACACCACCTGGCTAAGTATTGTAGTTTCTTGCTAGCAAAATCTGCTTTGTGTCAGTGAAGAGGGGTATGATCTCTTATGATATACCACGTGCTAGCTTCCCTGCTCTGGAGTAGGAGATGCAAGGTTAGAGGCACTGTAATGACTGCAGGTGACTAATGCAGTTGTTGATGACTGTAACGAGAAACAATGAGAAACAATACAGCAGTCCAACCCTTCAGAGTCTGTCAGCTCAGGCTGTTACCAAAATATTCATTATCAAACTAATTTTGGGTATTTCTCTTGGGGAAGAATTTGTTTATGATACTAAATATTATGATATTATGATACTAAATATTATAGCAAACAACATTTCAGGAAAGAATCTATTTTCTCTCTTCTGCCTTCCAGCAGGGGTAGAACGGCATAGTCTAGTATTTTTTTAGGTAGGCACAGAATGCCAGGATGCCTCCTCCAGACATACAAAGGCAAGTCAGCAAGCAGCTCCGGGGTCTGACCACATCTGGGTACTGCACCCACCCACCAGCCATTTCTTTTACTTTAGAATTTTTCTCATATATTCTGCAAGCACAAGGGCAGAGAAAGAAAGGGGGCCACAAGGGAGAAGCAAGAGGAAAAAACCTAGCAAATCCCTTCTAATCAATCAGAATTTTAAAGTAGTCGGGTTTTTCCGAAGTTTCAAAATGGCACGCTTCTTAGACATCAGGAAGTGTTACTCTAGATGGGATTGTACCTGATAATTGCAATGCCACTTGGAAGTGACAAGCCAGATCCTGTAAATCCTGATCAACATCCCACTAGGTTACAAGGACCATGCTTTTCTACTTTGGAGGTAAAAACAAGCACACACAGAAAACAACAAAACCCACAAACCCACCCTCAGACTCTCTTTTTCCTTCTGATTAAAAGTTCCAGGAAACCTTTAGTAAAAGATTAGTGAAAACAGTGGTCAATTTATATGCATAATTCAAGCAAAAGAAGAGATCCACATTGATCCTACGGAACATTTCAGTCAAAATGTCCAGCAGCAGCTACTAAAAAATACCCCCTACCACAATATACTTGGTTCAGGGAAAGCTCTGAGAAGCACCCAGCTTGTCTCTCACCAGAGAAAAACAAATAATGATTCTGTGTAGCTATGATAGCCTACAATATACTAAATTCAGAAAATTGAACAGAGTATGTCCCAGAAGTTTGATGATGAAAGAAATACGTTTGGTTATCTCTGTCACCTCGACAGGACAACATTTCTCTCTCTCTCATATATTTTGCAATATTTTATCTAGTCTTTCTAAAATTCCTGCAGATTGGCACTTTAATGCCTTTCAAACAGTCTCCTCAGCATATTTCATTGGCAGAGATTACTTGGTGATGTTCAGCTTAAATGTACACTTTTCTCCACCTCAGCCATTTTGTGCTACAGATCCTGGCAGAAAAAACATTTCTTTCAGCTCTGTGCCACTGGCATTGGGGATGTTTGTGTTGGTGCAGGGGGTGGATTATGGCATCTTGAAGACCTTTGTAGTCGAAAGGCAAGCACCCACCTTCCTGGGGGAACCGCTCTTTCACAGAGGGTGCTGCTTCTAGAAGGAACCTCTCACCCCTCGACAGCCATCCACTGACTTTTTGTTACTAAGAGCAACATGCTAACGAAATCTGAGGAGATAAATCTGGCAAAGCTTCCTGCTCTGCATGCTAAATGGCTTTTTTTTAACAGTAACACAGGCTTTACCCTCACATAATTGCTTCTCTCTACAAATTACTCGCAATGTTACTCTGCACTGTGTTGGGACAGCCCTGATAGACATGAAGATTACAAGACAGCAGTGCCTACATTTAGCATAGAATAAAAAGAAACACAGCATGCTTGATCTGAGAATAGCAGCATCTGCTTTTTTATAAGTAATGCTGGATCCTTTTTAACTCAGTAAATCATATATTAATTTAATTTTTTTAAAAAGTTTTTTGTTCAAAAATTAAGCTTTAATAAGAAGTGTAGAAAATCACTAGTTTATGCATAGCCCTGTAAAGAGCTTTGAAAGATATTATGTCCTACCCTGCAAACACTACCTTACATGATTCCTGCTACTGGCTTCTTTTAATTCAAGGACAAGCAGCATGACTTGACTTGAGTAGCCATCTTCACCTGGCCTGAAGACTAAACACATACTAAGATTCACTCTAGTTCTGTGAAATGAGGCACAGTAGCTTAACATGTTAGCTTAACGCTGTACTTAGAGTTTTGTTTCCTGAAGTCCTACAGAGTTTAAAAGCCCTAGACAAAACTGGCAGAGCAAACCACAGGAAACTACTGTCTGCTCTAGCTAAATCCCACGTCACTGACAGGAATGGAGGCGGTTCAAAATCAACAACCTTTCTATGCAAGCAAATCTTATTAGACCATATAATTCAAGCCAGCACTCATTACTTTATCCTATGTCCAATTAGTGCATTTTGCTGAAATAGGGGTTTTTGTGGCAGCTGTTTACGCTTTCAGCTTCACTTTTGTCCTATTGCCTCTTACTAGAGAGGTGCAGGAAAGAGCTGGCCTTGGGTAGCCTTCCCAGCCAGGCTGTTTGTCAGCACTACGTGCCTCCACATATATACATAAAGCCTCTCTCACAAAGCCTCAGTGCTGAAGGTCAGTAAATAGACAAAGTCAATACGTAAGAAACCTTCTGTATTAGTATTGAATTTCTCTGATATATTTCTGTTTGGAATGCAAATCAAGAGAAGGGCACCGATCCACGCTTTTCTTACAGTTCTGCTAAACTGCTGCAATGCATTACACCACTAAACCTGCCAAACTCTCAGATGCAGCTGCATTTAAAAACTGCAGAAATTTCACACATTAGTAAGAATGCTCACCATGACCTCGTGCCATCCGCAGATGTGAAGAATCTGTCCAACATTCTTCACTGCCTTTAAAAGCCCATCACTATTTATTCTTTACTTTTCTGCACAAACCCTTTTTCTAACCTTTTGCCAGCTACACAGGCAATTACTCTGTACATCCAAGTGACAGTCAAAAACTAGATACTACCACTTACTCACTTCATATACCATGTGCATATTTTACTTAGCCAGGTGGTAACAGCCTTTCTAGCTCCCAAGTGAAGGTAGTAGGAGAGACTCTAGTAATGAAGGAAGATAGTATAGTCCTAATGCAAAGCAGAATATACCAAGAAGTGGCAGGCAGTAATGAAATATGGTGCAGAAAACCCTAAGTTAGTGTGACATGAGCCAGGAAGCTCACACTACTGAGTGCAGCAGCATCAGCCCAGCATGAAGACAATCGTACAACCCTGAGTTCATTCTGGCTCTCCATTTCTCCACTTGCTGTAAGCAAATATAAGTCAGGGAGTTCAGGGGGTAAGCTTCGGTCAGAGTGAAGCCAAGTGGTGTCACAGCATCGGTGCACGCTGTCTCATGGCTAGAGAGGTGACACCTAACCTAGGTTCCCTTCAGCATAGCACTTCTCCACTTAGGGACTTGCAGACTTCATCAATCATAGCCAGGGCCTCTTCTGGAGCATCATGTCAGCAAAGCAGAGACAAGCTAGTTTCTGCTACGCCCCATGAATGAAATGAAGACGATTCCTATGATTGCCTTTGCTTAGAGTTCAAAGTAGGAGTAAGAGATGCCTCTATTATTTGCTAGATGGAAAGCTGTGACCCTCTATTATCTTAATACACCTGACACATTTCACTTTTCTGACCCCCAAGGTACACAGAAATTGCATACAATAACAGGAAAAAAGCAGAGCAAATGCATGTCACAATGACTTGATGTTGCATTTTGCCTAAAGCAATTTGAAATAATTATCCATCTCACAAGTAAAACCTTTATATTTTATTCTTTCACCCATTTAAAATAAAAACTGTACATTGGCATGGGTAGCTTGTCATTTTAATACACTTTGATGTTTGCAAGCTTTGAAATATCATGTTCAAATTTGTATGCAAATTTGTGTTTCCAATTACATACTCATTAGTTCTTCTGGAACTTCATCTTAATATTTGCAAAATTTTTATAGCTTCCTCTGTTGTTTTCCTGAATTGCTTTAGAATGAAACTAAGCATATAAAAAACAAACGAAGAAATCCATTAACACTCAGTAACTTTCTTAAACATCACATATAATTTCTAAGGATGTTATAATTTGTCACTTCGGAAAGTTCAAATACATATGCACACCCCATCTGATAGCATATTAAAAATCATAGGCAAATGGTTTTGTGTCTATAGCATTGTCGGCTTCCAGAGATGCCCACCCCCATTACCTACTCACTTGAAAAGCCTGCTGCCTTTATTACAGTCTTTAATGAATGTTTTGGTGAACATGAAATACTAGTTCACATCCTTAGATGTAGTGAAATTGGGATTACTGCCTAGACTTCAGTGGAAAAAAGCAAATTTAGAGCAATTATGAATCTAGTTAATTTTTTGTTTCATTATCCACGTCCACTGAAAACATGAATGACATTTTAAATTCAAGTGAAGTAACAGCAGCACTGTTAAAAAAATACACAAATCCCCATTGCCAGAAAGACCAACTTTTGGATGAAACCTGGAGCTCATTAATACCTAAAATGCATAACACGTAGAATGCACAGAAAGAAGGGCTGAGAGGGAGCATTAGGTCAGCCATTTCCTCACAGCATCCTGCCCAAAAGTGATGGTTTGAAAATGCACCCAGACAGATGCTTGCCTAACCTGTTGCCACAGACGTCCCTTCTTGGAGACTCTACAATTCCCCCAAGCTCTCTGCCACTAGCAGATTTTTCTTAATGGCTACTTTAGAAACACTATTTCTCTACATGATGTGTCAGAGCCTTTAAATGCTAAACATAACAAAGGAAATCTCCAGCTGATAACGTGTCAGTGTCCTGCTGACAAGGAAAAAAATTGGAAGGTGCCCACTGGAAAGAATATGAACAATTAAGGCTGAAACTGTGTTGTACCTGTATATGGAGGAGAAACTAGGCCATACAAACCAGAGAGACATGGCTTTCCCCATTTTTGCATTCAAAGTGACTACAGTCCCACTGGGCTCCAATTAATGCTGACTTACTCAGCCTTTCATCCTCTCTCTCCATTTTAGCTAGACCTTGCAGTCAATAAAACAGCACATAAATGACAAAGATAGAGGCCAACTCCATCAAAATAAATGTTGGTCAGGTTTCATACCTATTACATGTTTTTGATGTCAGCAAATACTATAAGCAAGCATATCATAGGTTCATACATCACCATTCATGTTATCAGGCTTGAACACATAACAAGTTTTTTAGTACTAATAAATCTGCAACAATATGCTAAGGGGTTTTTAATGACTTTAAATTAACACTGATCTTAATTAAACTTTTTCCCTAAGAAGTAAATCTGTGCATTAACCAGATCAATTTATTCTACCATGCCACTAGCATACAAGATGGATATTATAGAAACACAAGCAATGCAGATCTGCATCTTGCTCCAACAGAGCTAGTTCTCTTCCGACAGGCAGACAACAATTGCAGTTCAGAGAGTGGGAGTAAGTCCGACAAAATTTATAGCATTATCTCACAGTTCGACACTTGAAATGTGTGAGGCTCAGCAAAAATCTAAGAGTTAATTTTGCAAGTCTTTAAAAAGAAGATATTGTAAATTTCTCCCCTGCTCTGAAAGCAATATCTTAAGGCAAGTAACTATCTAGAAGAGTGGGAACACAGGGATAGTCTATAGGACTACTCTCTGAGACAATAAACAGAAATATTTATCAGTGGCAACTTTAAAACAAAAGGCATAAACCAATTTGAAAATCTTCCTGAATTCTTCAACATTTTAAGCACTTTGGGTGTGGTAAAAGCAACTACACACGTGAATTATCAGCAATTTCAACATAAAGTAGAGGGAATATAATTTGACAAATTATAAACTACTACCAAAAAACATAATTTCAGAAGTGGATATTTGTGTGTAATAAAGTAAGAGATTTTCTTTTACCGCCTTTCTTCCCGATTGGTGAGGAACATGAAGATGCTGCCACTCTAACAGCACATGATAGCCATCAATCAGACATGTGCATGGGCACCGAAAGGGCACTTCCTTCAGGGTCATTTGCAATTTGCCTATGTCAAAGAGGAACCATACAGCAGCTGTGAATTCCCCCAGGCTGAGGCCATGACATGGGGGACCAGCACTCCTCGCCATGTGGCACCATTCCATGAGCTGACTGCAGCGAGCAGGCTGCCTGTTGGCACATCTGTACGCACCTGCAGCATGGGTAGGAGGCCCCAGGAACACCGGAGCCAGGAAGGCCCCAGAGTCCAGCACAGCAGGGCTCAGACATGGAGGGTTGTTTCCTCCCTCCCCTTAAGGGCTGGGAGGCGAGGCAGCTCTCAGGCCTACGTCCCAGAGCTTCTGCCTAGAGCCAGCTCCCCAGGGAGCAGTTTGTTTGGACCAGCAGCAGAAGCATGCTCTGAATTCACTGTACATGCAGACAAATGCCTGCACAGCAAAAACATTGGAGCTGGTTACAAGATTCTCACCTTCTCCTTGTCCAGATCAGAGGCTAGGAGATGAGAGGATGCAGGTCCTCACACAGTCTGTACTTCTGGATTCTTTCATTTGTTTTAGCCACAATTTCTCACCAACTAAAGTTCATCATTAAAAGGGAAGATCTCCATAGCCTCTCATATCAAAGATGTTTTCATAGTTTAAGCCACAATCTAAGCAATTTTAATACACAAATAATATCCATGCCACCCTTCCACCATAGTTACAAAGTGATCTTTTTTAAAAACAACTTATGCTTTTTATTAATGATAGCCTGCTCACTTTACTGGAAATAGAAGCCAAATGACGCACAGATTGCAGCTTTTGCCAACAGTGATTTATATTGCAACTTCTTCAAAAAATTGGCCTTGGAAATGGAAAGGTACTTTAACAAACAGGCAGAACATGCTAGAGCTTGGAGTGTTCCCACATGTCCTGGGAACACTGATTTTGCACAGGGGCCTCTAAGGCTTCCTGCATATCAGGATTTGACGTCCTGCTTTTGAAAATCCAGCCAAACTCTTGTCTGCAACTTTCTGTACAAAATCATTTTCAAGATAAACAAAAGGAGACCTCAGTACCAAACCCAATCTGTAAGCTATTCACCAGGGAATTCACCACATCATCTAAAAGACAGGTAATACAGAGAGAAATCCAAATTGCAGAGAGGCAGCAAATACTAAATAAAGTCAGAAGGAAGGGAAGATCCTTGAATAGATTTTCATTTTTAAAAAAGACTTTTGGATAAATGTCAATAAACACCGCTGATAAAGAATTAGGGAAGGGGGGCTGTGTTCTGTAATAAGGATGGTGTTATTTGTTCAACCATGCAGCAAGCAACAAATGCTAAATATAAATTAAAGATCATTGGTCATCCCCACTGATTTTGGTAAATCCCCAAAACTCAGAACTGTGTGAAAGTGCATTATCACTCCTTTCCAAAACAAGACAATTTACAAATAATTTCTTTTTAGGAGAGATAGAGAATGTTAGGTATCTACCATCTCAGGGGGCAAATCTGACAGGTTGTCAAGTTCTTTAAAAACATACATCCCATGAATTATTGTGAGTTGGTTAGAAAATCAGCTTGTCTCAACCTTGTCATTAAGGACATGACATCCCCAGTTAGACTATAGGGTCCTTTCTATGGATTTGATGCGGCCTGGGAGCAAGACTCATCTCGACAGGCCTATTGCAGCAAAGTTAAGATATCATGAGAAAATCTCCAGGGTAAAAGTAAAACACAGTTGCCACTTTCTGAGACAAAGGTGCGGCTGGCGTGCAAAGAACTTTTTTCCCCGGTAACGCACCCTGGTACTGGTACAAGATGAATTGATGGGGGACGGAGTGAAACGGTCTCGTTCCACGGCCCTGCCCTGTCCCAGACTATCTGTACCTCTGTAAGGACGGGAACAATGAGCTGCAGATGCCATGGCTATCCAACCAGAAAGATGGCAGACACCGTGCCAAGCACTGTGACAAAATCTTTACCCTGAGGAGAACTTTGCTTGTTATAATGTCATTATAATACCAGAACACACCTCCATCCCAAAGGCTACCTGCCTCCAAGGTAGAGGAGGAGCAAGGTGTGTAGTTTAGCATAAAAGGTCATCCCCTAGCAACCTAAAGTTGAAGCCTTC
>WKFP01013686.1:186165-201771 GCA_011057875.1 Pterocles orientalis
GTGCCAAGCACTGTGACAAAATCTTTACCCTGAGGAGAACTTTGCTTGTTATAATGTCATTATAATACCAGAACACACCTCCATCCCAAAGGCTACCTGCCTCCAAGGTAGAGGAGGAGCAAGGTGTGTAGTTTAGCATAAAAGGTCATCCCCTAGCAACCTAAAGTTGAAGCCTTCCCCACCAAGGATCGACGACGATCAATCGTTAGGACCGGCGGGACGCTCCTGGCTCCGGGCCCGGGGAATGCCTTGGACCCGCGGTGGTAGCTATATTCCTCTTTTTACTTACTTTTCACTCCCTTTATCTATCGCACGTTGCTTACGGACACAAAATAATAAAGTTTTTGCTGTTTAGCTGAAGCTAACCCCTTTTGGCGTGGTCGCCTTAATTTTGCACTTAGAGATCTCAGCAAAGAACCACCACGAATCCTTAGTGGACTATGACAATTATGAATAACCTGTCCGTGGTTATCAAGCAGTGGGAGCAACACACCTCAAGGAACTAGGTTTGATCTACCTTGGCTAGTAGCATAATTATGAGAGCAACAGAACTACTCACAGATAAAACAGGCAGTCCTGTCACAGCATGCTCCCTGTGATCACCATGAATTTCAGCAGAGATTTATTTTGAGAGGAAGCAGCTGAGTAAGTGGGTTATTCCAGAAAAGCAGGACTCTAGAGTATCTGCTGTGGCATTATTCATATTATAAAAAGCACAAGTTCTGTGGGGTGGTGCTCATAGTGAGGATTTTTGATTAAATCCAGGTCACAGAATCACAAGATCATTGAGGCTAGAAGAGACTTCTGGAAGTCATTGAGTTTGACACCACCACCCCCCTGAAAGCCAGGTGACCTATAGAAGGTTGTTCAGGGCTATGTCTACTTGTATTTCCAATGTCTCCAAGGCTGGAGACCCCACAGCCTCTTTGGGCAACCTGTTACAATGTTTGACCATCCTCACAGTAAGACAGTTTTTCTTGTGTTATAAC
Source organism: Pterocles orientalis (assembly GCA_011057875.1). Classification (NCBI taxonomy): domain Eukaryota; kingdom Metazoa; phylum Chordata; class Aves; order Pterocliformes; family Pteroclidae; genus Pterocles; species Pterocles orientalis. The sequence continues at coordinate 187,155 of WKFP01013686.1, forward strand.
TGCACGAGGTGTGTCAGGTAGAACTGCACTCCATTCTACAGAGACAGGTAACTGAGGAGTGAAACAGTAGTATTGCACTTGTGATGGGTACGGCACATCAGAAATCACTGCCATCTCTCCGGTCAGAAAGAAACCGAGGAAATAATTTACTGCTGCAAAGCAGAAGCCAACTGGGATTAGAACTATGACTGCTGACAGGGCATAGAAGCTTCTCTGCAGTAGGTTTGAGCTCACATAATCCAGCATTGTCTGATTTTCTTATCTTTAAATTACTTGATAGCTTTATGTTTACTCTGCTAAATAAAGCCAAGAGAAGTTCATGTCTCCATTACTGAATAACGCAGGGAAAATCCAAAGGGTCATTCCCACAGTATTATCTAACACATACATGGTTCAGATGAGAATATGCGTTGGCAGTGCAGCATATATATTTCTTTCCTACTGAAAAGAAATTCTTAAAAAAAAATAGAATCCAGTTGCATAACCTGTCCCAGAGGACAAAGTATTACTCAAAATGCTCTGTTATACCTTTTAATTCTGAACACATCTGGGGCATCCAAACAAGCAGGCCACATCTAGGAGAAGGTGATACTCAGAACCAAGACATGAGTGGCATCCCCGACACAAGAATTTGGCACACCCTCACTGCTCTCTAATGTTCCTGTTCTCACTCATGCATAGGTCTCATATTATCATAACCTTCTGGAAGATTGATTTACCTGTCCTACTGGAAGTTGCTTACTTGTCAGAGTCTTGGCAGATAATCTGCCACTAACCTTGTCTGAAAAGTTACCGTGTCATTCACACATTCAGTTACAATTTTTGCCCTAAAATAATAAAGAGTAGGGAGGTACATCCTTCCTGCTGGAGGCATGAGTTGAGTGATACAATTACTCACCAAACTGGGCAAAACAATTCCAATAAAGGAATAATACTCTCAAACCTTCATCAAAACCTCAACCCCAAGGTCAAAAATACTCTGATAATTGTCTAACAAAATTTATCATATCCCTCCTCCTAAGTGCCTTTGAGTGGTTCACAGCGGTAAGAGACCTCAGTTCTCCCAGCTGAATATCAAACTCCTTCTCTGAGCATGCTGCTGGTTTCCTTTTGCTGTTGGAGGAATGACATGCTGAAGTAACAAGTGAGTGAATCCTACAGCAACGAGAGGTTACTAGGGCCATCTCCCTACACCTGATTGGCCTTTTCTCTCAGTTCTATTAAGGGCATTTCTCTTTCTTCTTAAATTATCTGCCAGACTACAGCCTCTCCTGGATCTCAGCAGACATTCAGAGTCACTCCTGCTTTTGGTAGCGCTGATTTATGAAGCCCTTATTGGGACAGACTTAATCTATCACAGGAATTGTTTTTTCCTCTCAGAACTCAGTATAGCAGATGTGATAAAGCACCTGTATAATAGGCTTTCTACGCTGGCGCTGCCCAAGGATGTGGTTTACCACACTATTTGTGAATTATGGCTTCATTCTGAGCTTAAGTAAGCCTGGGCAGGGTGAATGAATTACGAAACTGAATCGTGGAGATGACAAACACATGGAATACAGTGGGTCCAGCTCTTGCTGAAATAAATGAATTGGTGTGTTTTGACAGTGGAAAGCAGAAGATACTGCTTGTATTAGACAGTCCAAAGCAAATAACCCAGCACAGTAAGACACTGAGGCAGAGATCAGGTGCCTCTTAGAAAAGACTCAATTATAATTATTGATTTTGTTCATACCTGGTCAGGTAGGTCTGGGAATAGTTGCTTCTGGGTTTGTCCAGCTGCATTTCTTTATTTAGTCTCCAAGCCACTTTGCCCATTAGAAACTATCAAAACTTGATTACGTGAAAATCCAAGGACAGAATTTGATCCTGCATTGGATATTGGGATTGATTGGCCAAAGATGAAATGTGTGCCACTTAAAATATTTTAATATTCCAAGATTCAACAACACATTAAATTTTTTTCAAGATTCAATTCACTACATAAATTTGACATCAACAAATGGTTTATGCATTGTTTCCATCAATTTGCCTTCAAGCCATACCCTTGGTAAGTAGAGTTTTTATTTCAGGAAGATGTGTGCCTGTCCCTTGTAGAAAGGCAGAGTCACAAGAGAAGTTGATTTGTTAATAGTTCATCAGATTAACTTGAAATATGCAATCACTGAGGAATAAACTACTTACAGATTTACAGTGCTGCTTCTGGTACAAAACAGAATCTTTCAACAATAATATATTAAATACCATAATTGGCTTATCATGTTTTCAGTCATACAATGTATAAATAAGATGACATTTATGACAGACTAGTTTGCAAATCTGCCCCCAAAGAAAAAATTTTTCAAAATATGCAAAACACATTTGAGAATCGCTCTTCTCCCTACCAAGAGATGACTGTGGAGTTCTGTGTTCTCCTGGAGTTAAGGCAGCATTAATGTGCATTTGAGAGCTTTCAATCAACCACAAAGAACTGAAAGTCAAGATCTAACAGGTAGAAATGTGTCTAAATGAGGAACGGGAAATAAACTGCTGCCAAATTCAACTGAATTGTCACATCCCACTGAACCAATTCCAGACTTTGTGGGGAGACAAGGAAGTTTTGCATTTACTACCTTTCTCATATACCCTTGGCCTTGTATCAATTCAGGCAATAGTAACAACTTTGATTCACTAAAAAAAAAAACAGCTTAGGTGTCACACTCTTGCTATTTAGTTTCTAAAATCCTTCATCCATTCAATTTAACACTCAAGGAATGAGGCTTAACTTCTGAAAACAAATACAGCCTGAAAAAGGCATCTTTTGCAATTTTATCCAATATATTGAGTATCTTTATCTGTAACGATTACACTGAAAACTCAAAAGACTCCCCAGAAGACTTCTTATTTATTACAAGCCTCTCATTAAGATTCAATAAATTGATATAAAACTATGTAATCTTTTCTGTGTGGCACAAAGCACATGAAAAAGTGATAACAGCAATAAGGAAACACTGTATATTTGGTAAGTTGTAGAGAAACAGCCAAAGGAAGGTGGATTTGGAAGCTAAAAGCCTAGGACAGTCAGATCTATTAATAGTTTCAGCTCATCTGTTTGGGAAGAACATAATTGACTTGAATGAGATTCAAATATATCTGATCTTTTACTCATTAAAAAAAACAGATGAGCTTAATTGGTGACTTACACATGATTTCATGGCTTATCAGACTCAAAGGATAACAGGATTTTTAAATGCTTAAAGCTTCAACTTAACTCAGTTAATTGCTTTTACAAAGACATACATTATTTTTAAGAAGCTGCTAAGACAACTAGTTTTAGAATAAGCTTTCAGAAGTACCCAAAGTGAGTGTCTAAACATGACACCAGCGATGGCGGATCTCTTTCTGGCTTTATTTTAGAATACCTTAACCTTTATTCGATGTGTTTTTAAGTCCCACTATTGTTCAATGTTTTGACATGGTTGAGCACAGGATGCACACCAATGATGTATGTCCTAGCTGATTCTTTCTTGAGGTAGGAAGCTGTTTCCCTCCACTGACAGATCTTTAAATCAATACAGGACTTTTCCATCAAAATGGAAGAGAAAGCACATGAAATTCTGCTAGAATCTGTGCTAGGCTATACAGGTTTATCAAAAGATATACAGCGTACACTGTACCAGCAAGGAAAGAGGAAGGAAGTAACATAAAAAAAGAAACACTTTTCTTTGTATTTTTAACCTGCTTGTGCAAGGACCATGAGAAATGCCCATTATATTTCATGAGTAGAATCTATTTCTTTCATTTGATTATGATGTTTTTTGCTTAGAGGGTTCAAAGGAACTTAGGTATCTGCACCAGCTCACTGAAAATCCACAGAAAGGCAGGCAATGCCTTTCAAACTAACAACCCCATCAAACTAACACCTTTGAAGCTGTTTCTCTGACCAAGGTATTCAAAGCCCTGGGCAGTGGAGAAGAGGATTTCTTGGTTTGAAGCTCTGTGTATCTTCATAATACACAGGACATTAGGCTAGATGAAAACCTGACCTTTGAGATGAAGAAGGAAGAGTTTGGATCTGTAGGGAAACAAAGTGAATCCTAGCTTAGCCAGAGGCGGGAGTATTTGTAATCAGTTAGGCCTGACACAGCTGCGAAGGAAATACAAAGCCGGAGGCTTAGATGAAGGTATGTCGTTGGTTCCTTTTATCTCTCTTCTCTTCATTCTACCTTCGTACAAATACCTAAATAATACACTGTTATGAGGATACCATTTGCTACCATTTATGTCATTTGCCTGGATACAGCTTCTAGAGCAAAATTTCTCACAGGAACACAAAGGTTCTTCTTGAGAAAAATACCATCAGTTAATTCCCTGTGAATCACAGAATTGCAAATGATATTCTGAAGTCTGTCGGAGCAGAGGCCACCCTTGAAAGATATTCTTGGGAAAGGCTAAAAATAGATGGTCTAGTTAAATCTGCTGCTATGACACCATTAAAATACACAGAAGTTTTCATGTCAATGTTGCTGAAATCTGGTCTAGATAGCAAAGTTGAGCTATCTAACAAATGTAAGTATGGTTGATTAGATTTCACAGTTCATCTTCAGAAGCAACAGAAGCAAAGTAATATCTTTAACGGGTAAGTTATTCTAAATGTACTTTATCTCTGCACGTAAAGGCTACATGACCTTATGGACAAAGTACCATAAAGCACTTAGGACTCTATCCATCACTTCTCTACTTTGGCATTTCACTACACACAAAAACCAAGCAAGCCACCAGTCTCAACTCAGTTGCTCACTGACCTACTCAACATAAAGGTCAGTCATCCTCCTCAAATCATTTTCTTCATTTACATGTCTGGATCACTCTGATATTTATCAGGAGTTGATCGCAGTCATCTACAAGTATCTGAGTTATCATCCCTGAATAATAAATAACAGCACTTGGCAAATTTAGAGACTTTGATTCCTAGCTCCCCCAAACTTTCCAAAGTATCTGGGTTTTTTTCTACAACTTTCCTATTTTGGAAGGCCTCTTGGATTTGAAAGCATCTAATAAAAAATGCTTCAAGGAAAGAAATAGTTTTAATTTCTGAGAGGGATTTCTGAAACATCTTCACTTCTTAAATAATCAGGAACAGTGTTTACAGATTCTCCACATTCATTGCTCTGTTTAGCTTTAGTCTTTTTGTGCTTTATTGTACTAGTGATCCTCCTTGCAGAAGCACACAATGATCTTAGATTTGACTGTCTCATTTAGGCACTTAACTCTTAAAGCCTTTTTATCTGCTAATATTTATCCTATTTATGCAGTTGTAGATTTAAGGTAGATTTTCTTATTCCTCCTGTGTATTTTCATGTTTCTTTTACCCACTAAAAGGCTTCTAAAAGTTCTCATAAAATACTGCCAATTGAAAGCGTATGCTATCAGCATGATTTTCAACACATTTTATCTAACCCTGTCTTATTATCTGAAACAGCCATTTCATCTGCCAGAAATGTCTTGATGTCACTGTAAAATAAATCATATTTTCAGACTATATTCTTTACTCCTTTTATAAGCAGCTAGAATTCAGCTAGACATAAATGTATGCATTCACTTTTCTAAAGCCTTCCAAATAACCCAATTTCTCTTTAAAGTGTTTAAAAGTGCAGGCTAGAATATGTCTAAGAGCATATATATTGTCATCCAGAAATGGAAAATCCACCTTTTCTCTCACACCCACAAGAAAATAATAATGTTCTTTAACAGGAAAAAAATGATTTAATGATAGTCCCAGCAGCCTTTGCATTAAGCAGTGCCCGCTCTTCAGCTGAACTCCCTAAGTAATTACATGGAAATGGCCATTATTATTAGCCTAGGTTGATCTGCCTTTGCATTTATGGTTAAATTTGTATCATACAAAATCAACATTTCCATTTGCATCTTTAATGTTCTCTCTACCTTCAAATGTTTTCCACAGTTTTTGCTTTCTTGTGGATTAGGTATTTTTCTTCTACTTAAGCATTTCAAATAGTTTTCACAGATTATGTATTTATTTATCTGAAGGTTAATTTTCTTCAAAGTCTGCTTTGTTTTTTTAATAGATAATTTATTCTACTTTTCTACAAACTAGGACAATATTGACCCAAACAAGAGAATCAATTGTTTTACTACTATAGAAGTGTTGCTATTACAAAAGAGGCAATTAATTTTGGTTATAAAATTAATTTTAGAGGCAAAAGAGGCAATTAAAAATACTTCTAAGTTCATTTCACATTTAATTTAATAAACATGAGTTATGGGTATATAATAAGAGAGTGCTACCAAGGTCTGAGCTGTTACTGAAAGCCAGCCTCAAAGTCTTCAGACCAAACCCAAGACTGATTTCAGATTTAATTCACTGTATTTATTGAGGCTACCTTGCCTGTTGTAAAGTATATAATATGAAGATATATATTTGGTGATTTGCTCTTAATATACACCACAATAATTTCTCAGGTCAAAGAGTTTGAAAAAGACCTTTAACAATGCTTCTATTTACCTTCTAACTGGCCTAACAGAACTTTAATGGCCTAATCCTAAGGCATAAGGCTCAGTATGGATCTCTGCAGGATCCAGAGTCTTGGCATTACGTGAAAAAACAAACACACACACCCCAGGAAAGGTTCAGGCACCCTCAAACAATCTGGCTCTCTCACAGAAACACTTGGAAGAGATGTAACTAGGACAAAAATAAATAGACATTGACGTTATAACTATCACTTCCTTCTAAAATTCTCAGGAATAATCTTCCTGCCCCCACAATCCTAAAGTCAGAGTGATTAATGTGTTCCGTCCACATATAAATAATTATCTGACTGAAAAATACCTTTTTGACTCAGAAGTAAGCTCCAATCACCTCAGGAAAAGCTGGGTTCAGCCCCACAGGGATGAACTGGTTCCGCTGAAGCGCCATTTGGCAGGGCCTGTGACACCCCCTCCTCAGATTTTCCACCTCTGCAGCTCAGCACGAGGGAAGTGCAGCATGACCAGCCTGCATGGCCAAGAGGGGAGAGGCCTGCTGGTTCTCGTGATTTGGTAAGAGAGACAGAATGGTAGAGTCCTACCAGAAAGGCAGGACTCTGCTATTCACCCACATTGTCCCACTGCTGCTGGGGCTGAGAGCCTGTGCAAGGCCAGCGCTGACTGACTGAGCAGCAGAGCACAACCCACCTGCAGGGAGGAGGAGGACTGGAGAAGCTACACTGCCACTACACAAACGTGGGGTGAGCTGTGGGCTAAAGAGATCTCCTCAGCTTCTAGTGTTGTACTAATTACCCTGACTTCCTTCCATCAGGTTTGAGCATTGCCCATCACCAAGGGGAGGATCTGCTTTTCTATAAAAGCACAGAGTCCGTTCTGTGTCCTACCATGAAAAGCTATTCACAGAACCACCGGAACCAATCTCTCAGTCGCCCTAAGCTCTGTAAGGCAACCAATTATGCGAGAAAACCTTGTGTTGAAAGTCTTAGAGTAAGGAAGAGCTCCAGGTCCTGGAGTTCAGAGCCTACGGAAGGACTGGAATTGACTGTTAGTGTACATCATGGACAGTGGTGGTATTGTATCACCATAAACCATTTCAGACACATTACTATAGTAAAAAATGAACTGAGAATATTTTGCGGTGCCTTGTGCTTATTTCCTGTTGTGTTGTTTGTTTGATTTGAACAATTTGGTAATTCATAATTAGTCTTTCAGTCTCAGAGAGATTTTACCCTCCAAAGGGCTGAAAGCAATGAGCAATGTAAATGGTACAAAATAAATACTACAGCAGAAGGACATAAAGGCAACGACCTGTGGTATGACTGCTGGAAGGGGTTATTTTACTAGATTGGGCTTTTCTTGGTTGGTATTTTTCATGAGTTACTTTACAGTGTGTTTTCAAAATTTATTTACTGTAGTCAATCTGCTGTCATAGATGTGAACATCTCCATTTCTTCGCTGTCTCCCTGCTAGAACAAGCCTTAAACTTCCAAGAGTTTAGGTTTACAATAATATACAGAAACAATGTAGGTAGATGTTTAACTGCAACACATTAACATTTTACAGATCTGCCAGCACTGAATCTTTAACAGCAATGCCTGTCAGACAGAGTTTTATGAAAACAATTAGTATCTGTATGATGCTATTGCATACAAATATGAAAATATTTATCAGAAATCTATGGGAATGGCTATGAATTAGCAAACATAATACTCCTCAAATACAGGAAGCAAGTTCAACCGCAAACCATTCCTGCAGCATAACTTTAAAAGGTAGAGGTCAAAAATAGAAAGAAAAAAAAAAAGAACCAGACATCTTCTAAATGCCTGTGATTCAACCTCCCTCAACAGACAGCCTGAAAACATAGCTGTCCCGTTTTCTGAAGTCAGTTAGGAAAACTGAGGTTTACACGTAGACAGCTCTGATTTCCTAACATGCTGACACATATTGCTTGCACTGGCAGCATTAGAGAAGCATACAGAACACACTGGGACCAGCCCAGGTCTCCTTAGGAGCCCCTGTTGATCGATACACTGCCAGGAAGGACCTAGATATCCTGAACAGAGAAAGCCAGGAAAGAGCTCCCCTTCCCTAAAAGAGAACATGATGTTTTTCAAACAAAGAAGTATCTGTATCACATTTCACATTCTCAGTGCTTATGACTTGCTCCCGTATTTTCACTGTCAACAAGAAAAAAGAAAAGGGTTTTTAAAAATTATTTTTTAAAAATACCCAAGTCAAACTAATTGACAAATCAGTATATTAAGAATAAAATGTTTGTGATACAAATTGTTAGTCTTGCTGATTTGCTGGGTTTTTTGGAATAGACACTATAGTCAGGCTTTTACTCAGTTTGGTGAGCACTTCCACTTCCACACATGAGAGTCTTAAGACATCTGTGAATCGAGACTGAATATCATCTCCCCATTTGATAATCCCTAGCAATAAATACTACACTCCATAACAAATGCTGTTCAGATCTGGCCAGAGATATACCATCTGCAAATACCCAGGTGATGTTTGAATACGAGTGAAGTTCAGCACATGCAACTCTTTACAAGATGAGAGCTTATGTTGCCACTGCTACTCCTTGTCTTGCCTGGCACATCCAAAGATAATTATTGAAGTTTAAAAATTCACAGATGTAGGCTCAATACTCCGTACTTCAAGAAAATCTGAGCTCAGACTGGAAACAGTCCTCCAATCTGAATCCTGCATCTATTTTGTTTCTCCTCTCCCTTTTTTCCCTCCACTTCTATTTTTGCACATTTCCAGAAAAACAGCACGAAGCTGCATCAGTTCAGTCCTATTCCCTTACAAAAGACTGATTTAGCTGTTAGATGTCACAATGTGCTGTGCGTTGAATTTCTTCTGCAGCTTACCTTATTTAAATGTATCAACAAAACTGTTTCTCATCTATATTTATAGAGCAACAGAAAATAATGGTGTAGCTCTTCCACTGGGTAAACTAAATAACAGCAAGGATATAAATATAGATGAATTAGAGACTTGGTGAACCCCTTCGTTCTAACTGAATATTAACTTAATGAGTCATATCACCCCCTTCCAAGGAAAACCCCATGGTAGGAGAACAATAGATATGGAGATGAGGCAAACACAGAGACTGTTCTTGGCAAACATTTCTCCCCACTCTCCTCTCTCTCGGATGGGAATTAAACAGTTGTGGATTTTAGATGCTTTAGAAATTTGCAGTTCAAAAATTCTTCCTAACAGCTAATGTAAATCATCTTTGCTCAAACCTAAAGATATAATTTCTTTCTACATTCACCACAGAAATGGACAAGTACTTCCTTTGTTTTTCTATAGCCATTTAAATTTTTTAATTTCTGGTGTGCTACTCTTGTTCCTTCTTCTTTCTCTTTCTCTCTTAAACCTATTTTTTTTCCTTTGGCCTAACTAAATATGGGCTAATATGACCAATTAAATCATATTTTCTTCACAGATTATTATGCTTTTCTTATTAAAACAATCCTTTAAATAATTTGCAGATTTTACAAAATGATAATAGGTGATCTGAAAACTTAAGATCACAAGGTTTGTACTAACCTAACTGTACAGTTCTGTTGAAGCTACAGGGTTTGGTGGATTTAACCACAGGCTTCAAGAGAACCAGTATTTGCTTGAGTATTTACAAAACTCTCTGGTTCAGGCCTACTGGATGCCCTACTTAAAACGCTTATGTGCAGGTCTGTACTCCACTAGCATCTGCATTAAAACAGAAAATGACAAACAGCTCACCACACACAGGAATGTCCTGGGACATCATCTCTTCTGAATTATTCCCAGTTAAACTAGGTGTATGTCGTACCAACTCCCTATATACTAGAAAAAAATTTGGCAAGTGTGTTGTTTGAGATCACACTGAATAACAAAGCTAAACTACAGAAGAAAAAATGTGGACGTTTATTACATGAGAACATCTTGCTCATTTAAAAATGCAGTTTTATCACATCCTACACAGAGGGAAGCCCACCCATGAATCCTGCTAGCTTCTATCAATACCTTTGATTATGCAGGTTTCTTACTTTGCCTTTCATTCCATTCCTCAACTTGGTCTTGAGAAATGTTGTCACCATGTGCTGTGAGAACCAACTATGGCAAGTAGTACTTTAATCCCTTCCTGCTGTCATTTATTCTAGGGAGCGAAGCATCTGTGTAAAGAAGACACCTCTACATTTAAATCCTGATTGAGTAATTGTTTCATAAAGGCACTTCTCTATTACATAAAAGCATCAGAATTTCAGGAAAGCTTCCGTTCAGCCTGGAGTCCCTGAGGGGCAACCTGAGCTCTCCCCTCCATCCTTCTCCACCCCAGCAGGGATGGTGAGGAAGACCACCGCCAGGCTGCCATCCGAGGGCCTGAGCAGTGAGCCATGGTGGTCCATGGCTTAACACCTCTTAGGCCATTTGGTTTCACCAGGTGCCAAAGACCCAGGAGGATACAGAAATAACTTCTAGTTGCCTTAACCATGCCCTCTCCATCCTTCCTCTCAGACTATGAATAAGGGCTGGTTTATGTATACAAAATAATCACTGGGCTTTAGACATACAAATAAAACTATGTTAGATTTAAATAGATGTAATACACCCCTTCCCAGTCCCCAAGGACTATGGAGTTACACGCCTATAAATATGTTTACATTGATAGGGAGATGCAAGATTGGATACAGTCTCTCAAAACAAGACCTCTTTGCAGGATCTTATCCTTGATGGAGAAGGAATAACGCAGTGGCTGAACACTGTGTTCTGGGCTCTGTAACATAGGCATTTTGTAACAGCTAACACCTCCTCTGTGGAGGAATGTCTCCTTAGGTCTTAAAAGTCAAGTAAATGCCTTATTTTTCTCTTAAAAAAAAAAACTTTTTCAAAAAGCTATTTGCATCAGAAACATCTCATTCTTACGGTCACAATTGTATTCTCTTTCCCAAGTATAAAATGCCACAGTCTGGGAATTAAAATTAAACCATCAGGCTTAATTGAATGGTACAACTGCATTTAAAGTGCACACACACACAGAGATAATAAAATCTAATTTCATTTGTGCTCTTTCACCTATTTAAATGCACAGTGCATGTTAAAAAATGGTAGGACATCTTTAGGGAACTGATTAATACTGATGCATAATCTCTTCTTCAGCTGAGCTAACTGGCCTTTCTATTTCCTCTCCTTCTATTGCAGATACCCACTCACAGTTTTGTTGTGGGTTTTTTTTTTCCTCAAACCTTTTGAACAAAAGCCTCAGTTCAGATGGGTTTTCTCAAGTTCTGCGCAGTTCTACTTATTACCGAAAAGCCAGAATTTAAAACTCCTTACCAAGTCTTAACCAAACTCCCCAATCAATCTTCTCTCTCAGAATCATTCCTTTTTTCTTATTTTTACTATCACAAAATTCCATTATTGTATCAAAGGGATGTGAAAACAGAGCTCTCACAATCTCTCTCAGGCTTATATAACTGCAGATGTCTCAAATTCAGCCCTTGCTAAAATAATAGAAGGTAAATTGCAATACCTGCATAATTCCACATGAGCAGAAAACGGCAGTTTTGTTTGCTTCATCTGCGAACCTGATGGTACAATTTCATATGCATACAGATAATTAGGTAATTCTTTTGTTTTAAATCTTTCATAGCCCTTCATTGTTTTATAATTTTCATTGAAAACAGCTGGTTATTTCCATCAATGAAAACTGGGTTTGTTTTATATTATTATTTTCTGTTCATCAGACTTGTTAAATATGCTGTGAATAATTTAAAAGGCCTGTATAAGCCAGATATATTGACATTAAAATAAAAGCAAGACCTTTCACTTGCAGATAGTAAAGTATTAAATATTAAAGTTGATTTACTGAAAGGCATAACATATATGACAGCCCAAATCAGCTACAAGAATGACAATATATTTTGTTACATTGTTTGTGAAGAGAGCTGACAGAGGTAAAAAACATTTTTATTTGATGGTTCTTCAAAAAAATAGATTAAAAACAAAAAGGTCTGGTTGATTAATCTCCATAGCATTTTGGGTCTTGTTGCTGCAGTGACACAATTAAGGTGGAACAGGGAAGGCCAGAATAAAGGAATGCACTTAGAGGATAAGGGGAAAAAGTAAGCCCTTATTGTTATTAAAGTCTCTTACACTGCTGATTCTCTTGCTGTTAATGGACCAACTGTGAAAATTCACTTGAAGAATATACCATTTTATTTACTAAATGACATGCAGTTCTACCTGTAACTCATAATGTAAATTCTATACTTCTATGCAGAAGTTTCTATTCACATTCAGCATGCTACACTTTGATTGTTTATCATATCCATGTCCTAAACTACCTATTGGCAGATAGCTTAAAATGATGTGACAAAAGGTAACCCAGATTGAATAGATATGTAGTTATGCATATAGTCCAAATGTAAAACCCCTGCTCCAAACTAATAACAATTACATCCTTTAAATGTTTCAATCCCAGTAAGACGTCAGATGTCTGGTGTGAGCTGGCATTCACAGAGGGTTGGCTACGCACATGGCAGCGAGGCCATCTGCAGTTACACTGAACCACGTTAAGTGGAGGGAGAGGGACTCTAAGGGCCAGGTGTGTTTCTGGCTTCAATACCTTTTTCAGCCACCACCTAATGGGGAGCTGGGAATCATTTTTCATTATTCTACAGAGATTTTCTTCTTCTCAAAGGTCTGACTCTGAGCACTCCAGGGACCTGAATGAGACATCTCTATTGTCCCTCTTTTCTCAGAATGACGACAGAGGCAGCTGCACTGAATTCGCTAAGGAAGTATGGCAGAGCACAGCCTTTACTGAACAGGTTTATACAAGTAGGAGCTGCGGATCCTGCCTCTAGTCAAGTAGACTTCAATCCCAATGTGGCTATAGACTAAGACTCTGAATTAGGATATTTAATTTGCATTGTCATAAACCCACAGTATCTGCTTCTCCCTATAGGCCACTGCTTTACAAGCTTTACTCACATTTTAATTTAAGACAGACTCTCAGTGTGAGATGGCAAGGGAGTTCCTCACTTGAACTTGCCCTAAGTGGGTGCAAGTAGGAACACCACGAGCAGGTAGCAGAATCAGGCCCATATGCTTTTTGTACCTATTTCTGGTTTGTAATCCTGTTGAGAACACTAATGTAACTTTTATTTTTGAAAAGAGAGAATGACAGTTATTTCAGAGTTTTCTTTCATCTTATCAATTGCATTATTACTCCAGGTCAGTGTCTTCTAATATGGAAGCTTCAAAAACTTTGAATTAGAGTTCCATAGAAGAATATAACCCTGATTATGAAATTAAATATACCTAGGGATTCTATGTATTTGCTTTCTTCTCTGCTATTGCATGATTAATCGATGACTCTTTCTGTTGCTTTCCCCAGGAGATTTTAATCCATCATATTTGAAAATATTATTTTTGCTCTGCTCATTCCAGACAAAAAATAAATGCATCTGATTTTTGTCCAGTGACATCTTTCATAATGAGTGAGTTTCATGTTAAGATGGTTTTGTTGTAAAAATATTATTTTTGCTAGTGTTTCCAGAGTGACACTCTGTAGACATGTAAAGGAGGAACCACAATGATAAAAGCTAAAGTGAAAAGAACTTGGTGCACAAAAATGCCATGTTCCTGGTAGATCTGTCCTCAGCATAAAACTCCTTTGGCACAAAGCTAGTACAGCAGCCCTACTTTATCCTCTAGCCCTTCCAGATCTCTGGGCAGGAACAGTAAGTTCCTTGAGTGGATGGTCAATTTTCCAACTTTCCCAGCCTCCAGCTCAAGATGCAATTCATGAGAAAACTCCTCTATTTCAAGGAGTGTCGTGGGTTAAGCAGAGCAGAGTTAATTTTTTTTTCCTTTTCCCTTCTCTTCATAAATAGCTATCAAGAAGCTATGTTTTGGATTCCTGCTCAGGAGAGAATTGATAAGAGAAGAACAGAGAAGAACGTTTATAGTTATTGCTAGGATGTTGCTATTTGTTCTCAAGGACGAGATACATTCAGCTTCTCTCTCTCAATAGACAGAGAGAGAGAGCCCGGCTTCTAGCTTGGGATTTGCTTTTAAGTCAAGATTGAGAAGCAGACTGACCAATTATTCCATCCCATGCACGTCA
>WKFP01013686.1:201791-218658 GCA_011057875.1 Pterocles orientalis
TTATCTCCGTTCCGTGAGTTTTGGCATCCTCCCTCTCCAGGAGGATCGTTAGCTGTTTTTTTTCCTGCTTCGGTCAGCTCTTGGGTTGGGACGCTTAGGCTGTTATCTCCGTTCCGTGAGTGCCTCCGGGAGCGGTGCACCCCCTTTTCCCCCCTTCCCCCCCCTTTCTGGGGGAATCGTCCGTGCGGTTTCTGGGGATTATTAGCTGCCAACAGGCCGAGCCTTTTCGGGGGGGCAGTATCATTGTCAACAGGCCGAGCCTTTTCGGGGGGGCAGCATAATTGTGTATCACCTATTCTCTCCCTCCTTCGGGGCCACTGGCTGGGAGCGCGCTAGGCCTTTGGTCATCAGGTGGGGAGGGGCAGTATCACTGTGTATCACATTGCATCTTTGTATATGGTATTATTTCTAATATTATTGTAGTTTAGTAATTAAATTGTCCTTATCTCAACCCACGAGTCCTCTTTGCCATTTACCTCTTTAATTCTCTCCCCTATCATTGGGTGGGGGCAGGGACTGTGTGAGCGGGTGTGTGTGGTTTGGCCCCCAGCCAAGGGCCAACCCGCCACAAGGAGCTATAGAACTGCAGCGGTAGAAAATGCCAGTTCACAATTTTTCTTGCAGAAACCTGCAACATCCTAGAGGTACTAAGTAAGTGAGCAGCTACCTCTCCGGTAAACTTCCACCACATGCAATAGCAAAAACCAGGTAGTTTGGGGTTTTTTCCAGTTCAGCTTCTTTCACTGTTCAGCTAAACACTAGGCTCACATTTTTTCTCTTTTCCTCTTTGGCTGCATGTATAAAACCTTTCAGAGAGTTCATGGTTAATAAAACCCACCAGTGGTCACACACAGACATAAGTGCATATCCTGATCTTCTTGCATACCTAGATTCAGTGTAAGTTTTAGATTCACCAGGTTTACCCAGCTGTCACCTAGGGACCTCAGCAGCCCCCTCCCACAGCATGCAGTGCCTGCCTGGACAGCCCCCTGGGCTGGCAGTGCTGGTGACGGTCTCTGCAGGAACCCACAGTCCCCTGTCATAAGCGACAAGCGCTCAAATATTAGGAAACAGCACGAAGAGCAGCAGCAAGCAGGGAAGATCACCCACAAGCAGTGGTGTTTTACATGATTAACATGAAATTTCCCTGGCTTATCTTTCAAACTTCAGACTACATCCACCATATGCTCTATTAGAGGCTGAAAGCACTTCATATCAGATGGGCTTTTGTGCCAATTTCTTTGGCTTAAGGAATGGGAGGGAGAGTTATCTTTTCAGTGATATTCCTTATCTCACAAATATATTTAACTACTAACTGTAAACTTTCTTTGCAAAATGCATCTTTTTGTGTCACTCACGAATCATCCTTTTGGTGTGAGGGAAAGGAGAAGAGGTGGGAGGAGTGTCTAAGACTCCATCTCCAAAAAACCTCTCACTACAAAATGTATTTTCCTCTACCAGAGGAGAGGATTATAAGAATTTTCTTCTGCAAAAATCTGCCTGAAGTAGAATTTCTGTGCTACAGGAAGGTCATCACAAATACTGACATTGAAAGTCGGCAAAAGAGGTTTTGCTGGAAGAGAGGAAGACACTGTTTCCAGAACAGCACTGTTGCTTATCTTGACAAGGGAAATCCAACCTTCCTGCATTGCCCTTTCGAAGAGGTTGGCTATGCCTCAAGTTCCCCCTCATCAGAGTATCTAACCTCTAAATCACGCTCCTCCAGCCTACCCTGACCCCCTGCAAGCACTGTTAAGGATCTCCACACTCATCAGAAAGTGAAGGGCAGGGAAGGGGGGGGAAAAGGGCATGAAGCTGGACACCAGGAATGACAGCAGCAGCAAGGAAAGAGGGTAGAATATTTGGTCCCTGGTTTTCAAATGGCCATAGACCTGACTGGGCCTGCCTGGAGAAACACCCATTTGCATGCCAAGGGAAGAATTTTAAGTGGATTATTTTGCCCCTGAAATTGATCCAGTTTTCAGCAACATGATTCCAGACAGTCTTTTATCCTTCCATTGGAGGCAAAAAGAGCTAAGCAATAGTAGTTATCCCTGTAGCAAGATGGGGACATCATCTGTTTCTGCCTCTCTCACATAAATACCCACTCAGTAATTTTCAAGTTCTGAAAATTTTTATAATAGCAATGGTACAGTATAAATTTATGTGCACACAGAAACACATGTTGTATGTGGGCAGAGACCATGTAAGCATCTGATGTTCATCTCACAGCTGAAAACCACATTACCATAAAACTAATGTTATTAAGATGCCAGACACTTTCTTCCACTGCAGCCTATAATGAGAAAGGAACAGAAGATCTGGTGGAAGGAGTCAGCCATTAATGAAGCCAGGAGAACAGAAGAACAACTGTGCTCCTTCCTTTTCTGACAGCCCACGGACATGATGCCAGGCTCTGGTGGCTCACGGCCCAGGACTGTTTGAAAACAGATGGAATAGAGCATGTTCCTTTCTGAAATTAAGGCAAGTAAGGGAAAAGGAAAGCAAAAAGAAATGAAGCTCAGATCAGTACTTCCTGACCTTCACTTCCTCCACAGTGCTTGATCCAGAGCTCTTTTAAGTCTGCAGAGAGAGCCCCACTGATTTCAAATGGATTTGATTCAGAGCCCAAAGGAGGAGGAAAAAATGTGTGGCATAGCAGAAAGCTCACTGGCATCATGACTCTGTGGGGATGTGCAGAGCTTTGCCTGGAGACGTGTGTGTTTATCAAATGTTCCCTTTCCTTGGATTGGCCTTGAGATATATTCCATCCAGCAGGACCCAGTGAAAAGATTTAAAATATGGTTTAATTTGCATATATTTGACAGAGAACATAAGTGTTCTTCCAGAAGATTTGAGTCAAATAATGCTTTTCCTCCCTCTTTCTGGAATAAAATAATATTTCCCCTTTTTTCCTGGCAAAATTCTGCTGCAAGAACATTGTATTAACTCTGTATATTACTTGAAAATTTGTAACGTTGTCTTTTTACTGAAAACAGTTATTACAATCAACATTTCTTTGGTCTTTTAAGACTCATCTTGCTCCCTAACAATCATTCCCAGTATCTCCACAGAGGCACATTCATTTCAGTGTTCTATAGCTGGAAAGCATTTAATTTTTCCCTCTAATAGCAATTTACTTTGATGTATTAAAAATGTCCATCAAAATCTCTGCAACTATAGTCATTATAAAAGACCCCAATATTTATATGGCTTCATATCAAAAGAATTTTCACGCAAAAAAAAGAAATCTATCATTCAAACTACCTCTTAGTCCAGTTTTATGTGTATCAGATGGATAAAATAGCTCTCTGGAGCTTCATACATCATTCTATCTGGAAAATAACCAAACAATACTCCCTTTCCTCCCTCCCCCAAAATAACCACACAACCTTTGTAAAATACTCTGAAATAATAAATTATACCTAGAACCCATAATGTATTCAAATATCCCATGTTCTTCTGTGAGCAAGGCAGTAAGCGTGACATAGTGTGAGCACTTAGTTCTGCAGTGCTTACAGAGGACTCCATGCTGCCTGCTCTGCATCTCACAAATTACAGGGTCAAGGCCAAGAAAAGATAAGGAAAAATTAGATGCAGGATGCACACAAGTACTTACAATGAAAACTGAGATAAGGTATCTATAGCCTTCTGTTTTACAAACTGATTAGAGGAGGTTTCAGTGTCCAGTTGCCATAACTCCTGCACTGCCTAAGCTGAACACAACGTAAGAAACAAACTAAGCAGCAGAATGATGTACAAGAGACATGTTCAATGGAACAAGAGCTAAGGAGACAGCACGGCTCAGTCGGCGTTCCTGCACAGACACATGTTTGGAATGGCAGATGGACAGGCAGCAAGGGCTTTGGAAGGGGCTCAAGAAAGGGTCCAATAGGCTAAAGAAGAAATTAAAATGCCATATTTTAAAAGTGAGAAACAAAAAATCTTGATCAAATCTGCTCGTATGGCTTGCTTACAGACGAAGTTGCAGTTTGGGCACAGGGAAATCAAATAACTCCAAGGCTACCAGTGAAGCAAAAAATTACATTAGCTTTACAGCCTGAAGCATATTTGTTAGTATTTAACAAATTATGTGCTTAATTTAAATACCGTTGCTGGTAGCCAAACAGATTAAAATCACCTCATTAGGCTTTACATTAGTGAAGTTAAAAAATTGAAAGAGGCTTTTCTTACCTTCTGTCTAGGTATCTTTCTAGTTGTACAGTCAGTGCCAGTAGGGATCTATGTCACAGAGGCCTTTTTCCATATCATTTGTCTCTAGGCATCCTGAACCTAGATGGTTATAAAGAAAGACAAGACATACATATAATTTCAAAATACTGCCATGGTTCCACAATTTAAAATATGATCACTGTAACATCCGAAATGGAACAGCCTGAAGCCTTTACAGCTCTGAAGGCCCACATGCTGCCCTCTGGTAAAGACAAAGAAATAGGCCCAAGCAAACACAGAGAACTGATTGTATTTCACCAGCATGCTCCATCAAATACAGGTATAACCCTGCATGGGGAAACAGGGAGGAGCCCGGACCACCAGCTTCTGCTGTTTACTTCTCCACCTACTTCTAGTGTGATTTGGACAAGCTGTTTCATTACATGTTTGTAACCTGTTTGTAACATGGTGATAAAGACACTCTAAGCCTGGATTCAGATTGTCTAATTTTCCCCTAAATTCCTTTGTAAAACACTTTTCCCCGCTAAACCTTTCTGAAGATCTATAGACAACCAGTAGGAAACATGATGTGCAAAAACTGAGATAGAAATTTAAGTCTTTAGCCTCTTCTGCAGTGTCTTTGATTTGCAGAAAGGAAAAACACAGTGTGAGTCACATATTACTGTAAGTACATACGACCAGAGTTACGGTGACAACCTTGTACGCCCTACTTAAACAAAAGCCCTGTTTCCATCATGATAGATAGGAAACAAAGACTATACTATAGCACTTGCTAAGTATTTACAACATTTGACCAACTCTGTTGAAGAAATCATGATAGAAGGAAAGACAAATTATTTTTTCTTATAAAGAGTTTATTCTCTGCGGAAGGCAGTTTGGAGAAACCAAAGGCTTTTCAAACTTGCATCATGCAAACAGGCATGTCAGAAAAAATACATATATATTATGACATTTTCTAAGTGAAGCATTTCAATTTTTAATTTGAAGTGTTATTTGGGGACCAGGTTTAGCACATTTGATTTTTGAAAAAATATTTAGGGATGAACAAAAGTTTTATTCAATCAAAAATATCTTTCTTTCCTCATTCCCTAGGATTTATGTTCTGGCATGGAACCAGAAACATTTTTGGTTCAGGTAACCCGGTAGCAGCCTCTCTACAATGATTTGCACAGCCCTGCTTTGGGAATATTTGAAAACTTGCAGCAAATTTTTCCAACTGCACTGCAGAAAAAAGAAAAATGAAGACGGCATAACTCCTCATATATAACGAGTACAAACATGTCTCGAAATTTAAGAAAATATTTAAAATTTGTGATTCCTAAGGGTTGATTTCCCATTGAAGCTAGGAAGACCATTTGCATACTTCTGATTAAATGTCTTCCTAAAGGCTTTGCCAAGTCAAGGCATTTACACAAAGTAAATGAAAATGAGAGAAAACTGTTGAATAACTTGACAGTTATCACAAAATTCTTTGAATAAATTACATGAGCATTTTTACTTCTTATTGCCCTTTTGGCATGAAAGTCTTTACTTAAGCCAGTTCCTCCTCTTTAATGAATTTGATGTGCCGTGATGACTGTTATGTCCTGTCCTTGCCATTTTGGCATTCCTCTAAAGTGGTGATAACCACTTACAAGCCAATGGTGAGAAATAAGGAATACAGACTTCTACCCCTCAGTAGCAAAAGCAGTCAGGTAATGCTACGTGTGAAAGATGCTTTACAGTAACAAAAATCAGTAGGAATAAATTAGCTAACCCTATTGGCAGGGATTACAAGTAACTTAAGGCACCAGCATTAACTCTTTGTTAGTGTAGTGGTCCAAAACTGTGCAGTTATTTCTCATTAGTGCAAGAGTGAGATGCTAGTTACAATGTTCATGTTTCTGACGCTGTGCTCTGCTTGTTCCACCGTGGAATCTTTTGTAAATAGAAGGTGGCCAAATGTATCAAATTTTTCATATCACAGTCAAGGAGAACAAAGTTCATTATGATTTGATTTAGGCGCATCCAATTCACTGCACTTAATCTGATTAGACTGATCATATGTTGCCCAGGTCAAGAAAGGCAATTTATGAAATGTGATACTGGAGATACCAGTAAAACATTATCGATCTCTCTCTTTTTCATTTTACTTCAGACTTACAAAGTATAATAGAAGCACTGGAAGTCACATTCCTATTAAAGGTAACACCTCCCACAGCATGTTTAATTTGCAAATGCAATTCTCTACCTCACACGCTATTTGGTGATTCTAAACAGTTCATAGCCAAAGCACCTATATAACCAGCACCACTTCAGCAGAATTCCATTGGCATGGTATACAAATATTGATTTTGGATACATCTTTAATGTTGGTCAGTTCTTCAGAATATCGTATTCAGAACTGAGCCTGTATGAAAAACTAAGCATGCTGTATCTGTGTGTGCTGTGAAATTATACTCAAACTGAAGCAAAAATTGGTGCTTAGACAATTAATGACATCTGTTTTCACTACTTACATGGAAAAGAGACAAAGCCATGGAAGAAGCACTACAGATGCTTGGTTTGGTAGGATGTAATTCATCCCCATGTTCTTCAAGGAGTGACAGCCAAGCTGTCCCCCAAAGATTACAATTCTGTGAAGCTGCCGTAAGCTGTGCTTTAGACCCCATTGTCCTCTTCTCCCCTACTGCTCCCACCCCACATACCCTTTGGTCTGTGGAGCTTTGCAACCAAGTGTCCAAAAGCCACAAGTCCTGGGCTTTCCCCTTTGCCAAGTCAATGTTGAAAAAAACAGCAGAGATTCTGGTCTCTACTTTGTGCACGAGATGCAGCATTTAGGCAGCATATGCGGGAATGAATAAATCAGAACTATTCCCTCTGCATTCCCATTCACAGCACTCCCTTCCCACCTGGCAGGGAAATGTCCATTACTCCAATTCTTACCTTGGTTTGGGGCAAGACTGGGGTTGCAGGAGCACTGATAACTGAAGAGATGCTACTGGCCAGCCTTTATCTGTTGCCACAAATAAATGCAATTAAGGTATATCATAGTATTGCTACAGCAGTCCTAGTTCTTCCTAAACTTTTTTTCTCACTTTCCTGCAGTCAGCTTTACTTTGTCAAGAAGAGCTGCTCACTCTGTACACAGCAGCAAAACAAGATTTCAGAAGAGGAAAAGGTGACTCCCTAGCTAAGTATGTAACAACAGGAAAAAAAAAAACATTTCTTCTGAATCACTCACTCTCTCTCTCTCTCTCTCTGCTTAGCTTTACATACACACACACAGATGAAACCAACAGCTCTGGATAATTTTAACTAGAGAATCTGTGAATGTTGCTAGATGTCTGGGGTGGGGGAAGCTGGAGCTGCATTGCTCCAACCTGCCCTCAGGATCGCTACAGAAAAATCATTATGCCCACCAACATCAGAGACTCAGCAGAGCTAAGGTCTGTAGGGTGACTTTAAGCAGGCTACCCTCCCTGCAGCCCTCTGCAGGACCCGGCTCACCAGCAGAACTCTTGCACCTGTTTCAGCCTCTTACTGTGCAGTCACTGGTCATGGGCTCTGGTTCCAGATGCATTCTGGGATGGAGAAGAAACTTTCAGTGTCTCCACAACAGATTACCTGGTCCCATCCTGGCCAAAGACTGTGCACCACTTACTAGAAAGGAATAGCAGAAAGAAAAAGAAAAGAAAAAAAAAAAAGGAGGCAGAAAAAAGGAAAACGATAACAAGGAGGAAAGGTAAAAAGGGAAAAATAAGAAATAAAAATGGAAAAAGGCAAAAAGATTAAAGAGAAAAATAAAAAAGGAAAAATGGGAAAAAAGGAAAAACCAACCAAGGGAAAAACAAAAATGTAGAAATGGATAAGAAAAAAAGGAGAAAGGAAAAGAAAGACCAACATCCTTTTAAACACAGGGAACCCGAGGTTAACTCAGGAGATCTTAAGGGAGGATCACAATGAAAAAAAAAATTAAAAAATAAAATGCAGCTTGTTTCCACTGGCATATCAAAACAAACACCATTTTCCATATGCTCCTAAAAAGACAGATAAACCTATCCTCAGTGGTTACCCGAGTGAAAGAAGGGCAGCTGTACCACAGGATTACTACAGCCATTCACATTTTTTCCAGTGATGAGAAAGCATTTCATACTGAAACGTATGGTCAGCAGAACAAAAGCACTAACTTACTCCCTGTCCAATTTGCATCTTTCATTTCAATGTTGTGAATTATTAACGTCATGCTAGTTTTTGGGGGGTTTTTTTAAGTCTTTATATAAAGTTAAGTCTATATATAATCTAAAAAAGTTCAGGGTTCTGAAGCAGCAACCCTCCCAAGTGTATCTATGAATACAGGTTCCTTGAAACACAAAATAAACTTTTACCATTCAGCATCAGAGAACTGCAGATGCATTCCTGCAGGAAGACACACAGTGTCTTCTATGACACCTTCAGGAAAAAACACTGTTACAGGGAGGCAGAGGGAAGCATAACATGCCAAGGGCAGTGGGTGGATTCAGCCTCTTTGCAGAAGGCCAAGAAGCAGTTGAAAGCAGCTGCCTGCTTAGATGAACCTTCCTTCAAACCTATGGCTTTGTGCACCAAAGCCAGGCCAAAGCTGCTCTTACAGCCTGTCCTAGTTTCAGCTGGGACAGAACTAACAGAGTAGCTGTGTGAGGCTGTGTTTTGGATTTGTGCTGGAGAAGGCTGATAACATACTGATGTTTGTAGTTGCTGCCAGGACAGTCAAGGACTTTTTAGCTTCTCTGCTGTGCCAGTGTCTGCAGGGGCAGGAGGAGCTGGGAGGGAGCACAGTCCGAATTGCTAGCCTAGGATTTGACCTTAGGTTTAGTACTGAGATCCAAATTGGCCAATAGCATATTCCATATTATGCACATCAAGCCCAGCATATAGATGAGGATCTGTCCAGAAGCTGTCTCTCTCTGTCGGCTCCCTCCCTTCTTGGATGCTTGGGTTCTTATCTCTTTTCCAGGATGGTGGTTTTGGGACTCTCCCTGCTGTGGGATTGTTATCTGGGAACAGGCTGGGCCTTGGTCATCAGGTGGTGAGCAGTTTATTGTGTATCACTCATTTCTATATTTGCATATATTGCTACTATTATTATAATAATTCTTATAATTATTATTTTCAATTTTATTGTAGTTTAGTTATTAAATTGTTCTTATTTCAATCCACGAGACTCTCCTCCCTTTACCGCTTTAATTCTCTCCCTCATCCCCAGGAGGGCGTCGGGTGAGCGAGCGGCCATGTGGTGTTCACCTCTAGCTGGGTTTTAAACCACAACACAGCCACACCACCTGCGGATCACTATGCTGGATAGGTTACAACTGCATCTTCCACTGGAAGACTTGTGTTTTATAAAAATCACAGGCATAATTCTCTCTGATTTTGGCAGTAATCCCTACTGACTTTGCAAATGCCTTTCACGGAACCACTCTTGTAAATTTGACCAAAAGGGCCGGGGAAGTCTGTGCAGGGTCAAAAGCTGATGAAGCACTTTGCAGTCCATGATCTTTATCTGTTACAGTCTGTAGTAAGGTCTTTGATTTAGGGAGCCAAGTGTCTGGGAATGTAGCTCAAGCTACATTCAGAGTGTTGGTGTTGCCAGAACATTTCAACACCTGAAAAAAAAATTGTTTACCCCCTGCACTATTTTAAAGATTTGAAAGTCTTCAGTGCTGAATGGAACTATCTCTTCATTTATTTATCTATTCTACAGATAAGAACACTAAGCGGGTCACCTGGTCATAGAAGGAGATCAGATTGGTCAAGCATGACCTTCCTTTCATGAACCCATGCTGGCAGGGCTTGATCCCCTGGTTGTCCATAATCTTCTACGGTACCGAGGTCAGGCTGACAGGCCTGTAGTTCCCCAGTTCCTCCTCCTTACAGCCCTTCTTGTAGATGGATGTCACACTGGCAAGTTTACAGTCTTCTGGGACCGTCCCGGTTAGCCAGGACTGTTGATAAATGACGGAGAGTGGCTTGGCAAGCTCCCCTGCCAGCTCCCTCAGTACTCTTGGGTGGATCCCATCTGGCCCCATAGACTTGTGTGTGTCCAGGTGGTGTAGCAGGTCATTAACTGCTTCCTCGTGGACTGTAGGAAAGCTCTTCTGCTCTTTGTCCCTCCCTGCCAGCTCAGGGAGTTGAATACCCTGAGGATAACTAGTCTGACTATTGAAGACTGAGGCAAAGAAGGCATTAAGCACCTCAGCCTTTTCCTCCTCCTTGGTGATAATGTTCCCTCCTGCATCCAACAAGGGATGGAGATTCTCCAAAGCTCTCCTATGGTTGTTAATGTATTTGTAAAAACATTTTTTATTATCTTTTACCACTGCAGCCAGGTTTGAGTTCCAGTCGGGCTTTTGCCTTCCTAATTTTAACTCTGCATGACCTGGCAAGATCCCTGTACTCTTTAGGGTTGTCTGACCCTTCTTCCAGAAATTGTAGACTCTCCTTTTTTCCCCTGAGTCCCAGGAAAAGCTCTTTGTTTAGCCAGCCTGGTCGTCTTCTCTGCCATATTTCTTTCTACAGATGGGGCAGCCCGTTCCTGTGCTTCTAAAACCACCCTCTTGAGGAATGCCCAGCCTTCCTGCGACCCTTTGCCCTTCAGGACAGTCTCCCAAGGGACTCTCCCAACCAGCGTCTGAAACAGCCTAAGTCTGCCCTTCGGAAGTCCATGTTAGTGGTTTTACTGGCACCTCTCCTTACTTCACTGAGGATTGAGAACTCTATCATTTCATGGTCACTAAGCCCAAGATGGCCTCCAACCACCCCATGTCCCAACAGTCCTTCTCTGTTTGTGAACAGCAGGTCAAGTGAGGCTCCTCCCCTGGTAGGTTCGCTTACCAGCTGTGTCGGGAAGTTCTCTTCCACACACTCCAAGAATCTCCCAGACTGTTTCCTTTCCACTGTGTTGTATTTCCTGCAGATGTCTGGCAAGTTGAAGTCTCCCACAAGAACCAAGGGGAGTGATCACGAGACGTCTGCCAGCTGCTTATAGAATGCCTCATCTGCTTCCTCCTGCTGGGAGGGTGGCCTATAACACAGTCCCAGCAGGATATCAGCCTTGTTAGCCCTTCCCCTCATTCTTACCCATAAGCATTCAAATTTATCATCACAATCCTCAATTTCTATACAATCAAAACACTCCCTAACATATAGAGCCACCCCACCTCCTCTTGCTTGTTGCTCATACTGCGTGCATTAGTGTAGATGCACTTGAGCTGAACTGTGGAATCCACTCCTACCCTCAGCGTGCCACCCCTAGGTTTGTCTGTAATGGGCCTGGTGATTCCCCCTTCCCCTTTCGAGCCCAGTTCAAAGCCCTCTCGATGAGCCCGGCCAGCTTAGGAGCGAGAATCCTTACCCCCCTGTGAAACAGGTGAACTCCATCTGTCACTAGCAGGCCTGGTGCACATAATCCTCCCCGTGATCAAAAAAACAAAATTGCACCTTTGGCACCAGCCTCTGAGCCAGGTGTTGGTCAGGTGTGTTCTCCTGATCCTCTCAGTATTCATCCCTGCCACTGCAGGGATTGAGGAGAACACTACCTGTGCTCCTGATCCTCTACTCAATTGACCCAGTGCCCTGAAGTCCCTTTTAATTGCTTTCGTACTTCTCTCCACAACCTCATCACTTCCAACCTGCATGACCAAGAGTAGGTAGTGATCAGAGGGCCAGATCAGACCAAGGAACTTCCTGGTGACATCTCTAACCTGGGCCCCAGGGAGGCAGCAGACCTCCCTGTGCAAAGGGCCTGGTTGACATATTGGGCCCTCTGTTCCCCTCAAGAAGGAATCACCGATGACAATTACCCTCTTTTTTTTCTTAACTGAGGCAGTCGCAATACGTGGGGCTCACTGTCTCAGCTTCGGTGACCCCCTGGATGGAGCTTCATCTTCCTCCCTATTTTCCTGGCCCTCTAGTTCCAGTGCCCCCTATCTACTGCATAAAGGCAATTGGGAGGGTGAGGAAGGCTGGAAGGGGATTCACCTGCCACCCCCCCTACCCCCCAGCCTGGGACCTGTTTCCATTCTCCCCTTCTACTTAGGTCCCTTCCTTTGCCCTGCTGGCAAGAGGGGAGGGGATCCTCTACTTCTTGTGGAGCCTCTGACTCCTGCCTTGGCCTCAGGGATGGTAGGGTGCAGCTCCACCAATCTATCTCCTGTTCACACTCCCTAATACTCCTCAGTCTTGCCACTTCCTCCTGCAGTTTGGCCACCTGTTCTAGGAGCTGGTCCACCTGAGCACACCTATTGCAGGATGGTTTGTCTCCCATCCCCACCCCAGGAGAGTAGTTTAGGTACCTCCCACATACCAAGGTCTGTACGGTTGCCTCTGGTGTCTGAAGCTCTGTCTGTGTGGAGGCATCGGCCATCACAGGGGGAGATGGTGCAGACCCCTTAGCCAAAGCTGTAGCCTTAGTTCTAAGACGAGTGCCTGCCATTAGATATTTTATTAAAACTGCCTTGATGTAACCTGCATGATCAGTTTTTTTATTAAGACTGATCATCAGTTTCCATTCTAGTACTTGGTAATAATAACTTACAAAATACCAGAGACTTACCTTTTTTCTATAAGCACTGCAGTGATGGCTTTACAGTACAGCCAGAGTGAACATCCCAGTGTTCACAGCATACTTATGACACCACATTAGTTCAGTCAGCGACAGGACTAAAGAGTTTAATTTTAGCTGCACAGAATAATATTTCTCAGAGTCTTAAATGGCAAGATATAATCCAATTAGATGAGATTCCCAATAATTTTGCCCTTCTTTCTAAACCGGTCCACACATCTTTATTGTAGTTAATTACAGTCTGCTCTTCAGCTGACCAAGATGAGAGCCCGTTTGACAACTGAGGAGAGCAGCCCTGTTGGTTTTGGCTGAACTGCAGTCACCTCCCACACTCAGTGAGTGTACAGGCACACTGAACCCCCACTGTCTTCTCAGCTCAGAGGACAGCACTTGTGCAGAAGTCAAGTAGCCACCTTGTGCTGGGCTCACTGCCTGTGCTGCAACTGGCAGAAAGGTAACTGAACTCCACGGTCAGCCCAACCACCCCTCCAGTCACTGGTTTGTCCCTGTGCTTAGTCCTGCTCCACTGCTGTAAATGTACTGTAACATGTTTGTCTAATTTCTTCTCTGATTTTGACTTCAACATCTAGTGACTGATCCTTATTACACCTAAGATTAAACAAGCCTTTAATGGTTACTGTTTCTGTCTCTGGAGACATCTATGCACAGGATAGTTCAAGAAGAGCAAAGGGGACACAACATCATTTTAGCCAATCAGTTACAGGACTATGCTCATTATTTTACCTTACAAAAAAGCCCAAAGCACAGGGATCAGAATCTGCCCACTACCTCTCTTTCCCAGCTACTGAGGTGCAAGAGATCTGTGCCAACAAACATTTAAACAAATTGTTTCTTTCCCAACACTTATCACTGTGTCTCTTCCATTTCCTTCATCTGAACACTGAATACTTTCCCTCCATTGCTTCCTGTAATTTCTTCTTTTCATTTTCCAGGACAAGACAAACTGCAGTTCTCTAATGAGAACACATTTCTCACATGTACGTAGACCCAGACAGCCAGGACTTTTTGTAGACTATTGACAGCATTGTAAATTTTTGCAACTTAAAAAGAATATGAAGTATAATGAAATCTACGGTAAAGCCCCAGTACCAGAATTAAGAGATTGCGCGAGGATTTGAACTTTTACTAAAACTTACATGTGTAGAACCTGTACATGCCAGAAGATACACAGTCTAAAATACCACAAGTAAAAGGGCAGAGAACACAAACTTACTATTCATTGTACTTACAATTTTGATTTGTAGGACTTGTTACAATTATTCAGAATTGGCTGTCAAATTATGAACATTTTCTGTTTGGCAATCCTGAATAAAGGTCAATTAATCAAACTGAAGAAATCTCTCACACAAGACCAAGACTAACATGCATGCTACAACAAAAGGGAAAAAAAAACAACAGCAAGGAAAAACATGGATTGCATTCATTTCATGTTTGGAGGGAAAAATCAGGTCCATCTTAATTCAACCTAAATAATTTTGCCTGTCGCGGAAGTAAAGGTTTAAGGGCAACCTTTCTAAAAGTTAAAACAAAAAAATTTCACAGACTGTTAAGCTTCATCTTCTGAACATCTTTTCCAGAACACTACACTAGTAATACTGAAATCCTCAACTTTCTCTTTCCTGGAATTAACTACTGGTTATTTCAAGCACCCACGCATAGTACTTTGAATCAAAGGTACTCAGTACAGTTCTACAATCATTTACATGAACAATTCATCTTTCCCAGTCAAATTCAATTTTATACAGAGGTAACTCATTCTTACACTATTATTTAACAATCAGAGCCCACAAGAAAAAAGTAGAGGAAACCTGAAACAAGTCTTATTGTTGACTGTTTTTGAGAGCTGATCTTAAGGTGCAGTTAACTATGCACATTTCTAAACAGGGGGGAAAACTGTAGTAAGAAGACTCACAAATGCTCTTGGTTGGGGGTTTCCTCTTCATACAGGAATAGAGTATGAGTAAGAGAAATGGAGAAGAGACCATAATCAAGACTGGAAACACGAAACACGCAAGGTCCCAGTTTCTGTGAAAGGACAAAGTACCACACAAAACCCAGGCTTTACCTCTCAAACTGCAAGTCATTAATATCATACTAAGCAACTGTAACTACAGCACTCAGAAACCAAAGGGGCAGCAAAAGACAGGTGGAATGTGCAGGCACAGTACTGAGACCGCCCTGGAAACTTGCACACCCTTTCCAGAGTTTCAGAGCCTTTGGCTCAAAACTCACTGTGGATAAAGGAGCAGAGCAGTGTCTACAAGACTAGCCCTCACATTGGCTCCAGATCTAAGTCAGGAAAGGGAAAGCTGTATTTATATTCCGGCATTATGCTGAAATCTTCAGAGACTTCCTGGCAGAAAAGGACACGGGAATTTGCAAGCATTCCCTCCTGCTGCAGCTTCTGCTCCACTCTTGTGTCTATATATGTGTGTCCATGGCAAGTGGCCTGCTGCAAACAGAAGGTGATGTCAAAAAAAAAAAATTTCCCCCATGGGCAAGAGGATAGTGGTTCGTGGGAGCAAAACTGAATTCCCATAAAGATCCTCAACTTTGTAGAAATTTCAAGGCTAAAGAAGAACAAGATAGGATTTTGTAGAGATCGTTCTTTGGAGGTTTTAGTACTCTCCCTCCATGCACACCTGAGGAGAGGAAGTGTTAGGTTCTTTCTGGCCCTTCTCTTATCTCAGCAGCTTAGAAATAAAAATAACTGGAAATTACAGATGTCAGGTCAGTGGAAAATCACTCTGACTAGCCCAGAATACCAGGCCATCAGCACCTTTGAAATAACATTCTAGAGTTTATAAGTTAAAATACCTGAGGCAAGGAAAAACCTCAACCAAGAGCCCTGCTTATCTCGCAGTTTATTTTAAAACGCTGTACTGCCCAAATTCCTTCCTGAATCATACAGAGGGCAGAAACTGTCTTATAAATTACTAGAGCACCGCAGAAATCAGTTGTTATTGATAGAACATACCACCCTTACATACATCTGAGAGTGCTGCTTGGCCCACTGGATTTGCATCCTATGTCTCAAAAAGACATGTGGCTGCTAGAGGTCAGCTTTGGCTTCTGTTTGCTCCTGGTCTCAGGGCAAGATGGCCTATTTGAATCCAGATGGCAGATGAGAACACTGCCACTCTGTTCCCTCATTCGTGTCGGTGATACTAAGCTGGGAAAGCTGTGGACAGGCTGGACTGGGTTAGACAGGAATTCAGGTTTGCAGGAAGATCTGAAGCATTAAATGTACTTAGTGGTTCACTGGCAACCTTGATTGCAACAAAGATGGGTCAGGCAGAGGAAAATCTAGAAACCAGTTTTGCTTCGTGAAGAACTGTAAAAGGGATTTCAGTGGAAAGTTTTTTAGGTGCCTCACATACGCCCTCAGCAACGAAGGGCCCTGATGACGCAAATGGCATCTCCCTAGCCCAGGGTCAGGGTTTGCTCACAGCAGCTGTGGCAGAGCAGCCAGCATCAACAGCTCCACACACTGCCCATCTCCCGAAGCCCCTCTTGCCTTCCTCCCCAACCTTCAGGCTGGTGTACAGCCACCATGTTGACATAACTCTAATTTAAATTCCTGCCCAAACCGATGATGATATTCTCACTTCACTGCCCTTGAATGCAGCTGAATTAAGACACATGGGTAATAAACGGGCTACCATATTAACAGTGATGTATCCCCTGTTCCACAGAGCCAACATCAGACTAATTTTCATGTGGAAGTCATACTGTCACTAGACTTCACTGCCATTAAAAAAAATCAGCTAAACATTAATTAATAGGCATTTAAACTTTTGCTAGGACTTGTCTAGTGAGGGTGGAAGCAAGGACAGGTAGCCTGGGGACAATACAGGGACACTGTCCGAGAAACCAGAGATCAGGTTAGGAAAGCTAAAGCTCAAATGGAATTAAATATGGCCAAGGACATTAAGGGTAACAGGAAGAACTTCTATAGGTATGTCAATGATAAAAGGAAGACTAAGGAAAATGTGGGCCCTCTCCGGAAGAAAGCGGGAGACCTAGTGACCCAGGATATAGAGAAGGCTGAGGTACTTAACGAGTTCTTTA
>WKFP01013686.1:218678-339701 GCA_011057875.1 Pterocles orientalis
ACAGACAGACAAGTAATCTATTTCTTCTGACACTTTGTTTTAAAAACCCATTTAATATGATCACTTCCTAACATAACCAAGAACTTAGCAGGAGACGAGAATGTAAAGAATTTATCAACCTTAAAAGAAACACAAGAGACTGTTAATATTCAGAACTCACTGACATTCCAATAGAAATAGTCATTTCCAAGCACTCTCTCCAGGAGTGAAAACATAATGGAAAATTTAAGTCTGCTGGTCCCTGCTTCATGCTACTGTATCTGCTCATTTTAAAAAAATCAATACAGGCTATTAATCATTTCACCCCATGTCCAAAGACTGTGAATGCCTTAAAAGGTGAGCTGTAAAGGTCTGAGAAAAAAAAAAAAAAAACAGAGAGAGAGAAAAGCAAAATTGCTATATAAACACACCATAATTAGGAGACAGGCCTTTCAAACTGATGTTCAAATTATACACTGGCTCTCACCTTATTTTTAGATATCACAATGTCCTCACTCAGTTGAAACACAAAGCCACACACAAGTATGATTATTTCTCTACCCTTAGTGACCAGCCCAGGAGCAAATAAAAGGAAGACAGGATTTTATGCAACAATCTAGATCTCTTCCTTACCCTTTTTTTCTTAGTTTTGTTTTTCCCTTAGCTTTTATATATAGGAAACAAAAATAAAGACAATCCTAAAACACTGAATAAAGTCAGCCTCCTTTCATCTTCTTCCAGACTCCTTCTTCCAGGACCACTCACTCAATATATTAATTTTGGCAACTGAGTGCAAGTTAGGAAATCTCAGCTGAGCGGACATGCGACCAAAAGTGGATTGGCAGCGTCACAAGCCAGGAGGAGAAATACCGTTCTGCACCATGCCAACACGCTGCTGATCTCAGTTCCTGGTGAGCCCACCTGCCTATCACACACAGGTTGTGACACCAGGCTTAGGCCCACAGCAGATCCGAGTAGCTCCTCAGGAAAGGCAGATTGTACCAACTCCTCTGATCACAGTGCAGCTATACCATTTCAGACCACACGGATAATTTCATTACAAACATCACTAATTATAGATTTTTTTTTTAAATCCTCCTAGCCATCTGTCACCCTGCAAGTGCACAGCCATACAAACACTAACCAAGACCTTGTGGGATAAGAAAATGTATTTCACCTCAGAATTTTTCACCAATTAAGACAAGAGCAGCTGACAAATACCACTGCTAAGGGGACTATCAGACACCTCCCAGCAAATTCTTTACAAGGGTTTTTATGAAGGAGCAACATGTGCTCTTAAAATGTTGCATTCTCTGAAACTGATACCAGCTCAACAAGAAACCTTAAAATAACTGGATTTCTAGACACTGACCTCTTCTAACTTTCAACACAAAACCTACTTAATACCCATGGGAAAGAAAAGCCCACACCACTGCAAAGGCAACTTACACATTCACAGACACATCATGACCTCATCACAGCAGCATCTTTAATTTAATGCTGCCTTTACTTCTCATATATAACACCAGCAAATTAAAGCCTTCACATTTTAAACAATTATTGATTTGTCTGATTTATGAATAAAAAGAAAGCTAAGTAGCTGAAATGTTATTTGGGCTGACTGAATTCAGGCTGTAGCTGGAAATGGTTCTTTCTAATACAGGGAAAGCCTGCCCTCTAGAGCATTGCTGTCCCTCCTTAAGAGAAACTCGTCTGCATTAACTGACTTATACTCAGTATTTATCACAGAAAAGTGAATTTGGGGGATTGCTTTAGTTCTTTCTCAGATAAATTGAAAGTGACAGATTTTTCAGTTAAAAGTATCTGAGCCTTGGAGCTAGAAAAAAGTTTTCAGGTTCAAGGTTAAATCATGGTAACAAATTTCTAGTTGCATGAGAACGGACATGGGCAAAATCTAGTGCAGGAATCTAAACGTGATGCTTTAGTACCACTGAAGCCACCTCTGCAAAAGAACAAAAGAAACTGCCTCTCTGAGGCACACCAAAGCCCATGCCGAGCTGCCATTCACTCTCCAGCAGCCAGATATATCAAAAGAAGGCATAAAATTCCCACAGATACAAGGATTTTACATGTTCCCAGCTGAACACCACTGGCACGATGTCTCAGTGACAGCATTTGCTGCAATGCACACCTTTATGATGACTCTGGTACTCCTTTGATTGCCTGTAACAATGGCACCTAGTCCCCCCTGGATCTCCTGGCTGCACTGGAGAAGCATTTGGCCCGTTCTTCGACAGAGAAACCTTGGGTACCCTCCTGTCCCCAGGCAACTCTGACAGAGCATGCGGGAAGGGAGGGACACACAGATGGAGGAATAAAGGTATCCTTGCTACATCCTTCCACCCCTGCATCCTCCTTTGTCAGAGTACAAAATTCAGTATGTCCATATGTTAGCAGCAACACGGGGCACAGCAGCACAAAGATAAATTTCCAAACCTTTCATCATATACGTAGTGATGCATATTGTACCTGCTTGGATAAGGCACAGCCTGACCCATGAACAGTTCAGAGGAAATAGGAGCACACAGATGAAAGTCATTGTCTGAGCTAATATTGCCTTTGGGGCGCTTTCAGACACTCTTTGAGGATTCAAGGCACAGTACTTTACAAAAAAGCACAGGGTAGTTTTTAACCCCAAAGTAGTTTACAAAAAATCACAGATCAGATTCTCAGGTCACTTCAGAAAAATATATTAAATTTGCCAACAGAAACCTCCTGGCCATGGTTCAAGCCACCTGGATACTCATACCTCCTGCACTGCTCCACACCCATGCTTTTCCAGACCTCTCAGGCAGGGCAACCTCTCAGGCAGTGGCACTGTGAGCTACAACAGGAACGTGGCGAAAGAAGAGGAGAGGTTTTTTTGAGGGATTCATATTTGACAGTCTTGGAATTTCAAGACCACCCCCCAGTGGGTATGGAAAAAATTTCACAGTATCTTTATACAACAGCCTGAAATCTTAAGCCCATACAGTGGAGAGGTGTGGAGAGCATTGCCCAAGGTGACCTATGTTCTTTCTCTGCTTGGATTCAGTTCTTCACCCTCACCTAGCAGGTTTGCCAAGCCAGGAACTAAGCTACAGGGTGGCATAGGAGAGAGCCATGGTTTGGGGTTTCCGTACAAATAGCCTGCAGTTTGGAGTGATCTATCAGAATGTGGAACCAGCATGTATTTGGCAGAAGGTGGAGAAGTATTTGTGGTAAATGACAGTGAAGGCTGAGGGCTGGGCAGACAGATGGAGGCTTACATCAGTGAGAATAGGCAGAAAATGAGAACATCTTAGTGGCATATTTAATTTCCGTATGCTTGTTCTTTTAGGCAACAACCTGAGCAGCTGCATTCATTTCATGCACAGACATCTCTAAGGATCCTCTCATATATGGAAATCACTGAAATCACAAATGAAATACATCTGTCTCCCTGATGCATTGCAAGAGCCTTTTTCCTAAGCACATCTACACAGTGCAGCAGACTCAAAGAAAAAATAAGCAACAATGCACAAAAAAAAGTTCGATTGTGTCCCTCTAAGCCTCCCAGGAAACCTTAACTAATTACCGTTATTTAAAGAGGAAATGTAATTAAACCACTTGGAGTGGACAGAGCCTTGATCTGACAGGAGGTGGGCTGTGAAGCTGCCGGAGCAGTGTGGCATAGGAAAACACATTTGCAGACAAGATGTTAGAGCTGAATTTCCCCTACCCACTTCTCTTACCACTTGTATATAGTCCTGAAACTTGCCCCAAATGTCATTATCACTTTCTGTTAATTCTCACAAAGGTGCAAGAGGATCTTCTAATGATCAAAAAAATTAAAAATCTTTACTTGGCATTCAGGGGACAGACCCATTGACGTAACACCCCTTCCTGCCACCAGGAACCACATCAGCCAAAGAAGCACATCACCAAGAGCCAGCACCTTCTGCTCGGATGTATCTTGCACAGCTTAGGTGATAAAAACCAAAGAGAACACAGTGCCAGGAAATACTGATGCAGAGTACTTGCCTTTTTACTGTACTTGTACAGACAGTAATATTAGCTATTCTAGTTTTGTTCCTTCTAACATTTTTTTTTTCCGTCTATTCTGGGAGCTGGAAAATTTCAACTGCACTAATATTCTTCAGTCCCCAGTCTCATCAGAAAATGTTTGTGTTCCACAGACAGAATATGAATCATTGTAATGGTCTAACTTAGCTTCCACTTCTACATAATCACGCGAGATGGGTGAGGTACCAACAACCTGAAATGCACACTTAATCTAAGTTTGGGCAAAAAGGGAATGGCACATACAAGGTATTTGCTTTTTTCAAAAAGCTTTTGCACTTTCTGTGAGCTTAGTTGATGTCACTTGATGACATTTCCCTCACTGCTGAAAAGGCTACCTTGTAAGCAACAACGACACTGGATTTAGAAGATCTGAACCATAAGATGCAGTGACATGAAAACAAAGGCATGTTGTGTTCATCTAATCCTTGGCACTTCCAATCCTATTTGGATTTGAAAATAGGGCATTTAGAAGTAGAAGAGGACAGTTCTGCAGAAGTAAATGTCCATCCAGTTTCACAGTTTAACCAGCAAGGCCTGGTCTTCCCTAATGTTTGGAATTTGTTTTTGCCTTCTTGACTAACGAACGTCTATGAACGCTTCCATACCAGGCTAATAATTCTATAGCGTTTCCAGAAGTGCTCACAATGTGAACTGGTAAAATAGCAGAGTGATTAAACCTGGGAACTTTCTTGCTGGACAATTTCAGATAAGCTATCATTTCCATTTTAGCTGCTGAACATTTTAGATGCTGTCATGCTACTTAAAGGGTTAAATAATTACTAGATATAGATGAAACTGATAAGGAAAACGTGATGGCTGAATTTTTCCTGAACATTTTAAGTGACCTGGCATTTACATTAAAAAGAAATTTCAGGAACCAGCTTCGAAAACTGCATTTCTAACACTTTTTTTTCTATTGAAAATTTTCTGCAGAAGTACAGTACAAGTTGTTTGTTTGGGGTTTTTTTTTAATTCTGGTTCACACACAGAAAATGGCTTTCTAGAGCAGCTGTTAATATTTCTCACAACTTAAGAGACTGTGTCCAGCATGTCAGGCACAGTGGCAGACTTGGATGGGCAGAAACCTCTTTGTCCTCTTCAACACTACTTCTCTGCTACTATTTGTCCTCTACTGCGAAAACCAGCTATTTTACTCCAGAACCCAGAGGGGTGAAGCAGGCACAATCACCTTCCATGCACCCTACTTGCAGCTGCTGCCATCAAAACATTAATAGTACTAATAAATTAGTGACAAGCAAACACAAAGCCACCTTCACAAAAAATTAATTTAAATGGTTCTTTACTCAGCTGAGCCCATATCAGTGGGCCAAACACTCAAGGGAACATGCCAGGTAGGATATATACCAAACAAAGAGTTACCTAAGTTCAACTGTCAATTAAAGTAATGAATACACTAACTGAAAATTTTGAGAAGTTATTTTCAATGAAGTATTCTTTCCAGAATTTAAAGTGAGAAACTTGAACATTTCAGCAGGAGTATGTCTCAAGTTTGATCCCCCATATGAAATAATAATAGGAAAAATATGGCATGACACCCAGTTTAATGAAATTAGGACTTCTAAGGCTGAAAACAGGCATATGTTCTTTACACAATGACTCTTATATGCAAATCTAGAGAAAAGAATTTCAGTAACTTCCCCAGCTAACACAGACCTCAAACTCAGTCATTACGTTCACTTTATTAAACTGATTTTTCACCTTAATTATACATGGATAAGGTGATTTACAGTAGAGGAATCACGAGCTCTGTTTCACCACTTTGGAAGCACAGATCTGTAGAAAACCAATAGCACTGGAGGTTGATCAGAAGGGTATATTTTGAAATGAATGTTCTTCTGCATTTATAGTCAGCCACAACATTTCTTCCACTGCTGCTGAAGTTGCAGATAATCCATAGTTTTTGTAATATTCAAACATAAACATTTTTTCTGAGACACAGTATGTCAACTTGCCAGATATGTTCTGCCTCCATTTCACACTCCTGCAGTATGAACACAGGTTTAACCTGTAGGAGGAAATCATCTTGGTTAGTAGTTGGAAAACATTTGACAGCATTGAGAAAATACATTTGGCCATTTTCTGGAGTAACGTACGCCTGAATACTGAAAACGAAGACATTTGAGGCACTTTGTAATGAATGTTTTGCTCAAAAGCCAAATCTCAGAACACAACAAAGCCAAATGCTACCACCTGTTCACTCGCATCTTAAGCCCTGAATTTTGAATGCACACACATCCACCAGCCATTTCTGTCACCAAGCCAGGGAAGGCAGAAGGAAATCTGGCAAATGGGTCAACAACCTCTCCAACACAGAGCTCACTCCCAAGAGATTCTCTCTATAACCACCATCTCTCTGAAACTGGTAAGAGGAAAGCAAAAGATAGCATAAACAAAGGGCCAAAGGCTTCAGGGGTGTACAAATCCTCTTGGCTTTTCATCTGATGTTGCTGGGGTAAATGAAGGAAATGCTGATTAGTATCAGCACACACAGCAACATTGCCACTACCCACAACTACCCCATACCTCCCTATCTTTCCATGTCTCCCAGCTCCAGTGGAGGTGCAGAAAGACCAAATCTGGGATGTAGCCCTTGGGTAGGATAAACAGTGGAGGTACTTGTTGTTCTTGTAGTGTTTGCCATTTATCAGTCTCATAAGATACAACAAGAAGAGCCCATAACTAGTCATAGTAGGGGTAGTGAGCTGCCTCCAGAAAATCCAAGAAAAAAGAAGAAAAACCAGGTTCTGTTTACCAACCTTTTGTCTCATATTCCACATAACATCTGCAAGTTCAGGGAATACATAATAGTCCAATTATTAACTCTATAACTTACATTGAAAGGACTGAATCACCCATTATGTGGCAGAGGCCATTGCAAACATGGAAAAAGCTGTGCCTTTTTGTAAGAAAGAAATTGAGGGCCACTGACCCAAAATGACTCCCAACTGCTCAAACAAGGATATTTCCACCAGAAAGCCTTCTTGCCTTTGAACTGTTTTTTCCACAGAAACTTACATATGGAGCATGAGGAAGACAGAGCTACATAGGCCTATTCTAGTCATGTCACCTTGAGGAGAAGAGCTCCAAGGCCTAAACCAACAAGCAGTGCTCTTCCAAACCAAAATCAGCCATTCCATCCTTGCAAGAGGAGAACTTGCCAGAAGGAAGCACCCCACCTCGGGGGAGTTCAAAGCTATTGCACAAGAGGTCTAAGAGAGAGGAAGATCAGATGGACTGTGCTCCTTCCCACAAACCTGAAACCTTCCTGGACCCTGTGAGGGGAAAAGAGTGTGGGAAGCAAAAAAAAAAACCAACAAAAAACAAAAACAACAAAAACAACAACAACAACAACAGAAAACAAAACACATTGCTAAGCTCCCATTCCAGCATTTGAGGTCACATACTGTATGAAGCAAAAACAATTTGAGTTCCGGCAGCTTGGTGGTGAATAAATCTAAGCTGCTGGTCCTACAGTCAAAGAATCCATAGTCCCCAGTTTCACAGCTGAAAGGCAATCAGTTGTGTGATCTTGAGACACTGGCCACATGATTAGTCCCTACACGGATCAGTGGTCCTCACCAGAGCAAGATACCAGTGACAGGACCTTGCTGCAATGTATCAGAACCTTTCAGACAGCAAAACTGATTCAGGTTTTGACAAAAAAATACAGCTTGTCTATTGCACAAGTGTAATGGAGAACACAGGTGGCATTTCACCTTGACTGTTGTGATAACAGTAACTTAATAGAAATTCATTCTGTACAGAATCCTTTTTGCAGGAATACAAAGATATGTTAATTACACAGTGGTACTGAATTTGGATTCTATCTGTCCTAAATTACATTTTTAGGTATAATTCACATCCTGTTCATGTAAAATGAGGAGACAGTCTTTTGAAGGCACGGTAATTACATCAGGTCAAGCTGATACAAAAAGAAAATCAAGCCATTATGAGCACAGGCTGGAGCCTGGCTAGATGCTCAGGAAGCACAGACCAGAGCAGATTCACTGTCTGCTGTATTTACAAAACAACAGCAGAGACTATACTGTTAAATCCAACTGAAGCTGATTCAGAGTAATATAGTTAGGAGGTCATACATTATGCTGGTGCCACTGTCTGGTGGATAAAACTGTAATTGTAAAATTAAATTTTTCTCATTTGAAATCTTTAAAGTAAGACTGAAAGCACAGAATGAACATTAATTTACCATTATGCATACCATGTATGACATTTCTAAACTACTTTTAAGCTAACCAACTTATGGTATGTGCATTCTAGGAAAAAAAAATAATCCAAGAACTGTACTGTGGCATAATGAAAAATAAAGAGGGTCAGAGATGTTACTGAAAAGTATTAGAGCTTCCTTCCAGTACAAGTCTTTGAACCTAGAGATCTTTCATGTTTTATAGACTCTAGGTCTGAATCTTCTCTTGCTGAAAATGACTTTACATGACAGGAATTAAGTAATAGAGTTACTCCTGTCTCACATGAAAGGGAAGTCAGAGTTTGGACACTTGAGTGAATGCTACCAGATCCTCTGATCCTCTCAAAGAGTTCTCCTGAAGTGGCAGGGGAACAAATTGTCCCTATTTCCATACCGTCTATGAGTGAAAGTGTTCATTCTTACTGCTTGAGCCCCTGTTTATCTCAGACTAAACGCAACACTTCACAGACTCCCAGAAGTCTCCCATCTTAGTGAACTGCTTTTAAAGCACTCTTATAACAAAACCTTGACTGATTTTAACAGTAAAAGTTGTTGTTTTTTTTAAAAAATAAAACAACACAGTAAAAAGGAAATCCAAAGGAGTGGTTTTTCTATACGCTTCCATAAAGAAAGAAAAGATCCTTTTGTTCTTTTTCACTTCAGCTATTTCTGAGAACAAGCCTGATCAGGCCACAGGGATTAAAAATATGCACAATATCTAGAGATGCTTTTTAGGCAAAGACAAAAAAATGAACAAGTAAAAAGTAAACCGTCATACTCAAGGCTTACGTTTGTTTAAAACCACAGAAGCATCTTCTGACAGTACAGCTTCTAAAGCCAAAAGGCAGAAATTTCATGAGTAGTATTTAACAAAGGAGAGGGAGAAAGACTGCTGCCTGAGTCTCTAAGGATCTCTCCTGCTCAAATTCCTATCTATTTGGGACCCCCCCGTACAGTGGGCGCTCCAGCAAGCCAGGGAAGGAGGCACGAGACTAGCTTCAAATGAAGAGGATTCTATAGGCCAAACTTTCTGCGTAGAGCACAGCTCTCCATGGATAGTCTGATAAAAGAAGCCTCCAGATCTAAAAATATCTGCAGAAGACACAAACAAACTCAAAAGAGAACAAAACTGATAAGCAGTTTTTGCATTCGATTTTAAAATGCACCTTGTCTAAACTGGAAGTGATGTTTTGTCAGGAAGCCAGGTTTGCAGTTCCTTTTATTTCATTTTTGTGACAAAACCCAGCAGCACATCTTTTGCAGTTCCTTATTTATAAATTCCATGAATAAAAATTTTTCTGGTGACTAATTCACCCTGACTTTTTGGCCATCAATCCTGCCCTTTTTATTCCTTTAGGGAATGGATTTCCTTTCAAATTTAAATTGCAGGACTGAAGAACACTTTAATGATGGCATGGCATACAAGTGGCACCATTCTTCCCTGAGGAGCTGATTTACCTGCCTCGAGAAAAAAACCTAGTGCTTTGATTAAGAAATTTTAATTACTCATAAAGAGGAAAAACCCCCACATATCTTTGTCAAATGTTGTCAGCCATTTTCTTAGATGACGTGAAGAGGCACAATAAAATTGCCTCTGACACTAATAAAAGTTAGTACTGACGATGTGAAGAATCACTAGTTACAGCGAACTTGGAGCAAGCCCCATAAGAGTACTTATGGGACTTAGTCAAAAAGGCGCCCTCCTTGCCTGAAACAATAGAAATCCACTATGTATCAATCCATGACAGAAGGAGCCATCCCTCTATAGATCTCAGCACTCCAAGTTCCTTTAATTACATGAAAGTTTGTTTTTCATTTTAACAATGTGACTATGCCAAATAACCCAGGATAAAATGAAGAGATAAAATCAAGAGATCTAAGATCTCAGCCCCAGCTTATTATTCTAACATGGATAATCAACTTTTCACCTACTATTACTCCAGGACAATGCAGAATTTAATTCAAACACCTGTAGCCATGAGCAGCCAACGTCCTTCAGATCATTGCACAACCCTACAACAGACAACCATGGAACAACCTGAAAATGGGAAATTTCTTTAAAACCAGCAGTTTCATCAGCATTAAATAAGCTCTAGAATGAGTTATTACCTTTTCTCACAAGTCACAGGAACTGGTACCAGAAAACTCAAGCACGAAGCATTTTTCTGTGCAATAGAAATGAAATAAGTAAGGAAGGCATTTATCACCTTCATTCTCAACTGAAAGTCAATGGACTCCCAGAACCTTGTTTAAAAACATATTCCCTCCATGTTAGGTGAGGGAAGGCCACAGAGCTCCAGCCTGAGCAAAAGAGGAGAACTGTCACACTTTAGTCACAGAGCTGCTAGCACCTTTCTATTCAGCTCACTGTCAGGAGGAATTTCTAAAAATTACCTCGCATGCAGCTGACTTCATAACTGCTCTAAGCAGCATTTCAGCTCAGCTCTTCCCTACTCTACTTTTCAAAGAGAGGGGTTAGTGCTCTCTGGAAGAGAGACCAGAGGACAAAGAATGGGAGTTCTGGGGCCAAGTTTTCATCAAACAATTATGCATAATTTGTACATTGATGTTTTACCTCTGTACACCACAGAAAAACCAAAAATGACAAGTCCATAGAGTAACCCTTGCCCTAAGGTAAATGGTACAGCCGTTAAAGAAATCAAGGTCTAAAAAGAGGAAAACACATGGCAATAATGGCCATTGGACTACATTAAGGGCTGGGAAGACTGAAATGGAAACATCCTGTCTCATCACATCCATCCCTACGAGACATGCAAGCGAGCTCACAGCTTTCAACTGTCTCTGTACGGTCAGAAAATGACAGTTTTGTACTTTATTTCTTTCATATTACTAATTCAGAAGAGAGCACTGAAGCATTTTTTAAAACGATCCTGTGTAATAACAGTATCAGAGAGATGCCATGTGTGCATACTGCAGAAATAAAAGCCAAAGGCCTTTTAGATTTCAGCCGTGACATTCTGCATTTACACCTTGCACCACAAAATAATGAATGGGTGTGTTAACAGCAACAGAAGTGACAGATGTCATTCCCCATAACCTCTGCTGGTGCGTGGTGGAAGGCTTGGGTGAGAAAACTAGCACTTGTTTTAGGCAACAGAAATTCCAGAGTCCCTTTATCTTCAAAAGTACCCAAAGATCCTCAGAACGCCACATGCCTTCAAAATAGT
Source organism: Pterocles orientalis (assembly GCA_011057875.1). NCBI lineage: Eukaryota > Metazoa > Chordata > Aves > Pterocliformes > Pteroclidae > Pterocles > Pterocles orientalis. The sequence continues at coordinate 230,136 of WKFP01013686.1, forward strand.
TTCTCCATGAATGTACTTCTGTCACACTCGGAGCCTCCCAAAACAGCCCACATGGGAAGAGTACAGGTGATTCCAAGAACATGGGACACCAAGGAACATGGCCAAGAAAAGCCTACATTACAGTATTTCAGGTTTCATTCCATTGAACCACAGAATCACTTAGGCTAGAAGAGACCTTTAAGATCAAGTCCAACCATAAATCTAACACTGCCCAGTCCACCACTAAATCATGTTCCTAAGCACCACATCAACATGTCTTTTAAAAGGGATGGTGACTCAACCGCTTCCCTGTGCAGCCTATTCCTGTGCTTGATAACTCTTTTGGTGAATAACTTTTTCCTAATATCCAACCTAAACCTCCCCTGGAGCAATTTTTGTGACTTAGTATGTCTTTACATCTTACAGCCATAATCTTTGGTCCCATCCATACAGAAAGCAGGAGCAAGTGATGGGTTGATTTTCACAAGCTGTTAAATTCAGGATTTGATAATCAACATTCATTCCAGGCTCAGTTTTCATTAATCTAGTAACGTCTGTGACCCTTTTGCAGGAAGATCCGATCACCTTTGACTTCAGCAGTATTTTTGCACTGTTACAGAATGGAGACCTAATATTGCTGCGCCAGCTGTGGAATGGTATTTTAACTCTGAGTACCTAAGTGAAAGAGATGGCACCCCATTTGTCATATCCTGGCTTTACACATTCTGCTACAGGAACCTTTGTCACTAGGACAACAGCCAAAAATAAAGTGACTGTGAGATAAATATTCATAGAGAGCACAACTAATAGGGTTTCATAGGGATTAAGTCACGAAATTGCAAAACAGCTTGAGAGAATATATTATTAAATTATGCATTTCTCTCAGTGTATGAATAATATGGAACTGAAATTGATAAACAAAGCTCTAGATATCACCAGCATTATGTGAAAAAAATAAAGTAATTGTAAATACCACAAAATAATTTCAGCTCATTATAGCAAAAGACAACTTCACCTCAATGCTTCAATCTTAATTTACCTATCGTATAACTGTAGACAGAAAAAAATATCATTATTAAATTACATTTCATAAACACTCCCAGAAGATGATGCATCAGCAAAATTTAAAGGATAAGAACTGAAAATTAAAGCTTAATTTACTATTAACACAGCTCTGATGGTTTTGGATGAGGAAATGTCAGAGACTGAAACAGCATACACTAGTTACCAAGGATATTCTTCCTGGGCTCAATCATAAAGCTGCTCCCTGTAGCAAGGATTAAACCCTGACTCCATTGAAGTCAACAGCACAAGGATTTCTCCCTTCATGCTTCTAAAGGCGCAGCAGGTGAAAGTATGAAGCGCCATAGCAATTAATCTTACATTAGAAGTCAGTTTACTTCCAGAGATTATCTAATGGAGTAACAAAATAATGAAAAATTAAGTCCTCCAACACAACACAATTTCAAAAAGCCTCTGATAATCTCTGTATCACCTGTAATTAAAAATTATTTAATATCTGAAATTCTTATTCATCTACTCTCATCCTACAGTGCTAACCCTGCAAATGTACAGTCAGGTAATTTCCCAGTTTATACTGGGACACACAGGGCACATTTTAAAGAGTAAGTGTGAAAGAGACAGTTAAGTGCTAATGGGATTTTCAGAATTGTTTTCAAACAGGAGATACATCCAACATGATTTTGAAAATCTCACTTAGCACCTATATGGAGTGTTAGCTTCTTGAACTTCTAAAAAGACTCACATGACCAAATTTTATATAATACCTGTGATGTACTTAGCACATGTTCCAATTCCAGTGGAACACATAAGAATGAACTTATGTATTACTAAAAAAACACAAACCATCAGTAAACTGTGAGGCAAGGGCCAAGCTGGCAAGGTGTCATATGAGAAATGCTCATGCATTTCTTTTCTCAGACACGGAATTTTAGGCAGAACTAACAAAAGACAGGGGACAAGTGATTAAAGAACCACCCCCATGCTATGGACAATTGACTTTAGGTGTTTAATTTCCACCTCTAGGGTATTAAAAATTGAGCTTTTGTGGATTTACCAGTGATTCCATAATCGAACTCAAAGTGGCTGTTTCATAACTCCAGATTGTGACTTGAAGCAACGACAAAGCCATCAGCTGTGTGACTTCTGGCACCGCCTCACTCTGAAAGGTCCTGTACGGGGCCCCATGCCTCTTCCTAAACATTTATTTTGCTGCTAACAGAAAAGAAAGCACACAGTAATGTTTTAAGGGAAGATTATCAGTTTATAGTTTTAACTGGTTATCTTGCCTTTGAAACAAACATTAAGGACCAGAAACCCTGTTGGATTATTAGCAACCTCTAACTTTAACAAAAAAGGTAGCCCCTAACTGAACCCAAGGGAGCATTAGCTTCAGGTGAGAACTCAGTGTTCAAGATAAAGTCTTCATGTCCCACAGTCCCTCGTATGTTTTTTATTAGCAACATCATAAAAGCAATACTTCACTTTCAGCCTGGATGCTGTTATTCTTACCTTGTTTAGCAACTGAAGCTTATACTCCAGAAACAGTGCACTTGTCTGGATATGGACTAAACTGATGTAAGGAAAAAGGAGTCAAGATGGGATTATATAAGAAAAGCATACAGTAAACTAATTCTTGAGTCTTTTCACATCTCTTTTACACTGCTCTGGCAGCCTCAAGCAGCTTCCACCCTGTTTAAAGTTTCTTTATGCTATTAGGCTATTATAAAGGCTCTAGAGAAAAAAGGAATCAGTACCAGGCATCATTAATTGCTATGTACTATTTTCCTAGTTCCTCAAACAAAGGATGATAACAACTCTACTCATCACGACAGTACTTCAGCAGGAAATAAAGTAATGAGCGTAACACACCTACGGGTAATGCACTTGTAGCTCCCACTTCTGAAAAAAGGCAAACATATTGATTTACGCACATATGAGAGGGAGCTTCAGTTCTGCAAAGAGATCCTCAAAAAACACCTACCTGTCTTGTGACACAGTATGGCCAGTGGCTGCAGAAGCCAGCCTTGGGAACTGGGTAATAGCAGAAAGTCAAGGGACTTACAAACTAGAAGCGGGTTTATAGACCTATGTGATACAAGCATCTCCAAGATCCACACAGGGAAGGAAAGAAAATAAAAATGAAAAAAAAAAAAAAAAAGGGCAGAAAGAAGTTCTGGGGACCAGAAGGCCCAGGAAGGCTCAGGAAAGCTCTAGGACACACCACAGGCAATAAGAGTTCACTCCTCCGCACCTGGCCTGTGCACTACAGTCCAGGGTTTAAACAGAACAGGTCCCTGTATGGGATCTCTGCACTCATTTGAGCTGTCTTCTCCATGACATGGGTTGACAGTGTTCCTGAAATACATACTGTATCACCATGTTTGCAGGGCAAAAGTGACCCCTGCAACATCCATTTCGGAGGCAACATTAAGATAATTCGCATATGTTTTGTCCAGAAGACCACCTGCAATACATTTTAGCAGCATTCCAGAGCAACAAAACCTACCAAATCTCTCCTTTTTCACTCATAAGAAAGCAGAGATAAGCACCACGAAAAGGTCTTACCAATTTCTTAGGCATTTGCGAGGAATAAAGAAATGGTACATTACCTCTTGTTGCATAAACACCAGTCAATTTTCAACAGTGTCAGTGAGGTTCCAGCTCTTTAAGCCAGAAGAAGCTTCATCTTCTGCGGCATGAGAGAAGGATGTCAGGATTCTGCTCATGACTAATGACTTCATGCTGTAATGCTTCAGGACTACACCTTGAGTTAAATAACTTCAGAAGATTAATTGAAGAGTTATCCAAGCAAGAAGAGGGTGAAAAGCTTCAGGACTGTATCCTGCACTTCTAGATGTGCATCAATATCAGCCTCAATGTCTTTGAGCTTGTAGCCTGTGGTGTTGTGAGATGTGAACACAGGGGGAGAGGAAGAAAAAAAAGAAGGAAAAAGAAAAGGAATTGCCTGAAAAGAGAGATAAGTACTAAGGAAATTAGAAAGCCTGCTTGTGCAGTAAAAAAGCTCAATGTATAGAATCTTTTGAAGCCTTCAATACAAGGGACCAAGGCTCTCATTTCAACTGCTGATCAGCTTAGATTCACAGCCACAATAGAAAAGGCTATGTTTGCTATGGTTGTGCCTCCCGATTATTAAGAAAGGTTTCTACTTAAGAGTCTTTTTTTCTGTAAGATAGATTCAATATACTTAGTGATTTCTGACCTGATGGGCACTGTTCAGACAAAGTTCATAGTCAGAAATCACAATAAATTTCACACATTAATAGACTTTTACATCAGCAATCCCTCCATCTCACAAAATTTAATTCATTGAGGAAAACTTTTTGAAAGCATATGGCCTTGGAAACAAGAAAACAGAAGAAAACTCATCTACAAAAGAGGGAAGTAAAGTTCAAGGAAAGATCAGTAGTTACAGGCACTCACACTTCACGAAACAAAAAGGAATACATTCAAGTAGAAAGAACAGCAGGTGCTGATACTGTCTCAGAATGGCAGCTTCTCTCTAACTGACCCATTCTATGAAAAGCCAAGAGTTGACCATCTCTAATCCCTGGATACTATCAACAGCTGACACTGAAGCACGGCATTACCAAGGATCACCTAGATCAGGATAGCTATCTCCCATTTATCTTCTCTGCCATCAAGAATTTGTTTGTGCAGATCCCAAAACTAAATCTGGCAGAGAAACTGAACTGGAATTAGAACAGCCTGAAGAATAAATTCTTCCCCTTCCTACACAGAACATTTATTTTGAACAAAAGTAAGTGCTGAATTACTACTGAAGAACATGGTTCACAAATGCTACTGCAGGAACAGTCAGGTAGCCAGCAAAGAAGTTCAATTTAGCTAACAAAGTGAAGAGTTATGTGTGCAGCCTCCTCCTGCATTAAAAAACAAGGGTCATTTCAGTTGCTCTTAAGCAAGAACACAAGATTGTCAAATGCAGAATTCAGCTAATTTTAAAAAAAAAGTGTGTAAATAGGCAGTAAAGTATTTTCCTCAGACTCCATATGGCCAGCCTATTGCATCAGATCCTCAGCTGATTTAAACTGCTGCACAGGTAGCATAGACATTAAGAATGGCATCAACAGAAATCTTCCCACATGCTCCTTCCCCAACACATATGGTTTGCTGGTTTACACACAAGGAACAGAAAAAAGACTGCAGCCTTGTGGTTGCCAACAGTTTATTATTGAAAGGAAGATCTCTCCTTTCTGGAGTGCAGAAATTATTGTTGTTCTTGATGCTGGGACCAAGACAGACATTCTCCCCTATAGTCAAGCAGGAAGCAAAGGTAAGTCCTCCAACTTGACTTCCTCACTGCAGTAAATGAACACCATTATTATGCTGTTGCCAGTCACTGAAACTTAAAAGCTGGTCATCACCTCAACAAAATCTTTAATAGTTCTGTGATCACTTTGTGTGTGCCTCAGTTTCTTTCTTTTGCTTGATGTTGTTTATAAGAGGTTATAATGGACTAAACACTTAGCTTGAGGTAAGAGCTTAATGAAAGTGTCATGTGTGATAGACCACTGGGACATATAGTGGACCTTCACACTTGGAAAAGATCTGCACATTATCAATCAAGCCATACTCCTTCCCCTCCTCTCCTGGAAAAAGCCATAAAGGATATATGCAAAGTATATGCTGCTTTTTAAGATGAAAACAAGAAGATGGATTTCAGCAGCAAAAAATGCTGCATTGTGGCCTCTTCTCTCAGGGCATTTGCAGAGAGTTCCAAATACTCTGACCAAAGACACACACACTTCTTTTATCAGCAGATAGCAAATATGTGCTGGCCTGTTCATAGATAAAAATGGCTCATGTAGCTGTAGTTCCCTGCTATGAACCCTGGTTCTCCTTAAAGATAAGGGGAAGTCATTCAGAATTGATTTAGTTCTTTCTAGTGGAGCCCTGAGAGCAGACTAGGGTTGATACCACATAACACCCAGCAGCAGTGTGAAAGGATCTGTGCATGACAGCAGAAGAGGGGAATTCACCTTTCATCAAAAGCCACACCAGGTTAGCTCTGGGGGGTGTTATTTAACAAGGTTTTAAAGGTAGACCTCTGATCAAGAACTTGAAGAAAAAATTAGAACATCCCTCTTCATCTTCACACTGACTACATCTAAACATAGCAAATTCTTCCTGCATAACATCTCTAAAATATCAACTTGCAAGATCACATAGCCAAAATCCTCAACCAAGCCCCCATTCAATATTCATCTGCCTACTGGAGACATCTTCTTCCTCCTTGTTTGATACATGCAAAGACTCTTTCTCACCTGTCATTGACTCACATCACACTTTTTCTCATTTTCCCACTTCTTTAGCACAAACGTATGCTACTTGTTTTCAATTTCAAGGCCTTTGCAAAGCCATCCTTTCCCTTGCCATCAACTCTTACACAAACATCCCATTTCTTCAAATACATTTGCAGCCTGGGGGCTGCAGACGCGCAGCAGGCCCAAGAAGCAAACACTGCTCTGACAGAGCAAAGTGGGGATACTTCCACAGCCAACAGCTCTGATTATACAAGCTACTTTTCATGCCCCAGAAGGCCGTGCACTGCGTGATGATCCTGCACACAGCAGGAGAAGCAATCAGCTCCATCTTTGTCCTGACAACTCTCTAGCAGTACTCCACTGAGGCCACTTCTGCCCAAGGTGGGGTTCCTGCCATGCAGGACCACTCGTAAAATCTCTTTTGCCTTGTCTATAGCATTTCTTGTTGCCTTCGTCGGCGCGGTGACCTGGTTCAGGAACGGCACGGTGGCCAACCCCAGGCCGCTCGGTACATCTGCTCACAGACACCAATGTGGTGGACGGCAAATGGCGTTTATTGAAGGGTGAACAGGCTTTATATAACTTGCATTTTACAACATCACTTCCGTCTGCTTACATCACAAACTAAACCCTATTGGCTACCCGGAGAGTCCTATCTTTCCATACAGCGCGACATCTTCTGGCCGCCAGCCCTAACTACAACAATTTCCTCAAGTTTTTCCTCCAATGCAAGACATAAATCTCTCTGATAGTCCTCCCTGAGTAATGTGTTGACTGCCATGGTATTCTCCTAGACTCGATCTTGTTTCTTTGAGTTTGTGGCAATGAACTACGCAGCAAATTCAGCTTTAAATTCACTGTAGCATACAGACCACTTATAAATATGCAACTGTTAACTAACAACTCAAATGAGGCAAATGCATTCAGCAATACTGTGTTTTACTGCTGGGGAAAAAGGCGTTAAGAGGGCACCACCCAACCACAAAAAAAAAAAAAAAAACAAACCCCAAAGTAATATTTAGAAATCAGGTTTAAAATTCTGGAGAGAGTCACAAGACAGCAACAAGGCTGAAACGTTATTCCAGGCAGCAGAACAGAGTTCCAGTCCATAGTGATCTGCAATAATCAGATGAGGCAAATCCCAGCACATGGCATCAAACCCAGGCAGCCCGGACAGGGCCTCTGGGCATCCCCCTCTCCCTCCCCAGACTGCAGATTATTAACTCTGAAATACCCAGTATGACTCAAAGATGTGTAGGCTGTGTACAATTCCCCATGGAAGTGTAAAGGAAAACTGCTGATTTATAATATAATAACTTATAAAGTGAATTTTTAAAAAAATCAAACTAAAATTGCCATAGCAGAGTGTTTGTTAATATTTGCACACAATGAGCAACTAGTATAAATGGCGTTTTTCCTAAAGTTTGGGAGCCAGACATTCCTAGAAAGGAAGCTGATCTCAAACTGAGTCAAAAGAGTTTTTGCTTTAGTGGTGAATTCAATAGCAACAGGACACATCCTGCAAATGGCAAAATAAATGAAAAAAATTGCCTGAATTTTCCAATTTGTGTAATGGCCTGAAATAGTACCCTAATTTTCAAACTCATCCAAAAATATCAACTTCTGTAACTTTATCTACAGAACTTTCAAACATTTGCTTTAAACTTAATGAAGCTTTTGGAAAGACCTTTACCATTCCTCATTCAAAGAGTAATTGAAATAATTTAAATTCTATTCTTCCCTCAACCCTGAGGAAAAAGTTTGAAAGGCTCATCATCAGTAGAAATAAAAAATAAATGCCAAGTAGTCCTTTTACCTAATATAATTCATGCAGTCTGAGCCCAGTGTTGTATCTGCCAGCATCTCTATAGCAGTTTAGTATGAATAGTAATCACAGACAAGGCCTGACAGCTCCACTTCTGGCAAATTTCTATTTCAATGCGAAAAAATTGTAAAGGACTCAAATGAAGAACAACTGCTACATTTGGTGAGGATATGCTGTTCACCTTCTCATATTTCTGTTCTATAGTTTTAATAGGTGTTTCTATAGCTTTAGTAGGTGTTAAAATAACAGCACAGCTTTCTAGCAGCCTAGATCCTCACACCAGCCATAATGGTGTCATCCAACATTCATTTCACTTACTGTGAGTACCAAGAGAAGGATTACCACCTTTTTTTTTTTTAATGAGGAAAACCAGAACTGCTTAATAAGTCACATTAAGATCCTCGTGTGGAAACTGCTGCAGTAAAACTTAACTGTGGGAAAAGAATTCTGTGAGACTCAACAAGAGAGAACAATTTTGTGTAGTAGCTGGGTAAATTTGTATTTATATTTCATAGCAAGATAATGAATGAGGAATGAAACACATTTGTCTCTGTGTTTCCCCACAGCAAACGTCTCAGCAAGCAGTTGTATTACTGACAACACTAGAAAATTACAAATTTCAAAATGAAATGTGTCTTACCATCACATAACAGAGTGGATACCAGCGCAGTGAAGACATTATCTCAACTGTATTTAAATCACAGATTTCACTGATACACTATTCATTCTCAGCAATGAGCTGCACACATACCAAAGTTTTTGACAACCATATACCAATTCGTTCTCTCGCCTCACTGTTCAACAATTGCAAAATAGTAGTTTAGGGGCACAGCAGCACTTGCATTGCTTTTCCACTGAGCTGAGAAGAGTCTAAAAGGGAATCTGTCATGGTGTTTTACAGAACGAGCAGGAATCTCTGATTTGACTGCAAGGAGAGCTGAGAGATGACAGTTGTGGCTGTAAAGGGAAGTGAAGATAAGCACTTCTGTAGCATAATGTTCTCTGGAGTCATTACTACAGAAAGCTCCAGGAACAGAGAAATGCAAAGCTGCTTTGGACCTAGCAGTTATGCTTGAGAGTGACACAACAGCCTGATTAACTCTATTTAAAATGCAGACAGTCTAGGAGTTTGAAAAGTCAAGTTACATCTCACAGGACCCAGAAGGAAGGACTGTGCCAGGATTCACTGAATAACCTTCGCAGTTTCCCACCAGGTTAACAGGCAGCTGCACCAGACCAGGCCTATCTTCCATGGGTTGTCTCCCTAGCGCAAGAGCAGATTTTATTCCTGTTACAAGGCAGCCACCACAGTCTCTGTGGTGTTCCCCGTGAATGCATTTCTTTACCACCCCAACAGTGGCAGAGGTGCTCATTTGTCTGGGGACACATGTGGGTGTCAGTGCCTAAAGCTGATGGCAGCACCACTCTGATTCCACTGTATTTTGCCTCCAGCCTCACAGGAAGCTGCAAGTACATGGCTGGAGCCTCTGTACATGTATTACAGGCAAAAGCAGTTGCATTAACCTTCCCTTTTAATAATTTGATTGAATTCAGTGACTCACAGACAAAACAGAGAAGTCTATATATTCTCTTTTGTTCAGAAACTATGTCTTCTCAGAGCCACATTATGTGCAGAATGTACATGGGGTAGCCCAGAGTTAAGAGTGAGCGTGGAACAGCTCTTGTTTTGTGAAGCTGTGTAACAACCACGCATGGCAGGATTAAAGAAGCACAGCAGTTAAGATGAAGGAAAAAAGTAAGTGGAGGGGTGACAGATTTTCTCATCAGAGGACTCTGAATTTAGCACTATCCAGGCTCTCCCAGCGTTAATCTAGGCTGGAGAAAAGAAAGCTTATTGCACTCATCAAACCCTGCTGTTTCATAGCATCACTCTTTGGCCAGAACTTGCACATTTGTTAGGCATTCCCATGCCCCAGAACAGCGCAGCAGAATGTAGGATCCTTGCAATGCAGATATATCTGGCTGCCACACAATTCCTCTTTTTCTCAGCACTCTGCAAGAAAACGTGCCACGTGGGAATTCCACACTGACATGAGACTGGCATTTGCTTTACTACAATTTGTTTTGCCACATGTTGCTTCTGTGGACTTCTACAACATTAGCAATGCCTACAGCAAATAAAGCAGCAGGACTGTGTATCACTGCCCTGGGAGACAGACACTATCCAGTTTACTCCAGATCATGCTAATAAGGCACCCAACCCAGGACCCATGTAGACTTCCCTGAGCTTTTCACTTCTGCCTTATCAGCACCACAAAGTAGTTACCGATTTGGCTCTGCTTTTCATTCCTGTTAAAAAGTGCAGGATGACAGCATGTAGGCTTTTACAAATGGATTATGAACCTGAAGCAGAATGCTACTGCTTACTTCTGTGATTCCAGACAGTTCCAGCACACATTTGTGAAACCTCTCAGCAATTGCTGTACTCTGTATTAAAAAGCCACACGGAATATACATCTTAAAAGTCAGGACTGACGGTCACAAAAGATTATGTGAAAAAATCAACATATTAGAAAGCTGTACAACAAAACAAAACCACACAGCATATATATTTACGTGATTGATAATGTGACTTGATACCCACACTGTGATCAAAGAGAAGGCTGGCCTTTGTTTCAAGGCTTCTAGCATTTTCACATACAACTATTCATATTCATAAAGGTCTGCTGGATCCCTCTGCATACTATGCAATCTGCTGCATGAAAACATGACTTTCGTACTGTGTTGCTTTTAGTATTGACAAAACCTGTGTTCTGTTCCACTAATATATTTAAAGATCAGAACACAAAGGTAACATTTACCGAAATAACATAGGGATTGGTTTGTTGGCTGATTTTTAATAAGTTATAGATTGTTTCCATTGTCTCAATCTCCAACCAAAATATAAAGAAACAGAAACTGCAATGAAGAATTCATTCAGGAAGAAAGAAAACCAAACCAACCTCCCCCCCTCCCCAGTCCACCCATCTGGTTTTGCAACATACTTGGTTGTGTTATGCAGGAAACCATTCTGAATGAGTTTATTGATTTATTCTAGTCTTCAAATAGAGGCATAGTTTTAAAGAAATAAATGGATAAAAAGGTTTATCTTTCTCAAACATTTACAGACAAATCTGTCTATGCACAGGAAAAATAAGCAGGGCATATAAGAGTTTTTTAGATGAAAACTAGACCTTTTATTATTAGAGATACTGCATCTTTCACACCATAGCTGTCCACAGACATTGTTCTTTGTTGGCGATCATTGAGTTATTAAAGCTGTCTCTTGCAGTCAGTGCAAAGGAATGTCTTAAAAAAGGAGGTAATCTTGTCAAATACTGGTTTCCAGTTACTACCTAGACAACAAACTAAGGAGCAAAGGGTGTTTGTCTACCTCCCACAGTTAGAACTTAAGTAAAACACTTCAGAAACAGTTTTAAAATCTCAGTAACTAGCCCCACTTTAAAAGCCTTAGTGAAAAAGATTTCTCTCATAGCATGTCTAATTGAAACAAGAGCATTCCCATGGTGAAGTGTGGTAGAATGAGTGTAGCATGAATTGGCAATAGCTTAGATTTGAGTCACCTCTCAGAGATGTAATTCCATTTATTTCAACTAAATTACTTCTTATTTGTGCTATTCTAAGAAAGAAAATAAGACAGAAGAGTTTTCATTTTGATTTTGCACCAGAGAACTCAATAGCAGTTATGCTGTTGACTGCAGCAAGCGCCAGACTCAACTCAGAGTCTGAAGAACACAAACTTTGTATCTGATAAATTCTATTGCAGCTCCCTGGGAGCAAAGATCCAGATGGTGCATTTCTGCTGAAATTTTTTTGCTGTCCACTATTTGATCTGAAAATAATAATGAAGGACAACTCTTAAAAATAATAAAAAAAAAACTCAGAAACAACTCTCCCACTGTGCACACGTAGAGTGAAAGTGTTGATGTGTTTCCTTTACCAGGCAGTAAGGCAGCAACGTATGAGAATTGATACTGCAAACATCACAAGCTAGTTTTGCTTTAATCACATAGTAGAGAGTAATTTCATAAGTGAGAGCAACATGACTAAGTACCAGTTACGAATCCTCAAATCCATGTGGTGAAAAAAGTGAGAAGTAGAGACTTTAGTTAACAGTGCCAGAAACAATGATTATGCTTGTTCTCAGACCTGACCCTGGCTGGAACCTGAGCCTACTCTTTACTTGTCTGCTTACTATGAAAATGTTAAATCTTGCACTATTTAGCAGGTATGAATATCAATTTGTTTTCTAATAAATAGAGGAAAAAGCAGTATTTAAATAATCATAAACCAAATTTAATTACTCGGCCCAATATGTTTTCCTGATTCTTAACAATCTGGTACAGCTAATAGTCCTTGCTTTCACCTCACACCATCAATTTTCAAAGTCATCACTAATCTCCAAGAAAAGCATTGAGCTTTGATCATTATTGTGTAATTACGTTGAAAAATAGATAGATTGTTAATATTAATTTGCTTTACAACAGGCCAGCTAAGTGATCTTCAGTTCTCAGCACATTCTACAGCTGTCATTTTATGCCAGGCAATAATTAATAAAATTATTAATTTAGACAAAGCTTTCAACTTTTACTAGTGAGATAGAAAATCCTTATTTGATCTCATGAACACTCATATTTTATTACCCAACTCCTGTTGTATTTTGTTTACCATATGTGAGCCCCCAAGGTAAAGCAATTGCAAGCTTTACCTTGACATTTCTATGTAAATTGCTTGAAGTTATGCATGGAAATCTCATAAGCCAGGTTCTGTCTTTCAGGGAAATGGGAGAATGTTCTTGTAAAGACTAGAAGGACAAATTTAAGACCAAAGTCGTGAGAGTAAAGGTGGACTTATACATTTAAAGTCAGAGAAGTCTAACTTCTTAGAGAAGCAGGGAACTTTTTATGCATTGACACACATATTTGGAAATCTCAGCTACCCCCTTAGACTTTAGCTTTCCACAAGTCTTTAGGGGACAGCTTCACGAAACTGCCCTATTTTAAAAAAAAAAAAAAAAAACTTTTATTACTTTTCACAGCTAGTCACTGAACCATTAAGGGGCAAACAATTTCTGAATGAAGAGAACAAAAAGGTACTTTTGGCATATACCCGTCAGCCAAAGTATGGCAAATTCAGTTCGGGTACAGTGCCTGTGTAAGATTTTGTTTCACTCCTTCACCACCTTGAAGAGAGAAGTGATGCTTGAGATAGATACTCAAAATCCCTATATATTTAAAGAGTTCTCCTGCCTCAGCACATGAAGGGCTAAAGGAAGGGGGAACCAGAACATCCTCAACTGCAACTTTAATTCAGGTGAATTTCTTCTATAATATTAGTAGAAAGGCTCCCATTAAAGACAGGCAAGGGCTCTCACAGAATGGAGGGAGAGGAGGGCGGCATTAAATCACAGTCCTCCCAAGAGTCAGAATTGTTCTTCACACAATTCATACTTTTCCACCCTTTTGTTATACATATGATCTGGATCATATGAAACTTGAGCTGAAAATTACTTCTGGAGACTCAATCACTGATGCAGGATCTAATAAATTGACACCACCAGATGCTCATCTGAAATGCTCCTAAAAAACCCTAAGGGCTCATACAGCTTCCCCAGATAACTTTTACCCTTTCAAATCTACCATTAAAATTGGGGCATTTTGACTATTTCGTAACTGAAACAAAGTAAACAGCATCACAAGTTCAATGCATTATTCCTTACCATAGCAGTAACACAGCTATTATTATTCCCTTTCCATAACTGCTTACATATCAATAAACGTGACCCCTGTCCCCTCAATCCCCCTCATCTGCAAGCCTTCTTTAGCACAAACAAACGCCATTCCTTCAGCCTTCCTTCATAGATCATGTTCTCTAAACTGCTTATAATTTCCCAGCTGTCGTTGCATTTGAACCATCTTTCATTATGTCAAGATCAATTTGTCAGCCCTAGTGAAGTAAGACTGTCCTACTGAGACACCGTGAACACGCTTACCAACAGATTGCTTCTTTGGCCATTGATCTTCCAAGAGAAGAAACTGAATGACATTTTCCTCAAAGCCAGGCAGTGTTTACATCTGAGTGGCTGACCCAAGAATTAATTTTAACATATAATAATACTATGTTATTAGTTACATTAATTCTTGGTTTTAAAATAAGATAGGATGAGGAAGGCTACTGATAAAAGCTCTGCAGAGGAAGATAACAAAGTAAGATTAGAGATGATTCTGCCTTTAATGACAACTTTCCTCCTATTTTTTTGAGGTTTCTATCTTGAAGTGGGGAGAAATTGTTCTTTCTTGTGATTGCTTTCTGTTTTCATGTGATGTACACTTCCCTCTCTCTCATAATCAAAAAGCACATTCACTTATTTTTCCACTTTAACTTCCTTCAGAGGATAAAAGACAACAACAGTTTGGGTCCATCTAGCAAAAAGAGAGCAAATACTACATCAAACCAGAACTCAGACAATTTAATTCAGCTCAGGAACACAGGAGATTTGAAGTGAACAATTTTTGTGACACAAAGAGTAATGAAAAGTCAACAACACAAAATGGAATTCTTTTACGATTGCAAGTCTGACAAGTTTTGGGGTCACATTATTTGATCTAGATTGACTTTTAGAGGCAGAACCCCAAATCCTTGTCACTGGGAAAGGGTATACCTCATCTTCAACCAAATTCCCTGGCAGAAACAACCAACACGATAGTTAGGAATCCCCTGGCAATATATCTAAGCTCAACCCCACCCACTGTTTTTCACTGTATAATTTCTAAATTTTTAATGTCTTGCAATAAAATTCAAGATCTAAATATTTACACAGCATCACTTCTTACTATATACCACACATGGTAAGTAAATAATTTCTTAGGATATAGTCTATAAAGCAAAGGGCCCCAAGGGAAGCCCAAAAGCATACCGAGATCATATTGATATATCAGCATTTCATGAAGAAAAGTGGAAAAGGAGAGAGATTTCCCTCTCTCCTTTAAGGTCACTCCTTTATCATACCAAAATAACAAGCACCAAAATCACTTTTATCCTAAAAAATAGACAAAAAAAATAGATCAGAATCACACATCAGACTACCAGTGGATTAGTATTTCATAACTCTCCCCTGCATCTCCAGTGCTGGATGTTCCTTTCTTTTCTTCCTCTGTCACATTATCTTACCCCTCCCAATTCTCTGCCTGATCACAAAACACTGAATCTTTTGCAGACTTTTTTTTTACAATGGCAGCTGTGACCCTATGTACAGTGTTCCTACTGCCTGAAATGCCTTTCTTGTTTTTCTCTTTTCTCTCTCTCTCTCGCTGTCCTTCTCTCTTTTAATCTCCGTTGAACAAATCTCTTTTCCCTTTTACTTCTAGTAACTAAGAGCCAAGGCAGAAAGAGATTAACTCACCATAGGGTGCCTTTAAGTCTGTGAAGCACAAGGGGTAGAGTCAGTGCATGAGAAAGTTGAGGCATTCAAGCTCTAGTACCACAAACAGGCATGTGATTAGATCTTTGCACAGAATTAAGTATATATTTAAGAACCGACAAGATTGGGGAATACAGCTAGCTCACCTTGGGGGAGAAAAATACAAGAACTGCAAAGCACAAAAAGCCAACATGCAATATAGCATGCCTTGGAAATATTTTTCTGGCACATCCACATTGCTAACCACAAAGCAGCAACACAAGTAAAATTTTTAGGACATCTCTGGGGCCAATAATAACTTAGTAATTTCATCACTCTGCTTGTTCATATTATGGCCTTTTTTGTTGGCATGTGGGTGTGTGCACGCAGGTGCACTCAAATCAGCTCCCAGGTGTTCAAGGTTCTTACATCCATGCCATTGGCACTAACATTTGCGTGCCATGGTCCATAAGGTTACTTCAGTTTCCAAACCTCAGCACTCCTCTCAAGAAGCTAGTCATCAGTTCTTAAGGCTGCTAAATTTAAATGGCAGAAATTGTCTCTCAAGTGATTCTAAAATAACCAGTTCTTTCTCCCAGTTAAAAGCACTCACATCTAATGACTATGTTTTGACCAGCCACACAGTGACAAGTGTCAGAGACTGTGAACAGAAAAGACAAAGAAAATGCAGGGAGATGACCCAGTTCTAAACTTACCTCTGTTACAAAAACCTTGATGATGCTCATAGGCATGGGCTGCACTGCCAGTGCTCCATTCCTCTGTTTGCTCCATCAACCTGCTACCCTCTCGCGGCCCTGACGGAGGGGGACACTGCTCCCAGTGCAGGGCTCAGCAGAGGCTGCATGGCTGCAGAACCAGAGCTGGCATGCTGGGGAGGGATGGAGAGGAACATCACATTTACAATGAAGTACTGCATTTACAATCAACTACTTTGAAGTGTTACAAGCACATCTAAAAAGTCACAGCAGATTTGCACACTGCTGTCAGCCCATTTGTTTCTGTTCCAAGTTTATTTCTCTGCAGCATTTCTTTCATGCTGCCACTAAGAACACACTTCAGCTATCATGCTGTTACTCAGTCTCAAGTACAAAGGCAGAGCTAACACCCTCCATTAGGTCAACAAGGCATGACTGTCCCCAGGCTCCTCAAGGCCCTGTCCCTTCAAAGATCTCTAATTATGCACAAATCCTAGTGTAATTCTTCTTTACTCTATGTTCCAGCAATAGTAATAAACAATTCTGCCTCTTCAGTAGGAGCTGCCTAGGAAGGAATAAATAAGCTCTTCATATTTTTTTACCTGAAACAAAGCTGCTATGTGGTAAAAATAACAAGCACTCCCCATTGCTAAAAGGAATGAAAGATCTCAAGTGGAGAAGTAATACCTACATTTGCAGAGGCAGAGAGGTGGGGAGAAAAAAAAAAAAAAAAAAAAAAAAAAGGCAAGAAAAAACAAGCCACCCAACTGAAAAAACCTTGTTTCATTGGCCGCTCCTCCTCAGCAACTGCTTCACTCCCTGAAGACCATTGGAAAAACTGAAAAAAGAAGAGAGACTGATTTTTCATTCAATTTATTCTGTCACTTACTTCCTGAAATTAGTCCCTTTTTCCGGATCCTTTCAGGGTTGTTATGTGAAATACAAGAACTTTCATTTATTCAAGTGATACACAACAAAGGGCCTAATAGACACGTTAGACATTTTGCAGGCTTCAAACCCAGCAAGTGATAAAACTATAGTGGCAAAATCCAGCCCCTCCTTTTTTTTTTCCACTATAGTGGTACTTTGTACTACCCTGGACATCCTCAGGGAAGATCTTACTTTTCCTTCTCGATCTTTTCTGGATTGCAGCCAATATAGCAGAAGCTAAGGGCACAGCGTGAAAGCTTCTGTGGTAGTACTTCACAGAAAAAAAAAAAATAGCTTTTTTTGACACTATGCTCTAATATCACCTGAAAAGCAGCAGAACCTTATAAGCTACAAGTGGCCCCATGAGGTCAGTCTGACCCTGCATAGATACAACACTATGCTGCTCATGGTGCTCTCACTGCACAACCCACACCACCAGAACTTTGAAGCCAGCCCACCCCAGCACAGCTTTGGGCAACACCACATTCACTCAGCCTAGAGTTTTCTTTCTCTACTTACTCTCTCTATTCAGTACCTCTTGCACAACTCCTTTAGACAAAGCTAAATGTCATCCACACCACAAAGACGCTGTTAAGTAATAGAATTCTTTAGCTTCCCCCTTCCAGTGAAAAATCTGTGCTGAAAATGAAAGTGGTAAGAAAATATAGCACTTACAACATAGGTTTTTGACATTTTGGGAAGAATTCTTTTTATGGGGCTGGTTACAAAGTATATCAAAAGTATATGCTCAATTTCGATCCTAACAACATAAAACCCATTATACTAAATAATTTCCCCATGGAAAGATTTCAATATATATGAAACTGTCAAAAAACCTCTTTTATACACATAAATGGTACTACGTTATGTACCAAAAAAAAAAAAAAAAAAAAAAAACACCAATATAAAACCTACAGAGAAATAGGAAAGATAAATGTACATCTACCACTGAGGCTGGGCAATTCCTAAATGGCAAAAGGTCAGAAAAAAATCTTCAGGTTATATTGTGAAGCTCTTCTATTATCTTTGTGACTGAGTAGAGCACAGGCACTGCTATCAATAAATGTCCATATATGTTTTATAATTTGGCTCACTACAGCCTATTTCAATTTCCACCAACTTGCTGAAGAAAAAAAAACCCAAAACCACAAAAAGCAGGCCTGCCACCTATACAGGAAGAGACTACTAAACAAACTATCAAACTATTCTCTACTTTGACTTCAAAAGAGACAGAATTTAAGCATTATGAATTGTACTTGCACAAAAGTATCACTATCTTCCTTCATGACTTAATAAAGAAACCCCAAGGAAACACAAACCATACGCTGAGACATTAGTCATAACTTTGTGTTTCTTCTTAGAATTACTTTAAAATATTCATGTCAGATAATCATAAAACATCCTGAATTTTAAAGAAGTTGAAAGGAAAACTAACATTTCTAAGTCCAAGCCTGGATCCACAGGGGTCTGTATTCTTTTTCTAGCTCCAGTGGTCTTTGGCTGATACACTTGCATTGCCTGAAACAGTTACACTGAACAAGCACCAATATTAAGGTAGCTCGCAATATGTCCTGATCTCTTAGCTGTCTTTTCTCCAGCTTAATTCATCTTACATGAAATAATGTATTTATTACAAAGGTGAAAACAAGCCTTCGAACTTTTGACTCAAAACATTTTCCAAATTTCAGCCTGTAACACTTCACAAGTATTCTGAAACCCCTTATGTAAAGGAATACAAGGATCGCCTACGCTTATGGGTTGCTTTTACTCTGATAAGAACCAGCATTATAAAACATTGACATTTTAATCTCTGAAACAAATACAGCATACACACACAACCAGTCTGAAGTCCATTCTGCAAGTCCCAGAAGTAACTGCTTGGTCGAAACCTTGAAATCTTTTACTGCTTTGCTTCCCGAGTACATTTGTAAAACTCAATGGCACACTATTACCATAGATGTTTGTCTTACATCACCAACTTTTCTTCATGCCCATTTGTTAATAAACAGGACTAAAAGCAGACAGATCAGATCATATCCACAGTCAGCATTGGAAACCAAACCAGTGAAAATGGTGAATTTACTTCCCTAGACATTCTAAGACAGTCTCCTCTATCTGAAACGTTCTTCCCATAGATTCAATAGCTACCACCTGTTTAAGACAGTATATTCTCACATCTGCCCAGTCTCCTGTTTTCAGATTGTCCACTAATACCTTCAAAGCAGTCAAGAAACCAAATCTTACAGAAAAAGCCTCAGAGATTAAAGGAAGTGCTGTATCTTGCAGATTTTTGGACTATTCCAAAACAGTACAGTTAAGATGCACTCTTTTACCAACATTACGACAGAAATTCTGAACTACTTTGGGGACAACACTTTCCTTGTGTGCCACTCTGTAGACAGCCATTTCTACACCACTTATCCTTGTCAGGTGCAATTCTTCCGTAGTCTGACCTAGCAGGGCTCCACAAACCCAGCAGTTAAGTGCAGTGCCTCATTAGAGCTGAGGAAGATGCAGACCTGTGCATGTAATTGGTTTCAGTTAAACTCCTTTCAGCTGTGTGACAGAAGAGGCACATACTCTCCAACACAACAGTCAAGGCAGTGGCCAAGATGACAACCTGTGACTCATAAGTCTTCCATTCTCAGATCTACAACAGATATTATTTGTAGCATTGGGTTAATTTTTCCACACTTCATTCTGTAAAATAGTAAGACCAGCCCCTCCTTCCCCCTGCTTCCACTCCCCTCTTTGCATTGTGACGCTGCATGGGTGAAAAAAAACACTACAGAAAGAAATACCTCACACAGGTAAGGATGTGCAGCTTCTGGCTAACATGTTATGCTCCTTAGGATGCCCTTTTATTTTGATGTGTATGTATGTAGCAGTTTCAAGTCAAGAGGGCTCTGAGTGAGCCTGCGTGGCCACCAGAAGCAATACGTGTTAATATGGCATGTAAAGCTAAAACACTTCTGGCTAACACTGTATTTTGCTGTACTGAGGTATCATTGGCACACCACCAGTCTGTCACTCACTATGTTTAGTACAAACGATAGTCCTACCACATCTAGTGCAATAATAAGCCTACAACTGCTACAGCGTCAACACTGAAAGGAAAATACGGCATGGCTTGTGTGTGCAAAAGAGGCTTGAACCTGCAATGTCAGGCAGTCACTGAGACACAAGTGTACCTATGGTGTTGTCATAAAGTGCACAGCAGGATTAGACTAAAATGCACTAAAAAAATCAGTGGTTGCAAGCAGGTTTTAATGTGCACTAACAATTCCCTTGGTGCTCCTCTCCACCTGGAAAGTCAGTGTAACAATACACATGGGAAAGTATTTTCTTTTTCTCTGGAAAGGAAAATCACCGTCTTTTTTGGTTTTAGTCCAATAAAGCATACACATAGAAATAGACTCCCATGAGAGATCAGCAAAGTATACATTATAATAGCTAAATAAAAAATAATTTAAAGAAAGGCACAGAAAGGAAGAAAAGCTTGATCCTGCGAAGTTAAAAGCATTCTATCCTTGAATTAACAAAGTATTTCTGTCATTGCTCTGTCTTGAAGTTCATGAATATTCCTCATGGATCTCAGCAGAACTCTGTAAATACTTAGAGGTAAGTAGGTGCTTAAGTGCTGTGCTGGGTAAAAAAACATAGCAGTTCGAGCTCTGAAGAATCAAGGATTATGTCTAAATTTTCCATGGCTGATTTTGTACTAAAGTAAATGGTATTGTTTACCTGAATGTCTTATTCTTCTCTCATTCATTTCTGATACATCAAAAACGCACGTTGTTATATTTTGGACTAAACATTTGTTCCTACGTATCACAATTAGAGACTTCATAATAAAGAAGAAAGAGGTTTTATAGGGCTTGGAAGTGGTAATTTATTGACCTTATTTCTAATATTACAACCTGAAAACATTTTGTCATTGACAGTGCACATTTTCTGTATGATTTTGACTTTCTAGTGGGAGACTTTTACAGAGAAGGAGTAAAAAATATTCTCTTTCTAAACATTATAGATGATCAACTTGCATGCCAATTCCTTTCCCCACTTCTCATTTAGTTTTGCGCTGTATCGATGCTGAAGCTGTAGCATGCCCACAAACAACCTAATTTCCATAGAAGTTAGCCATGCCCCCGATAGACATGTAAGACGAAATTGAAATAGATGTTTTCCTCTGTACAATGAAGATGGGATCACATGGTTCTTTGATAGCTGCACAGTTGAGACACACTTTCACCTCAGAAGAAAGAAAGTATTCAGTAGACAACAAAACTACCGATGGTAGCATTCGAGCTACTTACCACTGCACAGAGAAAAATAAGCCAAACACAAACAGGGAAGAAAGCCACAAGTGATAAACAAATCACAGCTAACAAATCACATGTGCAAAGACATGGAAAGGAAGCAATAAAGTCATTACTACTCTCTCTGACATTGCCCTTGTAATGTTTATAGACAGCCACTTTTCATGCACAATTTTTTTTCTGAAGCCTCAAGTTCTCCACTAATTCCAGAGGGACAAAAGGGACAGAAGACTTAGAAAGAATTTGTGTTATTTTACCTTAACATCAAATAAACATGCAGGCAAGAGAAAAGCTACCTTATGACCATGCTATCAGCCTGCCATACTTGAATTCATTTGTGTTGCAGAATATAGTAGCTGCACAGTTTTTCCTTTGGTTGGTTTGTTTGGGTTTTTTTTAAATATGTAAACTAATAACAAATTTGCAGCTAGTTAACTTATTTCATAAAAGAGGTTCTCAATTTCTTCAGTACCTGCACAGAAAAGACTTATGAGAATGAAAAAAGTAAGGAAGTAAAATGCAAATTCAGGTCCATTTGAGCCTTCAGGTGCTTACAGATAGGAAAATTAATATTTGCAAAGAAAAACAAATTTTCTCAACATTCTAATTTTTCAGAATCATGAGGAATGAGACAGCAATGCAGTCAAACAGTGCCCATTTTCCTTAAAAATGTGAACTTGACACATTTTGCAGGAGAAGTGAATTTACTAAAAACAGGTCAGTCGCTGCCACATGTTGCTCTTATCCCCAAAGCCTGAATAAAAGTTCAACCAAAAGGCCCAGAGCTGTGAAGCTGGCAAAAATGTCATGCAAATTTCCATAAACTACATGCACAGTAGGCTTAGAAAAGATGCCAACATTAACCTGCATGGATATCTGAAAACTCTAAAGAACTGAAAAAGTTTAGTGTCTTTTTTACTTACATTATTCCACAACACTTTAATTCTCAAGCAAAACAGCTGTTCCAAATATCTGCGGCCTATTCTCCATGAACAGTTCCTGCAGAGTCAAAGACGCCTCATTCTTTGATGGGATTACAAATTGGCTGATAAAGACAAGAGCAGAAACGCAATTTACTCAGAATTCTGTAACGTTTTTAAAGCCCTAAAGTATATAGTTAATGGATTAAAAACTGACTAAATGGCATAAATATTGAAAATTAGAAGAGCAGGAAAAAACATCTGTTAGAGGTAATCATGACTCAACAGAAGCCAGTCCCATTGACAATACAGTATTTACAGTCTCAAGTTAAATATTACATCCCTGCAAATACAACTATCAGCAAACGCAATCAGAATGATAAACAACAGAGAGAGGGTATTACTTCAGAACAGACTCAGATGCTTGTTAAGATGAGTCTACAAAAAAACACCCTGAAGTTGTAGTGCACCCTAATGTAAAGTTACAACCTATGCATAAAGATTGCCATCCACACCTACAGAGTGGGGGACCCTGCCTCGCACAGCAGCAACTCTAAAGTGCCAAGTTCTAGTGTGATCCTTGGTTGCACAAAAGAGAAGTAACAGGAGATCACAAAGTGGCTCTGGTCATCTCTGAGGCTCTGTTGAGACCCATAACAAAATACTACACACAAACTTTTTCTCAAGTTTTAAGGACACTAAAAAATTCAGAAGGAAGCATAGAAGAGGTTTTAGGAATCAAACCAAGGAACAAAGAGTAAAAACGGAAGATACTGCCTCAATTACACTTTTTTTAAAGAAGCATGTTATCATGGCTCTTAAATCCTCCAGAGTAAGTCTAGCAAAGACCCAATGGCAGTAAAAAACAAAGTGAGGCAACTGAAATTAGATAAAGCTTTCAACAGTAAGAACGATAAACTACTGAAGTAAGAAAAGAAATGGCAGGTTCCTGTTCCTAATACCCTCAAATGATTGCATGCCTTTCTGTTAATAATGCTTTTTGCAAATATGATACAGGATCACTAGGTGATCACTAGGTGAAACCATGTCCTGTACTCCCAGGAGGCTGGAAAATTGATCTAACTATGGACCCTGACATAGGAGGCACTTTCAGCAGTTTACAGCCAGCAATGCTAACTTCCTTGTTTATGTCATCTCTACAACTGATCCTGTGTGTAAGAAAAACTGCCACCTGAAATTGCAGTTTGCACTAAGTAAAAATCTTTTCTCTCCCCTTCTCTCCTTAACTCTACTGCCACAGAGTTTCTCAATGCACTCTTCAAATCACTGATCCAGATAGTTTTGCTCAGAAAGCTCAGCTGCTATTCTGAGAAAGTTCACATTAAGCTTCCTCAAAACGTGTACCACAGGTGAAACCTATGAGCTTTTTTTAAAAAAAAAAAATGATAATCACACTATTAAATTATACTCTGGCTTATATTGCAAATGCATCTCCCTACCCTCAGTTTTCTTTAATCACAAACAAATGTCAAATTTTGCATAATCCTACTCTGAACATTCCTTTTTATGACAGACAAGACCACAGCTGTCTCAAACCAGTCAATTGCCACAGAATTCTTATTTTTCTGCCTTATTTTTCCCCACAAATGCACATCAATAAAACAGAACTAAAACCATTACGAACTTGGATAACAGAACTTGAGAGCTTATTGTAGTGAAAGAAATGCCTCTTTTCAACACAGCATTTGCAACAACTACTCTGTAAAAGAAAGTTGAATTGTATTATTGTGGCTATCATGATTTAAAAGGATTTCTTTTCCCTCCTGGATATATCCACAAAGTTAGGTAAATCCAGAGAGAGAAAATGCCTAGATGCACAGAAACAGTATCTGATAACTTTTCTAAAAATCTCACCCAAATTCAGATTAAACTGCCGAGGCCTTAAGACAAGGCCACGTGTCTTGTAAAGATGAGTTTGTTTCCTGCCTGTTTTTCAGCTCGTTATTTATTGAGATTCTGCATGCAGTGACTGTATTTCAGACTTCTCCCTGGTAGCTGGAGGAGGCAGGTCCCACCCACAGCAAGTGAAAGCACACTGCCAGCTGAGAGTACTAAAGCATTCCCCAGGGAGCTGCAGGGCACCATCTTCCCCCATTGCAGTAAGAGTTTCACTAGCTCTCTTTCTAGGAAAACAGTAGTGGGACAGTCCTTGCACGGTGAAGAGCTCTCAAATTTCACTGATACTTTCAAACTAAACTTTATGCCAGACAAGGATAAGAATGGTACATCGTCCAAACATATAGGTTGTTCCTTCACGTTCCTCACGGTAATAGGTATAGCTAAAGCACACAGCCTGGAAAGCTGGAACTCTCAATACCGGTGATACAGAACAACCAAGCAGCAAGCCACCACTGTGTTTTGCACCTGCTTGGGAAAAGTCTCCAAGGGCCACCCCATATACACGCAAATCCAGACTAGGTCAGACACAGGGGCATACGATCTTGGAGAACAGAGGCAAACCCTACAACAGATCAACGACAAATATCTTGCCAAGCAAAGAAGTGAAGACATTGTGGTTGATGTTATGCTTGGCTTTTTGGGAGTATTCAAGAAGCCACAAGCACAGTGCACCCACATTCACCTCTCACACACACACCACGAGAGAGTTTGACTCTCCTGTGACACTGCTACGCTTGGCACGATTCCTCACCTAACCTCTTCTTCACTGATTTCTTGTCTTATTACACGCTTATCCATTCCCATCTTCTCTTGATCAAGAATTTACAGACTTGCAAGGGCCTTCTGCACGTGTGCCTTTCCTCCTCCTCTTTCTGCTGTCTTATTTACTGAAGCTTTGTAATTTGTTCTCTCTGCTGTCCTCAGTGATTTCTTCCCTCTCTGTGCATTCAAAAAGTTTTCACACTACCTGATCCAAGATCAAAAATAAGGATGCACAGTTATTTATTTACAACTTTTGTGTGTGTGATTGAAATCTAGATTAAACTACAGGTAAATGATACATGTAACAGCATCTCCATTCAACAAAATGACCATTTATCTTCCTATACCAAGAAACACAAGATTTATTTGTAAAAAGCAGTACTTCCAAAGCACAGTTCAGTGTTTTTTCTTAAGTTGTGTTTAATTTGATGTCTTTTATTCTAAATTGCCTTCCTTTGCTCTCCTTTTTAAATGTTATTATTTTACTATTATGAGGTAGTCCTTGCTCCTTTCTCACTCTGGGAATCATCTCAATTCGAGTCTAAGTTGTCAAATTAAGCAAAAGCCTGTTAGAAAAACATAAAATTGCTTTAGAGTACATTTCTTTCCCGTACAGGAAAAAAAAAAATAAAGAAAAAAAAGTTTCTCATTTCCTCTGCTTTCTGGGTGCTTAGCTAAATCATGTCCTGAAATAAAAGAAGTACATTTTATAGGAAGATATTTTTTCCTACAAGTTCTCTGCTGCATTATTTCTCTCTGCCAAACAGGCTTTACCAGCCGCCTCCCCAGACTTCCTCATCTCCGTACTGCATTCCTGTTCAGTAATTGAGCAAAACCACGATGGCCTTTTTACATCAAAGAGACTGCTACCAGTGCAAAGACAGCCTGGCCAGGAAGTCCCTCAGGAGAAACACTCTTTTCTAATATCGTCCCTAATTGTATTACTCAGCAAACAGCATTACTTCTCTGTGCAGCATTCAGTAGCTCAGACGACTCCTGTTTGCAGTGGAACTGGACTGGAACAACACAAAGTTGGGCTTTTTGTAGAGACAGGCCTTGAGGTCCAAGAAGAAGAGCCACCAAACCAGCTCTCCTTCATGAGAGAGAGGAGGACATGTTTTCCCTGGGAGGACACAAGGACCAGTTACTCCAGGTCAGTGCTTCCTGACAGCCACTCCCTGAGGGCTGCCCTGCGCTTGCATGTACAACGGGTCAACAAGTAGCATGGAACCACCCCTTGCCAGCCTGCCCGTCCCTTGGCTGTCACCAATTCCTGCTCTCATACGTTAGCAGCACTGTTCCACCCTCACTACTCCCAAGTCACAGCCTACAGGATACACTGTCCCCTCGGGGACTAAAATTGGCACACAGTCACCTCAGGAAAATGGCTGCTGCCCACGGGGTGCCTCAGGCAAACAGGCACCTTACGGCCACCACACGTGGGGAGCCTCAGGCAAATAGGCACCTCAGGTAAAGGGCTGTCACACATGGGACTGCCTCGAGGAAATGGCCGCCACACGTGGGACACCACTGGCAAATGGCCACAGCTGCACGTACTCCTACCTTCCCCTGCGTGCCCTGCACTGCTGACACACTGCAACCAGCCACCCCAAAAGACAGAAGTTTTCCTTTCACACCTCTCACACCTCCAAAGCAGGCCTGGAGCCCTGCAGTGGAGCCTGGGAGCTGCAGGAGCTGCCATGGTCACCAGGCCAGCGCCGGCCTTGCTTCTCCTGCCTCTGCTCCACACATGTGCTGTCCCCGAGTGACTGGCGTGACCTCTCCACAGCAGATTCATGGGCTCGGGTTTATCAGGGGCAAAAGGGTGACAGGGCTCCCCTATGCAGGGGCTTTGCATCATGTTCTCAACTGCAGGGGCACAGCACGTTTCCTCCCGCCCGCCCGGAGGCATCCATCACCAGGGAACTCACAGCGAGCCACCCCTGCCCGGGAACCGCGCTCCAGAAGTTTTCAGTGTGAAATTGTGAATAGAAAAATAAATTGTGGAGGTAAACTCTGCTCCCAGAGGCTAAACCAACTGCCACAGCAATCACGGAGAAATGCAACCCACCTCCCAAAGTAGGAGGAGGAGAAGGGGAGCTGTGCTGCAGATTTCTACAGCCAGTCCATGTAACTCACAGGGATGGAGGCTGGGCCGGAGGGGGAAATCACATTCCTTTCTCGGGCCATTTTAGTTAATACTTGCTGCGATCACACATTCGCTTACAAAAACAATCTCTGCATCAAATATTAAAGCATTTCCAGGGAAATGTGTAAGTTCTGTACCTACTGCACTCAATCTTTTTTGTTCATCCCATCAGTCCTTGTTAAATAATTAATAACAGGTAAAAAATGATCTTTCACATTAATACAATTCCTACTACTGTTAAAAAAGCAGCTCCATCTGATGTCCACCACTTAGGACCAAATGACGCACGGTGCTGATTTACCCTTGACATTGAAGTTTTGAGC
Organism: Pterocles orientalis; assembly: GCA_011057875.1. Classification (NCBI taxonomy): domain Eukaryota; kingdom Metazoa; phylum Chordata; class Aves; order Pterocliformes; family Pteroclidae; genus Pterocles; species Pterocles orientalis. The sequence goes on from WKFP01013686.1 coordinate 257,725, forward strand.
TAAAGGGCAATTCTTTTCCCCTGGGTACAACTGAAACTTTCCACTCGTGCATGCTTGTAAGAGACTCACTGTCCTGGGGACTGTCTCACAGAGAGATGTGGGCATCACAGCTGCCCTCAGCCCTCTAGCCTGGGGCATGGCTGGCTCTTAAGGCTTTAGGAGGCTCCTAAGTCTTTAGAAAGACACTTGCGCTTTCACACCTTTCGCCAATGTGCATATTCACCCAAGCCTCCAGCCATCTCCCACCTCTCAGCCACCCCCAGCAAGCCCCACTCCCAGGTTTCTGCATGCCCCCAGTAGGGTGCCAAGTCAGCAGCCCAAGGCCACGTGCTCCTCCAAGACCCTTGGGGACAGCTTTCATCAGCTCCTCCTGCTGCCTCTCCCAGGCATTTTCCCTCTTTCACCTTCCCTTTTTTGACAGCTCCCACAAGCCTGTTGCCATGGAAATCCCCAATTATGAACCCTTCTTGGCCTCTATGAGTCCCAGGAACCAGCCCCTGGAAGTATCTCTCTTCTTCTAGCAACAACCTCTCTTAGGTTGTCCACCTAAAGGGCCCTGGTTCCCACGAAAAAAACAAAAAAACACCAAACCTGCTCTGGGTCTCCAGTTTGCCAGTGCTCAGCTAATAACGTTCAGAGTGCTCTACTTAATACAGTAACCATGAATTAACTTAAAACAGGTCATTCTACAACAATAAAGTAGAAGAGATTTCCAAAAGGAAAAGAAAATGCTAATTGACATTGAAAATCTCCATAAATCTTTATTTTGGCTTTGTACACATTTGACATTGCTGTTGGTGAATTTTGTAAAAAGTATTTGTAGTTAAATCAGGTTAAAGACGTTAATACGAAGGAATAAACATATTTTTCAGCATAGGTACAAATAATATTTTTTCATTTCTTGATTAAAATGTCAGAGAATTGAAGAAAATGTTATTTTCAAGAAATAATGCTAACGCTATCCTCCAAGTAGAATGATATATAATGCAATCGGAAAGGCAATAAGAAGTGATTCATATGTATCCACCACAATTCACTGACAGGCTTTTATTTTTTAAACCAATCTAGTGTCTAATAGGCACAATAACTGGAATATGAACAAAAAGCCATTTTCACTGCCAATACACTTTACAGTGGTGCTTTTGCAATTTAAGTACCATTTTTAATCCATTTTCACAGGCCTTTACCTTAATGCAACAAAATGAAATTGACCTTAGGGACATTTTCTCTTCTCCGTCACAGACAATACAGGCAAACTGTGTGAACTGCAAAATATGAAGATTGTTGCTCTTAAATGGGGCTGTCTCAATCAGAGGACAGAGACACTTTACAGCCACTGAGGCATAACTATATGTTTACTTCCCCAGTGGTGTAACTTGCTACCCTGTGACTGGTGCTGCAACTATGGTCTACAAAATCATAATACAATCATTTAATGTAGTTCAATTTGCAAAACCCTCTCTGGCAATTGGCTAGTAATAATTGACTAAATCTGAGCAATGCATTGTCAATAATCACTGTATTATCGCTTTTTTCAATTATTTTGCAGTTAAGTGCAAATTTCTTACCTCTTACCTCTACAGCTTACTTTAAAATTATCACCTTTGCCAGTTACAAGAATATGTGAATTTTTCTTTCTCTTACACACTTCCAATGTGATGTAATAATAAAGAAATCTAATAGTCATCCAAATGTGAGACACTGTCAAGAGGAAATATTTTTTATAATTTTTTCAAATCACTACCATTGAAAAGCAATGTTATCTTCAATCATGCAAAGAGCAACATGCAGGAAAAACTTGTACACTTTCTTTCAATTAAAATTACATATTTCAGTCATACAAAAGAACATGAGTTTGTAAAGCTATTTCACTCATCATAAAAAAGGAGGAAAAAGGGAATGTAGAAAAAAAAACCAAAACTATTAAAAATAATTTCAGAAACATATATTTCAACTTTTGTTTATATAAAATTTCTCATGTGGTTATGTTTTCATAGCAACTACAAAACTGAAACAAAAAACATTTTATCCAAAAATGATACATTTTCTCCAATCTTATTTTAGTAGATAAATCAAAAGAAACAATTTCAGTTTGAACTCTTTTCAAGGCATTTGTTACCTGGTACCAAAAAAAAAAAACAAAAAACCCACTAACCACCTCACTCAAAAGCTGTGCTTGAAAGATACATGTTTTTCATTTCTAAAGAAAACTTTATTTTTTTTTGCTTTTCACACGACAGCCCTTTTAAAGGGCTTTTTTCACACTCCTATCTACTATCTCTATCTAAAAATAATTAAGTAATTATTGTGACCCAGTAGTTTCCTGGGAAACAGGAACTGGTTTGTGAGCTCCGATTAGGAAAGTATGGAAGAGAGAACTGCTGTTTACATCCCTATCTCTTTCAGGACTGGTATATATATTTAAATAAAACAAATTACCCTTGCCCATCAGACTTGCGTCACTGATTTCCCCTTCCCTGAAAAACTGAATTGCAAAGCCTTACACAGGTGCTGTAGTGGGGCTGAAAGGAGAGACAGGTACTAAAATCACACAACATGTATCCAGAGAATGGTTCAAAGTGTACGAGCTCACCCTATTTCTGCTTTGGGGGAAAGACCAGCCCCCAAGTAATCAATGAAACATTTTCCCTCTGACCTCGGAAGAAATAAGATCGTGCCCTGCTTCTCACAACCCGGTTCTGGGGACTAAAATTAAGAATTTATTTAGCCCTGTTGGCAATCACAGTAGAGGTGCCAACAAATGAATAAACAGGCACAAAGACTAAGATTCCACACTCACCTTTCAAAAATCAACATGCTACCATGAGCAATGCCATCTCTACATCTTTGTCTACTTTGTCTGCCATTAGTTACACTGAAGCTATCAGCAAGTTGAGATGAGGGATAGCAGAAAAGTGGGCTCTAAAATACCCTTTGATTTGCTGTTTGGTCAATGTTCCAACAAAGGTGATCAAACAGGTCGGGTGATTTTCATGGACAAAGTGTCTGCATGGTGATGAGCAGTGTGATGGAAATAGTGACACAGAAAAAATAACCCTCTTGTCACCCTGGATAATGTTCGAGGCATCCTTGTGTAGTTTTACTGTCATAGGACCAGTGATAAATTATGTACATGGCACAACATCATGCTGATTTTGGGGAGGGCATCATGAAGGTGAAATGCATACCTTCTGCTCATGAATTTCAATCTAACTGAAGTCTTGGAAGCAGATACTGCTGTCAGACTGCTACAAAACAAAAAGGACAGAAGACAGTTGTCTGGGTGCTTGCCATGAATGAGGGCTGAACAGAAACTTCACTGTTGGAAAAAGCAACAACCAGGGATCCCATAAAAACACTTGGTGGGATAACAGAGTTGATTCTAAAAGCTTTCTTTCAAGGCTGGGGCACATCAAATTCTCTAAGCATTGCAAAGAAGAAACAAACCATCATTAGGTAGACCCTGATACCAAATAATGATGTTCAAAATCAGTAATAGAAAATACACTGTTGGATCTGGTTTTGTAAATGTACCATCTGGATATTCTGTCTTTTCTAGATTTTTTCCAGCCCAAGAACTTGACACACCTCCTCAAAGAAGCCCAATTCTCTGTCTCCTCCTTGCTTGGTGGAGATTGGTTGTATTTCACACACACTGGAACGTGACAAATGCTTCTGCAGCTGTGTAAAATGCACACATCTTTCCCCCAAACATCAAGAAGCACTAAGTCCCTGCCATAATTTTGAAAGTAAGTGTGTTCTTTGATTTGATTATAGTTCCAAGATTGTTTTCCACATAAACAATAATTGTAATTATATGACATAACAGTAAATCAGACGGTCTCCTCCAAAATTTTTAAGCAACTTTAATGGATTCTTTGCTAAAAAGTAAAGCATTTCATCACAGAGAAGTTGCTGGCAGATCACACAAATGCAGGTGCTGATGCTGCTTTTGGCACAGACAAGAACATGAGGGTAAATATTACCACAACAGTAACACCCTTGTGCCGTCCCAGGTACACCTCTTGCCTGTGATCAGCAGCTGTAACAGAAACCCAAAAGTCAGCTCTGAATGCGGCTGTAGGTCACGTACAGCTGCCTGAGATCTTACTGCCCATATGGGACTCATAGACAGAGCTTTATGACTTAAGATTACATTGACTATACAAATTGAAAATACACAACTATGGAGTGAAGATAGGAGAAATATTTATGTTAGAGGGAAAAAGAACCAAAGACAAAGACTGGGGATACTACAGACAGTTCTCAAAAGTCTGTAAAATATGTGTGGGAGTTGGGCTTCATTCTATCTTTTGACATTAACAGGAGCTGCTGGCATTGTTTTATACTATATTCTGTGCAATCAAACATGTAATTATTGTATATATTATGCCAGATATACCTTGGGAGCTTCATCTGACATGTGTCACTCATATGAAAGAATTTCATAAAGGCATTGCATATTGAGCTGTACAAACAGACCCATGAATGTATTATCATTGACAAAAGGTCAGCTTTTTCTTCTTTTTATTCACTAAGCTATTTCTGAAAGAGAACAACCACTTTACTAATTTCAGTACTTGTTCTACATCTAGCTGTTACTATCACACAAAACATTTGATTTCTTTTACCCTTTGCTACAAACAAAAATATTTTACCCCTCAGTCAGGAGGCACAGACAACCTTCAGGTAGGTCTGTGGTTCTTCAAACATAACAGCAGTTCTAAAATCACCTCTCAAAACTCTGTATCAGCTTTGATTCTGTCATGCAATGTACAAAACAAGATACATCCACAACTGGAAAATCCAACATCCCATTGCACACTGAATAACAAAACCATTATAGCTCATGGTAGAAGAAAAGATGTTGGTTCACATTACAAACTGATCTGCCCACAAGAAAGCAGATGTAAAAGACTGAGCAGTAGAACTGGAGCTCTAACTAACATAACTAAAACTACATTTCTAATTGTGATATTAAAGACAGTGAATATGAATGCTAATCAATCAGAGAAATCTTTTTCTTTCTTCCATTATAAGAATGTTTCTTTCCATTAGAACAAAAAAAAAGAAAAAAAAAGAAAAAAAAAAAACAGCTTGAAAGCAAATGCCTTCCAATGGACCTCCAAGATTGCCTGAGCTTTGTGGTCTTCCATTACAGACCTTTAAAAGACTGAAAGAATTTAAGTTTTCTAGTTCTTTGTTGGTTGGGAATAGAAGTGAAAGAGAAGAAGAGTTTACATCCCCAAGTGAAAGTTTGCATCTCTCCTACGCCTTACTTGTATAAGATCACAGAAATCAGACTGAGAAAAGGACAGTGGGTTGCTTATTTGTTTGGAGCACGCTGTTTAAGAAAGAGGCAGTATCTGTCACCACCATGCAGGAGGAATACTGATATCAGCTAACTTTCTGTGAGCGGTATTTCTTTTAAACTGAGGTATTGTAGCACTCGCTCATTTTTTACTCAAACAATTTATCAAAATTCAGGATCCTGACAGTTGTTTCGAACAGAAGGAGGATATAATGATGGAACCAAGTAATTTTCGGATGAAATCACGTTTGCTTACATAGCACGTATGAAGATCTATTTCCATGATCACAGGATCAAACACTAGAGCCTGTCATTACTCACAGCTTGAAGCCTGGCTCAGCCCGCTAACAGACAAAGTGACTTGTTCTTCAGTGGCACAAGCCCAACGACACATCCCTCTAATTTTCACTCCCTACCACATTCCAGTTCTGTGATGTACCTTGCTTTTCTCACTTCTTACACCTGCTAACATGAAAACAAAAGCCCCTTTGGACTGCATAACTAAAACCCTGCATACTTTCATTTGTGGTGAAGTCTGATGGAGTTTGCTGCCACTCGCTCTACAAAATGTCTCCAATGCCTGTATTTTACACCAGTTGCTCACTCCAGCTTTATTGAGGTTTGGCCTAACTCATAAGCTTAAAATTGTAATGGGTATTATATAGGATCAAACAGTTCAAATCATCTCCTGCAGCATGTTTTCAGCACTCCAGCTGGAACAGCCATCCCACAGATAAAACACCTTACGTGAGCAAGATTTCTGACAGAATACAGAAAAAGCTATCAGAGCACCACAAGAATAAGAGTTCTGAAAAGGATGACACTAACATAAAATAAACAAACAAATCCAGATAGGAAGTTCAGTCTGTTAAGTGATTTTATCCAAAGCGTTAAAAAAAATTGGGAAACAGAGGGAAAGAACAGTTACAAAAAAGTAAGGTCAAATTGGTACTCAAGACACCCTACTTTTCAGCCTTGTTTACTAATGGAGGGATTGGGTATATCTCAACTCACATTTCTAACAAATGTCCGGCCAGTCTTCTCTTAAACACCTCCACAGGAGTCTAGAGCCCTTCTGAGGGATCTGTTCCCATTTTACATTACATTTCATAGAATCATAGAATCATAGAATGGTTTGGGTTGGAGGGGACCTTAAAGATCATCAAGTTCCAACCCCCCTGCCATGGGCAGGGACACCCTCCACTAGACCAGGTTGCTCAAAGCCTCATCCAGCCTGGCCTTGAACCCCTCCAGGGATGGGGCATCCACAACCTCCCTGGGCAACCTGTTCCAGTGTCTCATCACCCTCATAGTGAAAAATTTCTTCCTAATGTCTAGTCTAAATTTACCCTCTTTCAGCTTATACCCATTACCCCTTGTTCTCCCACTGCACTCCCTGATAAAGAGTTCCCTCTCTTTGGGTTTTCCTAACCTGAATTTTTTTCTTCCACATTAAACTGATGTTTTACTGTTCTGTCGCAAATATAAACGGAGAACAATTAGCTGCCACCCTCTGCACAAAACCTGTTGCAAACTGGAATACTGTTACCCTATTTCCTCATCTTTATATCAAACATAACCACTTCTTCCAACTTACATTCTATGCTTTCTAAACTCTCCCCCGAGTTACCTGCTATTTATCCACATACTTATTAAACAAGGAAATACATGTTTTTGCAAGAATACCACATTGCAGACCTACATTCAGCTGTTGTCAACTTCAAGATCTTTTCCTGACATTCATGCTGTCTAGGCAGTTACTATTCATTTTTCATTCAGCTTGCCCCTTATCTTCCCTAGGTATAGGGCTTTGAAAAGCTGAAGCTGGTCCTGTTGATTGAGTACTTTCTTTCAAATTAACAAGCCCCTTCTGAATTCCACTTTTGTCTTCCATCATCCTTACAGCACAACAGCGTTGATGTCCTATATGCATTTGACCAACATACCCTCCATCTCATTACCCAAGTCCTTAATGAAAATTCTGAATAGAAAAGGGCTGGTTTTAAATGCCCTCTTCACTCTGCCCCGCTTTAAATGCCCTCTTATTCTGGCAGTGAACTACATCTAGTTTTAAGTGGCTTCCAAACCATTATGTGCTGTGTTTTCATGCTGGAGATATTTTCCTGTGTAGTATATAAAGATATAATGAGAAAAAAGTTAAAAGCTTAATAGAAGTCAAATTATATATCCTCCCTATGTACTATGTCTATTATCCTGCCCAAGAAAGAAATCAAATTAGTTTGACATGACTTACTCTTTGCAAACCCATAGGGTTTTTTAATCACTTCATCATCTTCAAGTGTCTGACAAATTGACTGTTTAATAATTTGTCCCAGAGCCTTTCCTGGGGCCAAAGTTGGGCTAACTGCTCCTGAATTTCTCCAGATCCGTACATTTTCCCTTTTTTCCACCTGAAATCTTCGGGTGATAACCAAAGATAACTTGACCTACCAATGAAACCTATTCTACAAAAAAGATAAACATAACTAATGTCCCAGAAAGTGATCTGCATATAAAGAGAAATACTGTTTATCTGAACGATCCCAGGAGTTTCACAAAGGAACATGGCTCATCCAGCAAAATTGCCAGAAAGCAGGAAGAACTGGGACTGCTTATTTTAGTAAGATTATGAATCAGAGGGGACATGCTGGAAGGACACAAATGAGTGCACAGCATAAAGAAGTTAAGCCAAATGCTCCAGTTAATCCTCCTGTGATGCAAAACAAGCAAGCAAGCAACAAAACCAAAAGGCACACTTTCAAATTATAAAAACCCCACGTTGTTCCTTCTCATTTTAAAAAGAGAGTGTATGGACTCTTGTAAAGTGTTGCCAACAGTCAATAGTGAGGGAAAATGCCTAGCAGAGAGAATTAGACATTTCTGTGGATATAAGCCAGAAGCAAATGCCACCCCCTCCACAAAGGATCAGCAAAGCACCAGTTTGGCTTCTTGAATCTAAAGCCAGAGGACGGCCACAGGGAAGTGCTACAGCAATTAACTCCAGGGTCTCAGTACTGCTCTTGATGCCCAAGTGCCAATCATGCCCACCACCAGCTCGCCCTCCCTACGCTTGTGCTTCTGCCAATGACCGCAGGCTACACTATTCTTCTCCTGTCTCTCTGCTTTCCAATAGTGTATTTATAATTTTGCAGCCATATAGCACTTGATCAGCCTCCATCACTCTGCAGTAAGCACTCGCTCCAGGACCAGAAATTTAAGTTACAGGACCAACCCGCAGAGTGCTGTGGTTAAAACTTGCAAAATTTTCCATTACTTAAGACTTCTGCATCTAGTCTGTTATTCACATTTCCGTGCATTCATATCCATAGCTCCCTTGGCCTCTTCTCCTCCTTCAAAGTCATCCTCTTAACTGAAAAACTAAGGTGAAACAAGCATTTGCCTATGACCACATATCAGCTACCATACTGCTCACCCTCCTCATTCTCCATAGCAGCCCACTTCTTTTGATTTCTTAACCCTGAAAAGCTTCATAGCTTTTTGTTTTAATATCTTTACAAAGTCCACCTTGGCCCAACTTCTATTTGTATTCCCACTTTAGCCCTATACTCCTTACCCACCAAGACATATTTACTGCACACTGTTCAAAGTTTGCTCTGAAGAGTGAATTACTCATTTCCTTAGGGCTTTTTATAGCACCTGTTGGGATAATATTAGCACTTCCTAAATATTAGAGGTGTTGTGAAATAAATGCCACTTGTTTGAGGAGGGGGGCACTTCCCCTCTCTAAAGGCACTCCTAGGCAAAGAACTAAGGCAAAGAGAAAGTAATGCCAATACTGCACAGGAATTTTGTGTGCCCAAATGAGACATCTCACACTGATTTTCTGAACCAGTTAACGTGACATTGTCCTTATCGGTTCAAAGCACATCTACCACTGATTTGATCTGCAGCTGCAAGTCAGCACTTCTGCAACTCAGACCCCAGGGTCCATAACGATGCATCACAGAAAAGACCACACAATCACAAGAAAAATGCTTAGTTCATGCAACTTGTTCCATACACTGACAGAGGCCCTGAGCACATCCAGCTCTCTGGTACACCATTCAGATAAGCCTTCATTTGGAAGGTATCACCTTGTGCCCTGCAATATCCAGCTACACACAACCCAGAGCACTGGTCCACTCAACATGTCTTAGCTTCATTCTTTTGACTGCACCCTCATTCCTTTTTTTTTTTTAAGTGTCTGCCCCAAGAACCAGCTTGCAACTCACATCCATTATTCATTCTTCCCACTCTGATGCTTCCCTCCAGTTTGCAGCCATGTAGTTAAAGGCCATTTCCTGACCACACACACACAGAGGGCTGTATCAAGGCTGCACAAGTATCCTGAGAGATTGACTCTGTAAATTAAATGTCTTCTGTAAATCTATGGTCACATACACCTATAATACAGCAGAATTAATAAATAAACATGCTTTTCACTTTTTTACTTAGTGCCTTATAAAAAACATGGAAAGACCACCACTTATCCCATGGCCTCTTGCTCACCTTTTCCTTGGCATGCGCACACCCTGAGGCTATGTGGGGCTGCAGCCTGAGAAAGAGAAGACAGAGCACAAGACTGCTACAGAGCAGCACAGCCCCTGCCGGTGGGACCACAATTCAGGCACTTATCCACACACGCTCCCCACACTCCTCTTTCCATGCTCTGCAGTGGCAATTCTTTCCTTCTCCCTTGGCATCAGGAGACACAAGACACAGAAAACATACGTGACTGGCTGCAGCCCAAGCCAGTGTGTGCTGTTTGCACACCAGTTTCAGCCCTGGTTCCAAGGTTCAGCCTGGTGCCAGGAATTCACAGTCGGCCAGGACAACCCCACCAGTCATGCAGAAGTTGCCCTGGGACCAAAATTTGCTGCTACAGCTGAGCATGTGGGGAGGCCCATGCACTGAAAGGTTCCTGCTTTTGCATGAGGTATGGCCACACCTTCCCTATGTGCCCTCCTACTGCAACGGGGCAATGACTTCTATCCCTTCAGAACACATAAAGCTCAGCATTTTACCCCAAAGGTTCCTCCTCATCTGAATTTAACATACCATCAATTTCCTTCTGCTCACTACTGCAGATTCCAAATTAACTATTGAGTGGAAGGATCAGAAAATATCTAGGTCACATAGAAAATAAAGTGCCTCTTGTATAGTGCCATTATGTTCTGTGATACCTGTATGTAAAATACTCTTCACAATCTCTACAATGAAATAATCTTTTCTCTGCTGCTGCAAAATCTTTAATCAGCAGGGAGAAAGAATAAAGGGGAATTTTAGAGAAAGGTTGGGAGAATTAAGATGAAAAGCGTGGTGGAAATGAACAACAGTTAAACTTGGGTAGCTAGCATTTTACACCCAGGCTTTTAGCGCAAAAAAAAAAAAAAAATTGCACTGCGTCAAGGGCAAAGATTCATTACTAAGATTGTATATTGCTAGGACCTTCGCAGGCAGAACACAATAGGCAGTTTGGGCTTTGGCTGGAATTAAATGCACCATCAGTGGTCAGATCATTTTGTCTGATAAGCAGCCATGGGTATCTGCTGGAGACACTGCAGTTTGTTGTGCTGTTTTCAGTACATTGACCTAACATCAATGTATTGCAGACAGTTAACATATTTAGAGATTTGCAGAATGATGAGATTCAATCTTCTCAGTGCCTCGATTCTAGTTAGAACGGCATTTGTGGGAGCAACTGGCTTTTTCAAAAACTACCATTCTGTTATTAAAGCGCAGATTTTAGCTATTGAAAGTATATTTATTTTGCTAGAAGAACTGGGATTTCACTGCTTGGCTACCAATAGAACGTGTGCCCTTGAAAGATTAATATTTGCCCGATGAATTTTTACATTCCTCAGCTGGAGCCTTTGCTGTCAGATCACTGCTTCTGAAGTTCACTTGCCACGATCAGCTTGAGGGCTTGTGGTACACAGCATGCAGTGCACACTCCCAGCAGTTGCACAGGATCCCAACCTCCATCAAGGTCACACTCACCCAGCCACCACTGAGCAATGCAACCTGTCTGGAAGCTGCCATGTGCGCCACAGCCCTGCAACATTTCTCTCTGGTATCTAGTGCCCCTGATGAAATTCAACTGGTGTTAGAATTTCCCCATTTTCAACAGATCTCACACTAATAAACCCAGTGAGGATTTTTTCTCAGAGAAAATGACCTGCTGGCGATTACAGTGGTAAATTGTTACCTAGATAATGTTATGTTCTTAAAACAGTAATTAAAAGAGCTGTTTATTTTGGGAAAGCAAAAAAAAAAAAAAATATATATATACACACACATACTCTACAGCAAAACTACTGGTGCTGGATGACTAACACCTCTCTTCTACTTAGGCTTTGTGGAAAAGTGGATAAACTTAAATAAGCAAGTGGAGAGATCAACCTACCAAGACTGCAGTAATTACCAATTTCCTAAAAATACGCCAGCACAAGTAATAATCTCTCATCCAGTGACCTGAAGTATTTTATGAACTCTGTTTTAGATGAAGAAACTGAGGAGCCTGAGATAGGCAGTCTACCCAAAGTCACACAGTAACTGCAGCCTGGTGCAAAATATCCAGAAGGCAGATTTACTCTGAAGTTCGTTTCTTCTCTACATTTTGTTCTTCTTGAACATTGTGTTTACTTAGCAAAAAGGTATCTACTGCTCACTGGAAAGATACATTATTACTCAGCAACTTGCATGGCTGCATGTTTTTACTGTCTATTTCAGCTGTGCAAGTTACAAAAGCCATTGCTTTCGGCAAGTCAATGAAAAAAACTCCCATCGTTCACAGGTTCAGCCCCTGCATTTGTCAAATCTGTTAGAAGATAGATTCTGTCAGTTACAGCACTTTTCATCTTGTGTAGCCCTAAACACCAGCAGCTGGATTGAGATTGCCTTTTCAGAGTTCACAAGGGGCTTTCACTGCTGTCAGATTTAAGCAACACTTAAAAACTGTTTCTCAAAACAAGATTTATTGGAGGGCTAGCATCTGGTGACAAATGTTGAAGGAATAACAAAATCCTTTGTATTGTGGCGTTTCTTGACCTGCCTGTTTATTAATGTTCATCTTTCCTCATAACTCAAAAGCACAGCTTTGTGCTTCTGATGCACCCTTATGAAAATAAATAAAATTATGATGCTGCTTCTGCTTGTCCACATCAGAAAAATCAGCTCATTAAAATGTTCATGTGGAAGTTGCCAATAACTACATTTGTTTGCTTTCTATTTTTCCTATTCAAACATAACTGACAAATCTCTCCCAGCTCTATAAAAGAACTGACATGTCTTCCAGGAGTTAAAAGAAGGTATATTGCTAAATTTTCTTCATTTTTAAGCTCTGACTTGTGTCACAGACAGGGACTATACAAGAGCTGGTAATTGCTGTCATTTCAGTGTAGCTTCAAAACGCAAATGCAGGGCCATGGCCTGACACATGTGCTGGAAGTTTACTATTGCTAGCAATGCCAGTTTTAACCTGAATCTTTTCCAGCCCCAGTTTGCTAAAAGAAAAACTGCAGGAGACTCTTTCTGACCGATCTTCTTCAGGCAGAATTCCCAATGTGTGCAAGAAGAGTCTTCTGCAAGATCATACATTTGGAAGTCCAAAAAGTGATTAAAATCTGTTCCCTTGCCTGTACTTGCTAGATTCCCTTAACACACATTCAGACATCGGCGCCTGGTTTCCACGTGCAAGAACTCAGTCTAATGTGACACCAGCACTGAGGAACCAGAGGACTGCATGGGTGCTGTCCTTTGCAAAGGATCACATTCTACCTTGTCGTCTGGGCAAGCAGCGATTTCCACCTTCCTAGACTCCACTGACTGCATTTAGAAGACAAAGCTAAATCAACCCTTCTCAAACCAGCTAACAGGAAAAACACTTAGTTGTGCTTCACCAATCTTGAAGTCCCTCTTCTTCTGTGAATATCTTACTGGGAATAATTCATTGAAATAATACCCCAGATATAATCACAATTAATACCTTTGTGTAACACCGGCACATAGTGAAAGCTGCCATTAGCTCTGTGCTCTTATATCAATAACTGCCAGAACTGCATCGCTGCAACACTTCAGCTCTGACTAGCTCACTAACTATGACTCTTAATTGGCTACAATATTGCTGCTTTCTAGGTTTACAATTTTTATGGGAATCAAACTTGTATTTGAGCATTGGGCATAATATTCCTCCAGCAATCACCTTAGTGATACAGTTACAGACTCTGCTCTGTTACAGAAGCAAGTATCACAATATTTAAAACAAAACAAAAACAAACCCCAAACTTCAATCAAAAATGGTCAGAATTCCCACCCGTTCTCTGTAGATGGCTACCACCCATACGCACTTATTTCTCTGAGCATCTCCCAGAGTAATTTAGTGGCTGGAATCTTCTTAGAAGTAGCTGGTTCTAAAGTAAACCGTACCTAATACTTAGGAAAATAAAACTTACATTGCAATCAGAACCAGACTCAAGAAAATAATATTATTCCCCATCAGGAACTTAAAAGAGCTGACATATCAATAGAAACCAACACAACCTGAATTTTAAAACCTCATTACAGGTTTTTTCAGGCAACCTGTTCTACAAAGACTTGAAGATATATCTAATTTATGCTCTGAAATTAATTCTATTGTTTTCAAAAGATTATATTGTGGCACCAGAGCCCTCTCTTGGGCCAGTATTCAACACACAGTTTGCAGAGGGACTCATTGTAAAGCTAAGCGCTAGTACGAGTTTTTGCAATACTAATTCCTCACACCGGGGAATCAGATGTGTGGTTTGGGGCTGCAGCACTATACACAGATACACGTATACAAAATACAGCATAACGAGTCGCCAGTCCTGATCTGTGTGAGACATGAGCAGATCTCAACTCGGAAATAAGACTGAGATCTGATTGCTTAATTGTATAGTGGTAAAAGCAAGTCTTCCTCAACATACTTACAAATCCCTAATAATAGAGGATTGAATTATTTGTAGTAATTACTGAGCAATTCATTATGAGCTAGAAAAGAAGTTTCACATAAAAACCCTCATTGGCTACTACCAGGAAATTTGTCAACACCAAGAAAGACATTCATCAAATATGATCCCATACAAATTATTCGGGTAGCGCTGGTAAATATATAACCTCTTCCCAATTTTATTAGCTGCTGCCCAGCTCACACACAAAATGCCAGTTGATTGCATGTGCAATAAATATTAATGGTTCATAAATTAAATAGCATTATTCTTCTTGACATAACACTATTTTGTAAGGCCCCATGGAAAAGGTACAGAGGGTTTGTTGAGCAAGCTCTGCTGGAAGAAAAATACGCCTTTGTTTTTGCTTTTAAAAGCATTTGTCAGGATTTATAGTGTATATCCAGAAAGCAATTAAGGCAAGATTTTACAGAAAGCTACCATGTGCCCTCAAATAACAAAGACCAATAAAAGGAAAGTGCGATCTGTGAAAACAATTTGATTTATAGAATTACATTTATAAAATGTAGATACTTTCAGTCTTAACAATTTGTACAGGAGGAGCTTATGCATATAGATAACCCAGAATCTTCATAAGGAGTAAACTGCACTGTCCATATTACAGCAGTGCATCGCTACCAAGGCTTCATTTCTGGATGACAGAATCATACAATAGAACTATTAAGGTTGGAAAAGACCTCAAGGATCATCAAGTCCAACCCAACACCACCTAACTCACTAACTGTGTCCCTTGAACACCTCAAGGGACGGTGACTCCACCACTTCCCTGGGCAGCCTCTTCCAATGCCTGATCACTTTTTCAGTGAAGAAATTTTTTTTCTAGTATCTAGCCTAAACCTCCCCTGGTGTAACTTGAGGCCGTTTCCTCTTGTCCTATCACTTGTTACTTTAGAGAAGAGGCCAGCACCCACCTCACTACAACCTCCTTTCAGGTAGCTGTAGAGAGTGATAAGGTCTCCTCTCAGCCTCCTCTTCTCTAAACTAAACAACCCCAGCTCCCTCAGCCGCTCCTCATAAGACCTGTGCTCCAGACCCTTTACCAGCTTCGCTGCCCTTCTCTGGATCCACTCCAGCCCCTCAACGTCCTTCTTGTGGTGAGGGGCCCAAAACCGAACACAGTATTCAAGGTGTGGCCTCACCAGTGCCAAGTACAGGGGCACAATCACTTCCCTAGTCCTGCTGGCCACACTATTGCTGATGCAGGCTGGGATGCCGTTGGCCTTCTTGGCCACCTGGGCACGCTGCTGGCTCATGTTCAGCCGGCTGTCGACCAGCACCCCCAGGTCCCTCTCTGCTGGGCAGCTTTCCAGCCACTCTCACCTGAGCCTGTAGCGTTGCAGGGGGTTGTTGGGACACAAGTGCAGGACCCAGCACTTGGCTTTATTGAACCTCACACAATTGGCCTCAGCCCATCGGTCCAACCTGTCCAGATCCCTCTGCAAAGCCTTCCTACCCTCAAGGAGGTCAAAAGCAAGATGGGCTCTACCCTCTCGAATACCACTTCCTAGAAGACAGCAGCACCAGGACATAGACTCAAGTCAGAACAAGGCAGCGCACTGGGGTGCCTGCTGTCACACAGGCATTTCTGCTCTTGGGAATTTCAAGAATAGCCTAGTAGGCACCCAACGGAACTGCCCTGCTGGGGTTACAAGGAACCTTGCCCAACCCTGGCAAGGTACATAAGAAAAGGTGAAGCAGGAGGGTGAGAAAGACTCGCACCATCTTCAGGGCAGAAATAAGAATTAACAGCTTCATAACCTCAAGACCTGGAAGGGTCTTAATAAGTGAAGAATGACAGTGTGTAGAGGGGAGAAAAGCAAGCCTGTGGAGAGACATAAGAAGACGGATGAAGTACTTAAATTAACAAGGCAAGAAATGAATCGCAGTAGCAGCATTTTAAACTAATACAAATGGAGTGTGAGTGTTCTCCTAGGTAACTACAAACATGTGATGAAACCTGAGTCGGAATTTTAGTTGTGCAGACACACAGATGCTGCTGTGTAGAATGGAATGGCAAAGTTCAGACACTCTGGAAGTGGGATGCGAGAACAGGTGATGCACTGAAACAACACTCACATTGCAGGCTGAGCCATGACAGAGACACTGGAACGGCTTGTCTTCAGTGACTGGTGAAGAAAAAATTTTTAAATGAGCCAGAAAGTGACTTTTAGCAAGAAAAGGGCAAAAGACTAAATTTTGTCGAGTGAATTTCCACAGAGTTGTCCAAAAATGCTACAATCTTAGCTTGCATTTGCTAAGTGTGCATAGATCTCCAAATCTGAGTCTACATATGAGATTTCCAGAGAGTTCCAGGAAACTCTAGTTACATCTCCAGCAAAGGTCTGTCACTGCTGAAGGTGTTTCAGTTCAAAAAAAAAAAAAAAAGAGTAAACTGGCAAGTATCTACAAGACACCAGAAAGTATTTCATTAAGCTTTGGGGTGAAAGACGACAGGATGGAGAGAGGGAAATGCACTGAAAGATTATTACAGTGAGATCATATTTTCTGTGGAGGAACCTGCAAAATTATACTGGTTAAGAAAAAGGGTGGGGAAGGAACTGCTAACTGAGAAGCCTGAGGGACTGGGGAGCAGATAAAATGTGCTAAAGTGTTTTTTTCAGTCACTCAAAAAGTAAGCTTAGAGTTGCTAAAGAAAAGAGGATGCACATTCCTGATGGTACCAGTAGACTAAAACTTAGCAACTCAGTTAAGGGAAATGCTGAGTTCTCTGCAACTCTGTTGTCAAGGAGGACCAAACTGGGCCCCTGTGGAAGGACCAAGTCACCAGCAAACAAGTTTGATGCAGACAGTTTATAAGCTCTCAATTCCTCATCTCATCTGAATCTCCTGAACAGGTTGAGAAGACTGTGGTTTGAGTTAATATAGAGTAATACAGATACAGAGATACTGCTTCTTTCTTCTGTCTCTTCAGCACACACATGATATAGGATGGCATTAGTGTCTCTCACACATCTTGATCCACTACAGACAAGCTGAGCTGGGGATCAGCACACTTGGGAATGTGCAAGGAAAAACAGTTTCTCACCTTGGAGAAGCAGAGAGGGTACTAGAAGCAGAAAACATACAATGACAGAGAACACACAAAGGTACACAGCTGAAGGACACCTCATGTCCAAGCTAAGCTCACAAGCACATGCTCAACACTAGCAGATACTCATGCAGGACACACACATTTCTCCCATTATTTAAAAGACTTTTGGTTGCTCTCGGCAGCGAACGAAGAGTTCAAGGCCTCATCCTTTCCTAGTGTTAATGAGAGGGCCTCAGCTGAGAAAGTATCTGCAGAGACACTAAGGAACAGAAAGATCTAATGCACACAGTACCGCAAAACTAAAGGATATTCACACCTTCCATTTCTATAAAGCAAGGCTATTTCTTCTGCTCACTTCATTTCTTTATAGCATTTCAGAAACTCAAAAATAATGTTGCCAGATCTGATGAAGAGAAATATTAAGTAACCCTAAATGCTAGTTATTTGGTCTTCAGTGGTTTCAAGTACTTGACAGTAAGTGCCAGAGTTCTCTTGGGGTCTCTGTTTCCACAGTTTTACCATGACCGCAAACTGGGCTCCAGTGCTGGTACTTTGCCAGTTAATTCCTTTATAAATAGAATATTTCTGCTTGAATTCACTACCTGGGTCAAAACAGTCACATATGCAGCATCCAAAGACTCCCATGTGCCCCTGTCATTTTTTATGATCAGCAGAAAATATAATCTGTACATTGAAAGTAAAGGATACAAAAGTGCAGAACACCTGCCTGCTACAACCACAGCAACTGCCTGGCTCTGAGCTGATGAAATGTGGCAATATTCAGTAATTTATAGAGCAACAAAGACAAAACAGTAGGAGGTTACACCTCCATGATCAACAAGCCAATAAAACAAAAGAGGGGGGGAATGTGATTTGAGGCAGTCAGACCAAAAGGGGGACAGATATTTCTGCTTCCTGCAGTAAATAAAAGATGCTGTGTCAGCAGGAAAAAAAAGTACTCCAGCAATGCTGTCCATCTTAAAAGAAAAGCAGCAGTGAGGGAAGGTCATCTGCTGTAGCATGTTTAATGCAGAATTTGTTCCTCAGAATTTGTTCCATAGAATGGTTTGGGTTGGAAGGGACCTTGAAGATGGTCTAGTTCCAACAGGGACACCTCCCACTAGACCAGGTTGCTCAAAGCCTCATCCAGCCTGGCCTTGAACACCTCTAGGGATGGGGCACGCACAAGGAGCTGGTACCAGGACAGCCAGGGTCCGGGCTAGCCACAGCAGCTGCTCCCCGCAACAGCCTTGTCGGCAGCCCAAGGGCAGAGCCTGCAGCTGGGCTTATGAGAGAGAAACAACATTCAAATCATCATTTTGGAAAACTACAAGAAGTTGCTTCTTCATATCACAGCACCACATTTCTAGGTTATGGACTGAAAGAGAAAAGAATTAACTTCTTCTAATGTATCCATGTCACCCTGGTCATTTCATGGTCTTTACCTACACTACACATGCCCTGCAAATGGAAGGAAATTTTTTCCTCACACTAAACACTGTTGTGTTATCCCTAGAAACACATTCTATTCCACAGCCGGAGGGTAGTCTACTGATTTTAGAGAGTTTCATCAATATACAAAAGCTAGAAAACAAGTCACTATCGGTTTTGTTTAAGAAAAGATTTCCACACCAGTGCTCGCAATTTCATCATAAAGAGAAAAGAGCTGAATATAGCAAATACCTTATGGTTTCTTACATCTAACAGAAGAGAGCTTGTGCCACATGGCCTGTTCCACGGCATCAGCAAGAAAGGTGCTTATTTCTCACAGCCAAGGAGTAATAAACTAGAGAGCAACAAGCTAGCATCTTAAACTGCCCAGCCTTTCCTGCACCCAGGACCTCACCACTCTGCGTATCGAATGTATTATCCAAACTATCAAAGAGCTCACCAGGCTAATCTTTATCTAGCCAGTGATTTGCAGGCAGTGGAAAACAAACAAGTAAACAAATAATGAGATAATAAATTTCCTGAAGCTATGAGAAAAGTAGGTATTGTTTGCATAGTAATTACCTTGGTTCAATTACATTAAGAATAGTCTTAAAAGAAAAGTTGATCTCCTTCCTCTGGGGCTAAAAATGAGTAAGAAACTATAATTATCTTCCTTACTTATTTCCATGAGAGCTGAAATATTACCTGTAGAGGATGAAAAAGACAGTACTTAGCATGAGAATAAGACATTTATTTTCAAGAAAAATGGGAAATTTTACACATTACACCTCTAAAACCTTCTGTTAGTTGCCCCTAATGTTCAATGATTTTTACCCAAACGTAGTACTTCTTCCTAGATAGACTATCAACAGTTCTCCAGTCACATTATTATATGCCAGGAGTGTTAATATAAACCTGCAGTCATTCTGCTGAGGTCCATGTTCTAAAAGCGTTCTTGATTATTTTTCCACACTATCTTGGTGTAGTTTCACAGATGACACTGATAGTCCCCATTTACCCAGTGAGAATAAATCCCTAAGATGATGACACTGTACATTCTGAAACCTGCAGACGACTTTCCTCAAGAAATTGCACAAATAAATCACCTGAAAGCAATAAGTGAAGGAAAATTCTACAGCTCCAGACAATGTGCAATCAGCCAATGCACACTGTGTACATTCCTTTGCCTTTATCACATCTGACAAGCCTACGGTTTGAGACTCACAACAGAGACTGTCTGAGCATCAAGAACAAGGCAGAATTTATACAAATACCTCTTGAAAGGAAGCACTCCAGGAAAAGCACCAAATCTCCATGTCAGCTCCAGACCGGTAATAATTTGTGCTCTATTTTCCTATAAAGCCACCTTTTCTTATAAGAATACTCAAAGAGCTTTTTGGAGCTGAGTGCAAATGTATCAGTTATAGTACTTCTACTAAAATTACATAGTGTAACTATAAGGAGAACAAGCACAGATGAGTCAGGATATAGCAAATTATCTGCAAGTGTCTTTTGCCTCTAAATTGCCATGTTAAAAATGGTTTAAATCAACTGGATGGCTGCCTAGCAAAATTTGCTGCTGAAACCATCCAATTTCGAATTCAGAGGAGCCAGATTCTGATCACATGCACATTAACGTGTGATTGAGAAAATATTAACTAAATCAGCGAAGGAAGTGTCAGGTTTTTATTGAATCCAAGGTACAAGAAATCATTGTTATGTTCAATAGTTCAAACCCACCACTTCTAATGTCAGCTATCACTGACAGCTGTGGGACTAAAAATTCAGCATCTCAGCTGAGAGGCCAAGGACTATGCCATGCTTTCATGTTCATTGCAGTGATACCTCCCAGGCATTATCTATACACCACAGAACAACGCAGAGCCCTAATGTACACGACAGTTACAACCTTCACACGTAACAGCTTTCCCAATAGGTGACGCAAAAGTGCATCTCTGCTGCTTGGGGTATTTTGTTGTTGCATCTTTAGAAGGATGAAGGAAGAAGGTGTGTCCTGCCTTCACATGCCCATACTGCCAAGCGTGGGGTCCTCCTTTCAGGTGGACTACACAACTGCAAAATGTCAAAAGGGCTTTTACCTGGCAACAAATGTACTGCCTGCAGGAGCGAGGCAAGCGGAAGGCTGTGGAAACCTCTCTCTGGAGAGGAGCTGACCCTAAGGAAGCAGCTCAGTGCCCAGGTTACTTCTTTGCGGGGGGAATGCAGCAGCCTGCCAATAAAGGAAATCACATTCTGGGCAAACCAAAAGACTATTTAAAAAGACTTGAGCCAAAACTATCTGCAGACATACTGCAGGCAAGGTCAGATGGTGTTTGCAGGCAGCAGGGACGAATGGCCTCTGCAGCTGTAACCATTCAAGCAAAGGGAAGGAACCACCCCAGGGGATGCAGCATAGCCCCCCACATCTGCTGCCACAGCCCCTGTGAATGGCTGCCCCGAAAACTGTATCTTTACAGCTACTGACACTGACAGATGGAAAAGCGGGAAATTATTGGCCTCAGGACCTGAGCTCAGTCTGATGCATGAAAAACACCCACAGAAAATCACCTTATACAGCTGGAATTGGAATCAATAACTTATCAGCACTACAGAGAAGAACAGGAAAAATCCCAGTTCTCTTTGGCCTGGTGGTTCTGCTTACTAACTAGGGCTATTCTGTAGCAGTCAATATTTTTGCAACGGGTAGTACTGGATGTAATTCATGCACAAGTACAGTTATGGATTGAGGGTAGCCAAGGAGGAAGGGAGAAAACAAAACAGAAACTGTGCCTGGAAAGTATTTGGAGAAGTTCTGAAGCACCTCTATCAGGTGACACAATTTCTTTCTCTGTGGCAGCCCAGAAAAAAAAAAAAATGATGTCACAAGGTCACCGTGGATTGTCCTCCAAAGGGAAAAAGAAGGGTTGGCATCATCATTGATAGGTGAGGAGAGACTAGAAAAACATCAAGTCCTGCCTTTGTGTGTTGCAATTGTTATTACAACTTACCAATATGTCATTTGATTTCTATAAGCAAGTATTACGTGGTGTCTGTTTTGAGAAGACATTTTCTGGCAGGCTTCAAAAGCGCAAAATTCACAGAGAATTGCTTTATAAAGGATTTAATAGTGTCTGAAAAACTCCATTTCATTTACGGTCTAAAGAAAAAACATAAATATCTTATCAACCCTCAAATTGCATGCAATTTGATGCAGCAGTATCACGTTAAAAATTAATAATTCCATGCCTAAATGAACCATCTCTCACTTTCACTTTATGTTGTGGGTCATTTATATGCGTTGCGTGTATTTACCCAGATCAGGAGAAGACTATAATACACACTTGCATGAAAAAAAAATATCAATTTCTATAATTCCATCAAGTTTTCATACTGTCACACAGACAAATTGGTTCTATATTCCTGAACCATGCTACATTATGCCAGGGAGAAAGGTACATCCCTGTTTCACTAAATTGTGGAAAATTAGACTCAGTGGGATGAAAAAAATTATGAAAAAATTATGAAAACAATCCATTCTTGGCTGAAGTTGTGGGTGGACTTTTTTGGTAACTCACTTGCACAAAATACTTCTGCAATGTGCAAAAAAGAAACCATGCCAGAGTACAACACACACAATGGTTTTAACCTCATGTAAACAGAGTCGCGCACCTTGGCCATAGGGTTCATCTTGATGGAGGACGCAGCGAGTGAGCCAGGGTGCCCCATCCTGCTGCCAGCAGCAGGCTGACACCCCATGGGATGGCAGGCAGCTTGCCCCCAGGCTCCTCCATGTGCAACCCCAGTTGCTGCAGCACAGGGAGGTGCCACCCTTCCTCCTCGGCACAAAACCAAGGGGGACACCACTGAGGCTGTGAACACCAACAGCCCACTCCTCACCTCTCCAACACCCAAACCATGGCCAGCAGTGGCCCTTAGCTCTCCGAGCCTCTGCCCAGCACCAAAATTGCACCTGGGGCACTTCCTCCTCACTGGAAATATAAACCCATCTCCCTGCCTGCCCTGGACACTCCAAGTTACTCCTGGAGAGGTCCAAAATCCCAGAAAACCCCATATCCTGCCCAGATATTGATACAGACACTCTTGCACAGGCCTTTGATAATTTTTTGCAGCAAATAGTGGAAGATACATCACAAAATGTGAAAATGAAATAAAAGAAAGTAGCATTTCTTCAATGGTGAAAAACTGCACAGTCAAAGGCTGTTGTCCCCCATCATTTAATACAGCCTGAAGGAAAGCAGTGTCACAGCATTAGACTACATTTCAACAACAAGATGCACTTGGTGTCCTTGAAGCGTGTGTCACCAGCAGTTGCCTTTGCTCTGTCTCAGTACAGTAGTGATGATTGGCTGTTTCGCATCAAAACACAGTAACTTTAACCAGTAAGTACTGGCTTTTGTGAAAAGCCCAAGACGCAAGAAGTGTATGACAAGACATTCCCACCAACAGCAACTATGGCTACATCAGTAACACACAGAAAAGCCACATTTTCTAGCATTCAAGTACTTTACAGCCTCTAATATTAACCCTAATTTAACCTCTCTACAATCAGGAAGGATGGAAATACAGGAAAGGAAGTACCACTTCCCCCATTTTAGAGATGGGAAAGTGAGGCACAGACTACTGTAGCCCCAATGCATCTATTTGTCTCTAATTGCCATTGCAATTCTTTGCACATTTGGGCCTGAATTGTTTTCCAATGGGTTGCTGCCGTCTTTTCTCAGACCCTAATTCTTCTTTCTTCTATGAGCCTATAGGCAAGAAAACAAGTTTCAAAGCAAATCAGAGACCTTCTGACACCCTCATTCATGTAAGGGGCCACCTTCTCCCCCCAGCTGGACTGGGTAAAAGGAATTTATCTGGCTACTAAGTCCAGGATCAAGGCCCCTTAACATGTTATTTCTTACCTTGTGATAAGCATTTGTCTCCACATCCTGAGTATTCAAAAACAGCTAGATGAATCTGACCTTAGACCAAAATTCAACTCTGAGCTCAGAGCTATATTATCACACTACTAGGATTCATTCTGGGGACCGATACATGTACCAAAAAAAAAAGGCAGGCTACACAAGAGCAGAGTGCTCTCAACCTTTTCATCTCAGTGAACTTCAGCTATGAGAGAAGAGCAGCCCAACACTGACAGAGAGAAGGCAGTACAATAGAAAGGTGCCCAAACACAAAACTGTCTTTCAAAGTTTCCAGGATGGTCTTATTTGGCCCTGTGGAAAATATGCATATATCTCATGATAGATGAGCTTGTGATATTTTCTTCATCATTTGAAACTTAACAGCAATTGGGCTCAATTTAATACAAGTATTTCTAAGCATGTACATGTGGCATTTCTTTTTCGGTAATTTTCTTCTATTGTTATCAGAATAATTTGTTATACATGTGACAAAAGCCTCTGCATCAGCATTGTCTAAATGTTACAAGAACGGGATTTAGAACGGGATTTTACCAGAATCAGGTCTTCCATATCAAATGCATCTTTGACAGGTCAAGTAAATGAGGAACATAAGTTAAACCCCACCTGAAACGAAGTGCAGTTGTCAGCTGCTGTTTTTCAAGCAAGCCACATAGTACTCTCAACTGGGAAAAGCAGTGATACAGAGCCAGAGAAATTAACTGAATTGCCAAGGGCTTGGGACTGAATTTAAAAAAAAAAAAAAAAAAAAAAAAAAAAAAAAAAACTGGTTCTTCCTATATAAAGTTTCAAGAAGGCAGTAGTGAAAATTATTAAAGGCTTGTTTGGGGAAATGTTTGGAACCAGACAATTGCATAGAAGATGGCTCAAAACAGTGAAAATTATTAACATAATACAAATGAAAATGTATATATGGTGCACTCAGTTAACAATGAAACTTCATAATTATACCACAATAGTAACTCTTAGCAAATATCAGCTCTAGTCTCAGCAAAAGAGCTCTTCTTGCTCCCACTGATTTGAACATGGCTACTCACATGAACTTACCTATTTATCTATCCCAAGATCATATAATTTTGGAAAAACAAAAAAAAAACCCAAACACAGAAACCCACCCTCCATCTGCAGGACCACAGAGCCAGATCAGAGCCAAAGTTGCCCCATACAGCAGAACATCTCTGCCCCCATGCTCCCGCCAGCTACCCCAGAGCCAGCTCTGCTTCCCAGCCTTGCTGTGTTCTGTGGCAGCATGCCAGACTTGAGCAACTATTGAACAAGACCCTAGTAATCAGTATCTTCTAGTTTCAGCTCATCTTCTATAAAATTATGATAAAAAGCAAGCTTTTTGTTGTGGTAAACTTTCAGCCGGGTCAGGCCTACA
Organism: Pterocles orientalis; assembly: GCA_011057875.1. NCBI lineage: Eukaryota > Metazoa > Chordata > Aves > Pterocliformes > Pteroclidae > Pterocles > Pterocles orientalis. The sequence goes on from WKFP01013686.1 coordinate 282,830, forward strand.
AAGTATTACTGCAAAAAAGCCAAGCAACCAAGGGGAAAAAAAAACAAACCAAACAAAAAAAACCCCACACCAACCAAGCCACTATGTATTCAGTAAGAGCAACACATCTGTACCCCATCGCTTCTAAGAGGGGTGATGGCAGGGGACGTCATCATCTGTGTTTGGCTGCAGGTTTCTCTCTGTTCTCAGCACCTCACCACATAAAACGTGTGCATAAAAATGCACGGTGTGAAAAGGAAAACCCTGCATAACAACACAGTGGTTTGGCTGATACAGCTTAACAATTAGTCATGAAAAGAAAAAAAAAAAGCTAGGACTCTACTTGAGAAATGTGTGTTTGTCAACTTAATTCTTATCATACAGTCAGATCAGTCAACTGCAAACACAGTTACAGATTTCTGTAATAAAATATTAATAGCTCTTTTATACTGCTTCCACAAGGTAATGTAGTAAAAAGTGAATGTTGCTCACACATTCCCACATTTTCTCTTTTGTTACTGCTGAAAGCTTGCATCTGAGAAAGCCAGTTTACTGCAGCACTATTTTTTTTTCCAGGAGCTATTTTTCCTTTAAACCTTAAAGAATAATTAAAGTTCCTCACACAGGACAATGGCACATAGGATAAGGCTATGCATTTCAAATGAGCATACTAATGGCAATTTTGGACTCCATAATAAATCACCTCTATTCTCTGCAAGCTGTAAATGGACAAAACCCCTGAAATATACATCTCCATATGTGAGTCCCATGCCTTCACTCTGATCTTAACTTTCCACATCTCTGACTTGACCAGACATCTTGGTTCTACAGATACAACATTAGCTTTCTTTATACATCACACAACAATCCAATAATCTCATTAACTGCAAATACTGTAGGAATGCAGCAGCCCACTGATATCCACAAAACCATTTCAGCCTTCGCCAGGGCCAGGTATCAGCAATAAGCAGCCAAACATACATTGCTCTATCTGATTCACTTTATTATTTAGTTTTACAGTTTCCATTTAGCACTGAACAGTTTCCATTTAGGACTGATCAGAAGAGAAATGTTTTAACGTTCAATATGAGGACAGCTTTTTTCAATACAGTGAAGCTGCTTTGTTTTAGTACCTAACCTTTGGGTGATCTAATCTCTCCCATAGGTTTCTGACATTTGTGTTTGTTCTGAGTAGCTGTAGTTTACCCTACTGCAAAGACTAAGATCATGACTGGATATTTCCATTATCTGATAGGTTTTCTCTCAGCTTGCTTTTCTTCCTTCCACATAACATTAGCACAAACCATCGCTGGGTTTTCAGTCTCCCCAGTGCTATATCATGCGGTATCTACTGAGACAACTGCAAATCTTGTTTCCTGGTTTGGGCCAAATCCAGTTCTCCTGATTCAGCTTTGAATTTAGGTAAATCCCAGCCCCTGTTAAACCCTGGGAGGGTGAAATGGCCAGGTCTATGCTATGCCTGATAAACCCTGTCCTAGTTCATAAGAAATCCTGCTGGCTTCACACATCAGACATTTCTTAACATTTCTTTCCCCTAGAAAATCCTTTTGGCTAAACAAGGATAACAGATGAGTTTCTGTTTTCCAGTTTTCACAACCAGTGGAAAGGAAAAAGGGAATAAAAGATTAAGGAATAAGGAGAGTGGGTGCACTTGTTTTCAGAAAATTGCATAGATAAACCAGAACCTTTTTCTTCCAACAGACGTCCTCCCAGCTCCCCTTTAAGTTCAATTTTCTGCTGTACTTCCCAGATAACCATTCTGTACTTCTTGGTTTTAGCTCACGCTATCAATATAAATGAGAAAATTGTTACCCTCTAAATGCTAACACGTTTTCTCTTAAATAACTTCAGGCTACAGCAGGTACTCCTCACACAGGTCACTGTTTGGGGGCTTCACAAAGATGAAATCTTTACTATGGACTTCTGTTACTTTATATTCTTTACTATTGACTTTCATGTTCCTGTGGTAATGGAAAAGCTGTCACTTTGGGGCCAGCCTTCAGAAATCTTGAGGTTATTTACAGCATCATGGGCTGACCGTACCACCTGATTCGTTCCTTATTTTTGTGTTTGTGGGAAGGCTCCTTTTCAGCACCAGAAGCACCACCAGCATCACACAGCCCCAGGGCAGGTGCAGACTCCAATCGGGCCGGCATTATTGCTGGCTCAGCTCCCTAAAGCTAGTGCCAAGTAGGCAGCCAGAAGCTGTGAAGTTTATTCAGAAATGTTGATGCAAGTTGCCAAAAAGATAACTAAAAGCTGCTGAGGCTTTTCTTACATGAAGGACTCAGAAGTTCCAATTACAGAAAGCCTACAAGTGAGATCAGCGATTCAGGGAGCTAGAGAATTTGATAATATGATGGCTGAGATATTGTAATTGTAATGGCAACTCTAAGTCAGGCTAAAACCACTTCCTAAACAGCTGAGATGACCTGGGAGGTGTCTGGTCTGGAGGATCTTGTTTAGAAATAGCTGTTAACTCTTTTTGGGAAGATTTCTGTGGCAAGCCAGCAAAGTTTGTGATAGAGTAATATTAACAAAGCTTACTCCAACTGAAAAACAATTAAACAGAGAAATAAATGCCCACTTATTTCCCAAAGTACAGCATGCACCAAGTCCTCCCTGAATGAATGAGCACCAAAGCAGATGCCCAAATCATTCCAACAACTTTCCAGCACAAACTATTGTTCTATACAGGACTTGGTCACACAATTTTCAGTTCAGTACTTGGAAAAAGCAGCGAATTGCTTTGAAGGGAAGCCAATCCATTAATGAATAATGAGAGACAAACTAAAATACATTAACATTAAAACAATATGAGAAGGAGGTTGTTCCTGAGGTCCTGTTCACCTAGACACAGGCAGCTCCCACCCCCACCCTTTTGCCCACAGCACTGTACCTCTGGGGGTGTCCCCACCACACTGCCCACAATGCTGTGCCTCCAGGGTTGTGCACAAACTGTTTCAGATACAGCAAACCCCACACACTCCTCTGCAGTAATTCACCATTTCTTTTTTGACCCCCAAACAACCTGACATTATTCTTGAAGCTATGCAGCTCTCCAGAAGCTCTTAAAAAACAGACACACCATAAACAAACAAAAAACCCTCCATATTGCTTCAATCACCCACAGCTTCTCCAATTTGTGACCCAGCCTTACTCATTGTATAGCTACACCACATTTTGACAGCTATAATCCATTTAAGTACAAAATAGGGGTCCAAGCCACTTCCACTTTTTTCTCCTCAGAGGGGAACCTTCTCATTTAACCCACTTTACAGCTTATCCTTCTGACAACACAGGCAGACTGCTAATCAGACGGAGCAGAAAAGACAGGAATGAAGAAAAACATAGGCAGAAATAATTCTTTTTAAAAACAAATGCCTGCATTTCTACCAGAAATTTCAAATGTTATCATTCTCTTATTGTTAGGCATACTGCTCACCTCTTCCTCCATGCAAGTGTGAGCACCAGCAAGGGTACAGGTCTCAGAGGTATTGCGCGTAGCACTGCTTTACAGCTGTCGTTTCTGATTAAAAGCTGCATGTGTATCCCACTCAAGCGAGGCTGTATCTCTCTCCAGGACTGCCGTCAGTTTGCATAAGGCCTCTACATAAAACAAAAAGAAAAAAAAAAAATGAAGTGCTGAAGTTCTTTGTGTTCATCTGGCTCAGTAATGAGCATCTAAATATAAAATGTTTACTGTTACTTAAGGTGAGCAGCGTCCCAAGCCAACGAGTTGGCACTGTACAAAGCCAGGCATACATTTGCAGCCGTTGTCATCCAATAGTCTGCATTGTTATGAACAAGATTTAATGGTTACACTCTGTATCTATTACCTATTTAAATTACTCTTCTAGTATGTGAATATTAAGCACTGGAAGAGGCAGACAAACGTCTGTACAAAACTACAGTAGGAGAAGAAAGATTCAAACAAACATTGTTCTAAAATGTTTAATGGAAACAAGTAGCACCCTGATTCTGTGATGTTTCACTCCTCTGTGCCAAGCCCACAAGTGGATGACATCATTCCAAATTTGCTATTACAGAATGGTTTGGGTTGGAAGGGACCTTTAAAGGCCACCCAGTCCAACCTCCCTGCAATGAGCAGGGACATCGTCAACTAGATCAGGTTGCCCAGAGCCCCATCCAGCCTGACCTTGAATGTTTCCAGGGATGGGGCATCTACCACCTCTCTGGGCAACCTGTGCCAGTGTTTCACAACTCTCATTGTAAAAAATGTCTTCCTTATATCTTGTCTTAATCTACCCTCTTTCAGTTCAAAGCCTTTACCCCTTGTCCTACCACAACAGGCCCCGCTAAAAATTCCATCCCCTGTATGCCTGTAAAAAGAACATTTCCTTTCTTAACACTGTGCTGTTTGAGTCTTTGATTTACAAGATCTAAACTTTACACGCTAAAGCATTTTTAAGAAAATCATACAAATTGTTTCCTCTGACCTAAAAGGCAACAGCAAAATAAAAAAATAAAAAAATTGCATCATCAAGCTGCTTTTGATAACTTTTTTCCTTTAAAAAGTTTTATGCAAACCAGGTGTTCTTTCATGTTTATTTTCCAATCTTTTTCAATCTTTTAAACTTAAAGGAAAGAGATTCAAACATTTTTGAGCATGATTCCAAGTGCCATGAAGAATTATTGCTCCGAGGAGGAAGGAGGACCTTCCCCCTCAAATTATCTTTTTCTTTTGTAATCTGGTGCACAGGACACAGACATCTTTCCATAGATTATTTCTAAAGCTAAGTGTTTGGAAAAGTCCTGTTATCAGGACACTGCAGCAATGTTCAAATCATTCAGCACTGGAGAGTCCAAAATCATTAAAAATTTCCTGAGAAATTTTGAAGAAAAAAAATATCTATTTTGATTTTAAAAGACACCATTGTTGGGAGCAATTAACATTGTCTAATCACTCTCTTTATACCAGGCAATTTAAGCTCCCTGTCATAACTGCAAACCAGTCTGTAATTATCCCTCATTCTTTTCATTCTCTTCTTTTGCTATAGCTTCTGGGAGGGAGACATCTAGCTGTAGCCATGACATTCCCTCCTTAGTAGGACACCACATTCCTTTGTTGCAGCCAGCTCTAGGAAGACATTTGGCAGCACTGTTGATGTCCAGCCTGTAGAGGGAATGGGGGTCAAGACTGTGCAAAGTTAATTGTCTAAGGGTGCATGTACAAGGGGTCTCCATACACAAGGGGATGACAGTCCCTTGGTACAAGCCCTGGGCACCTATGTCCTTCATAGCACTGGGGTGGGAGGGAAAAGTCAGCAGCCAAGCACATCCCTCTGGATCTTTTAGATTGTACTGCTGATGCCTCCTATGTACCTGAACTGCTCAACTGAATTTCTGCAGCAGCTGTTTACACCCTTTCTTGGCCTCCTCCCAGACAAGCTCCCCAGCTCTTACAGGGCTGGCTGGCAGAAAGTGCCACAGGACCTCCTGCCATTTTTCAAATCTCCATAAAATTTAATGGATCCCAGAGGTGCAGACGGGGAGTGGGAGGAAGCAAACAAAACCCAAAAACAAACAAAAAAAAACAGCAAGAACTTTCTAGCATGAGAAACTGGAGAAAGATCCTTTCAATCAGCAGATCTTCTCTTCCTCCCTTAGATCTCCCGAACAACTCTAAAAAAAAAAACCCAACAACACACAAACTAAGGCAAAACAAAAGAAAACCAAACCACACACAAAAAAACCCAAAAACAAACAACAAAACCCCAACGAACAAAGATCCTCACATTCAGCTTCTGGTGAATAAGGGCAGGAAATTAATTATAGGATGGCAGATCCTTCACAGATGAAGGACAGCTATTCTGTTCTTATTTTATTGCACAGCATCCGCCTGCTGCTCCTGGCCTGGCAGTAGCTGCTGCTGCACCGCTGTCATTGGAGAAGGGTGGCAGCCTCTTGTAGGGCTTGGAGGGACAGTCTGACATGTAATGACAGTAATTCCCTTTCTCAGTTACTAACTGAAGTTGGTATTGCAATTTTCCTTTCCAACCTTTGTATTCTTGCAGCATGAGCATTACTGTAAAAATCTCATTGCACTGTAGCCTGACCATTACGGGCTCTTATTTCACATAATCTGCTCCCAGTGCAGCCCACTGACAGTCCTCCTGATACAGCAGAGACATCTGTGGTAGCAGGTCTCCCCCTAGGTTAAAAGAGAAGCTGGGAAGCGGATCAGTCTGGTTTGGCAAGAGCCACTGCTAAATATTGCTGAATGCTCCTCCTCCCTGTCCCCCTACTCCTGCCCTCACGGGTGCTGCGACCCCAGTAAACCATCAGGCAACAGGGCCACCACCTTTCACATAACATGCTGACTGGCCCTGTCCTGGAGTTGTGGGAACACTCCAAATAAATGTGTGTGTGCATGTGTCATCCTCAGGCACTGGGGCCGCCAAGGTCCCTGACCACCGTGGGGCTCCCTCTCGGGTGCTGTGTAAAAGGCAGATACAGTCCCTTCTCTAAGGTGGTCTTGTAGCTCTGATTTTGCCTGTCCACTCCCTTCGCTGCAGGTCAGGGTTTTCTTCTGCGAGTTTTTATCCCCTACCATTTGCTTTGCTATGCAGGACCCTGCTGCAGTGACATAGCTTCCACACAGCTCCATGTGCCACCTCGATCTCAGAATTAAGGTCACAGATAATAAACAATAGCACTTGTGATCTCAAAATCCATTATTTATCTGGAATTTCACTCAGCTTTAATTTCCTAAGCAGTTAACAGCAGTACCAGTAAAACCTGACACCAGGCAAATAAACCAAAAGGACAGCAGGGTCCTTCACAGTAAGTCACGACGAAAGCAAAGGCTGCAGGCGCTTTGTCCTGCTCCCAAACCCACTTGCGCAGCACTGTCTTTGACACACTGGCATCCTTTGGCAGGGGAGAAGGCATTACACACAAACTATCAAATTTAATTAGCAAATTTTACAGGAGTTGCTAAAACTTCAAAATTCCTGCCCAAACCAAATTAACTACTTCACAACCCATCCTGTCTTGAAAGGAGAATACAAACAAAATTGCTCAGTCAACAATGAGGTCATAAAAAAGTGTTTAAGGTGATTCCAGCTACTCCCACATGAAGGAAATAGCCTTGAAAACAGCCTAAACATTTATGCAAACACCATCAACCACAGAGAAGAGGTGTACAGGTAAATACAGAGAGATTTTTCACCTTCCGCTTTTCCAAAATAAATAAAACAAACACTGAAAACAAACAAAAAACCCACCCCAATTAGCTGAGAGAGCTTTCAACTCCTCTCATTTGACAAAACCACCTAAAAATAACCCACAATCATGATACCCTAATGACTATCATGAAGAAAAACTGTATTTATTTTAAGTCTTCCCCAGTACTAAACTCCCATCAGATAGTTCAAAAACTCTGGTTAAAAATAAATGAAACACCACATTTTGTTCTGAAACAAGTGCAATCATTTAAACTACTGTTAATAATGTGTCATTGCCAGGTAGTTGCCCTTACAAAATATCTGACACCTAATCTACTACTGTTGGCTTATATTCAACTAAAAATGAGATGCAACAGCATTTAAAGCTGTATAGAGCTCTTTCAGCTGGATTAAAAAGTGTGAATGAAAAGCAAATATGCATTTGCTTAGCTTATCTCTCAGTCTGGCTCATACCTCAAGGTCTGCACAGGTTGCAGGGGGTGATTTTTAAATTCCTACAGTCTTCTCAGGGTTTAAACTTTAACGAGAAAAGATAGATTTGAGCTACACAACAGGGCAAGATACCACTGTAATATAGCATCAACAGTCATGCCATTTTAATCAACAATGTTCCTATTCGCTGAAGCACATTTCTGATCTTCAGCCAAATCATGCAAGAGAAAATTGCGTTCATACTCCCTGGTACTGCTGCTTCTCAGCAATCCATTACTGCATTGAAACAGCTTGAAAACCCTTTCTCAAAGGCATTTCTTCTATCATTTCTTCCATCAGATCTTCAGAGAAGGGGCAGAAGGGGCAAAAAGCAGCACATCTGTAGCCCACAGTCCCACTGAGGGTCCTTTACTCTCAACAAGGGATATTCGGTGACTTCAGGACATCAGCGAAATGGGACAGTACTGAAACACGCTCCTGGCAGGAAAGCTGCCTTGCCTCCCACAAAAAATTAAGCCAGATGTGCCTAAAGCTGGAAACAAGGCTGTGGAAAACATTATTCTCTGCAAACCCCACATAAGCAAACATTCTCTGCAGAGGGAAATCTCCCATGTAGCCACCTGCACAGGCGCATACCTGGGACAGACAGCAGAAGTCACAATTTTGCATCTCAGACAGGGACACAAGAATCCCCTTCCCTGCCCACTACTGATACTCAGGACAATGCCAAGAGGATGAAGAGTCAGGCCAAGCCTGAGAATCCGAACCATCTCTGATAATCAGAAAGTAGCTTTACCTGCACCCTAGGATGAGCAAGCAGTCAGCTCCTTATGCACCAAGGCATTTTGTTGGCAGTGAAAAGCTTCATAATCATGAGCCTTTTCCTCAAGCTCAAATATTTCATTTACAAACAGCAAATATATTTAAGTGCTGCTGATACTGGGCAGGTAAACATCCAGCATCTTTGGAAGAGAGGCAACCTATGACCTGAAGGAAATACGGCATGGCTTCTTCTGACTTTTTGTATATATTACACTTACTATGTTATTATCAGCCTACAATATGTGTACAATCTGGGTTCAGTAATTTGGTTTCTTCTTACAGTTGCATCTAGAAAGACAAGCACTTCTGGAAGTTGTCTTTTCTGTCAGTGAACAATTAAAGGGGTATTTTTGGCAGGACACTTTTCTTTCTTCCATCACCTTGGGCTTTGGTTTGGCTTTTTTATACCTAACCTCTTGTTTCCAGCTCTTGTACCCACCTGCATTTGCACTGTGCTTAGTCAACGCCAAAGCCCAGACACCACATATTTGCAGTCTTGGCAAGTTTTATGGGTCCTGACAAACGCGTAGCTGAATTTCTCACTAATCTTTCAGCAGGACCATAACCCTCAGTATCTCTAAAAGAACTACCTCCCCTAAACTCCTGCGTGTGATTTGCACATCAACTGAACAGCACTCCACAAAGCACTGTTAAATCTTTCAGTTTTCAGGAAGTACATACAAATTTTATGCCACACTTAAGAAAAGAAAATCAGCTCAGTAGTAGAGACAGAAGAGAGAACAACTGGCCAGTTGACAGGATTGATTTAGAGATACATTAGATCACTAAGTGCACCCAAGTAAAAAATCTCAATGAAAACAAAGATAAATCTCTTTTTGGACTTACTAGCAAGTGTGTCATGAAAACAAGAGTTCTCAAACCAAGTCCCTAAATCTCAAAAATATTTTGGGGAAATGTATTCTCCCCCCCCCAACCCTGAAGGTTGCTTTGTTAACTTGCAGTTGTGTCTCATCCCCTCCACCACAGGACCACAAGTCAATACTCTGACAACACTCAGATTTCCTCAGGAACTGCGGCATTAGCATCAAATGCCACAATGCCAGTAGTCATGAGAGTCAGCAGAAGCGATAAGGAGCAATGATCCCTTAAATTACCTTTCCCCAGCACCCTGACCTCCCTTTCCACACAAAAAATGAACCAGGGTTACTGCAGAAGCCTTCACATTTCTCTCCTACTGATAGAAGCCATGTTGTACATGGGAGGGGTGGGACAACAAGGGTCCCTGAAGGTGTTTCCAGGTCTCACAAATTCACTGTGGTGCTGCAGAGCTGTACTTGCTTTAAATTCAAGTTTCTTAGGCCACATGTATAAAAGACAATCTCAGCCTTATTTAAAACTAGATACATCTCTGGAACCTCTGATCCATAAAGAGCTTGGAAACACTGGAAATATGCGCTTGACAGTTCTCAAAGTACACGATGGATCATTGGAAAAACTAGATATTACAGTGTGTTTTTTTCTTGGTTTTTTTGTCGGGGGTTTTTTAAGTGTTGCCATGCATTTGCAAAGGTTTAAGGCCAAAGTACCACACACAGCACCTCAATTCCATTCTGAAGCAGTAGACCAGTATAAAGAACATAAGCATAAGCCAAGACTCTGCATTTTGCTGGATGTGCTGGCAAAGAACTGTGCTCCCAACAGAAAACCAATCCCTATGTCCTACCTTCAGAGTCTCTTCCACTATGGTCAGTTCAGAGAATAAAACCTCAGTTAAGATCTGTTCTTACAGCATGCTTTTGCTTCCAAGATGTCCTAGCTAAGCTCATCTTGGGCACCATTTCATACTTATGTAAGGTGTTGCTTGTTACCTGTCATGCCCAATGGATATGTCCTAGCTCTTGAGGGACTGGCACACACACCTGCAGTGAGGAGACTGTCTCAGGCCCATCCACACTCATTTAACTTGACAGCTACATCTTCAGTCCTAGGTAAAAGCTCCTCAGGGCTGACATTTCAGGCAAGAACAGTTCCTTGGCATGTCTCTCTTCCGGAGAAAAGCATTTTTGGTTAGGTTTCTGCTTCCTCGTTTTCCAAACACTAATGTCCTCTACATAAAGGTGTTGTTTTTACGGTCACGTTGTTCACTGCCCACATCCCAATCCTGCAGCTCAGGATTGCTGGGACAAGCCCAGCTGCTGGTGGCTGGCTCTGGAGATGATAAACATCTCAGGGGCACACCTGCTCATCTAGGATGCACAGCCCAGGTTCACATGGGCTCATACCACCCATACAAACAATTTGTTCCCCTCTGCTGCATTCTTCTCAAACTGCTGTAAGTTTAAACAGCTGTAAGATGCCTTTATCCATCAAGAAAACAGACTCTGTGAGCTCCTTGCTAGCAACCGCAGCAAGAGTTGTGCCTACTACTTCAAGTCAAATTTCTCTCTCCAGCAGGGATTCCTCAACTTGCTTTGCTCTGCCACATCCTTTCCAAATAGCTATAAATACAGCCTACTGTAAGAAAGCTTTCAAGCAGAAAAGCTGAGCTCTGGTCCTCTTTGACATTCTCTCTTAGAGCCACATAGAAACATGTAAGGCAGCTCACTGCAGGTTTTCCCAAACTCACTTTGCTTAGGTACCATAACAAGACCAGGAAGCACCAGAGCAACTTTTACTGTTAACTTCCACATAACACAAAAATGCTGCACATGGCATTTCTTATCATCAGAATTTGCAAAGGCAACAGTTACCTGACTTATTGCTCTTTGAAATGGAAGAGACGATGGCAGAGCAGCGTTGGCCCCTACCTGCGCTTTAAACAACATTGTTATATGAGCAAATAAATACAGCAGCCGAGTTATGAGCACTCAGCCCTATAGCATGGAGATGGCAGAGGGCTCTGTTCATTTGTTACAGATTCAATCACTGATATTCAATCTAGGCCATGAAATGGCCTTAAAATGGCCTAAAACAAACATGCACTTGATTTCAAACTTAATCTGGATGCACAGAGGCGTTTGTGGTTGGTGCAGATACCTTATATGTTACTCAAAACCCTCCTGTGATACCAGCGCTGAGCATGCATATCACACCCAACACAGGGGACAGTAGCCATGCACAGTGTGGGATGCTTAGACCTAAGCACGGACACCAGACAATCACAGAAATCGAGGAAACAAAACAGCCACTTCACAAACCAAAGCATGGAGTCCAAGACAGACATGCATGTGAGAAGAACAGAGCAGGTGACCTTCCCTACATGTCACCAAGCCTACGTTAGTGCATAATTTTAGCAGTCCTGACACTGACTTGCTGACAATTTTGGATGGCTAACCAGGTACCTTGCTCTACCTCTGAACAGCCTGAGAAATCCAAAATGTTTCCCCAAACCGACTTCTTTTAGCATTTCCTAGCTTTTTTATCATGACTTTGCAACATCAGAACACGTTTAAATATATTTGAATGCATCATAAAGTGCAGCAGACAGACCACTTTTACAACTCACTGATCTACAAAAAGAGCAACAAGGATTGAGGTGCTTCTGAAAAAAATGCACTGGCACTGTTCTACTATACTACATGGAAAAAAAAACCCCTAGAATACAACACTTATTCTTAATCTACCCTGCAAATCCTTGCCTGATTGCCTGTTGTCTGCATGATCCCACAGGGAATATAAAAGCAGAGCAGTAAAGAAGAATAGAGAGAGATGCTGGTGGGATGAGAGAGGGTTCACCAGGTCATCCTTCATTCATCATTCCATTTGCTCATTTTTCAGTTAATGGCTCTTGCCAATGTCCTATTCAACTTTTTAACCTTTTTTTTCCCTTTGGTTTTTTCAAGCAACAATGAATGTTTCACGCCTGGGCCCAGCACTGTGCCACCAAAACAGGGCTATGCTCCGCCCAGTGGCAGGCTGAAATGAGTTAGGTTTGAACCCCAACACTCTGCAGGGGCTTGCCTTTCAGCATTTGGAGTTCCCCAGGTCTCATTCCCCATGCTAGAGCCATCAGCCATCTGGGAAGCAGTGCCTGATACTCACCCTCTGCTTTCTCAACTGTTTTAACCAAGTGGATTATGAGGATGTAGTGGTGGTTCCTTCCTGGCCCCTATTAAACCCTGACAGAGGGGTATCACAAAGGCCCCACAGCCCCTGGTCTACTCATCAGATCTGCTCTCTGGAAGCCCTTTTTCAACAAGGAGCCAGAAGCACAGACACAGACTGCAGACTGAGATATGTGGCTGTTTTCTCCCTGTGGTTCATACTGGTCTTTTTTTTTGCTGTCGGGGACCTGGCAAACTCCATCTCCTGTGTCACAGCTGCCATCTGCAGGTACCCGAGCTCCTTGCTGGGGAACAGCCTCTCCTGAGCACAGAAATGGGAATGTGTCTGGCAGAAAGCCTCTTCCTCCCCTTCTACCTTGCTCACTATTTTTCTGCCTCCCATCTGTTCATCCCTTCCCCCTTCCCGGCCTCTCTGCTTTCTCCATATGCTTGCACTGCTACCATCTACATCCTTTCTCACCTTCACATATGGCCGTCTGCTGATGAGATGGAGTTGCAGCCTAAGCTTTCAGCTACCACCAAACATCAGAATCCGTCATCCCTCATCCGTCCTGTAGCACCCACCCACCCTCAATGGCATCAAGGAAACCAGCTGCCAATGCTGCCCTCTTTATACTTCATTGGTACACTGCTACTTAGCACAAAACAACCAGGAAACATGAAAATCCCCTAAATTAACAGGTGATTCCCTCCTGTCCTCATATTCAGAGCTCCCCTTCAAGCCCCATCATTTGCGGCTGCTCCCTAGCATTGGCACCCCATCAAGAGTCAAGAGTAGTGATTTCAAGGGGCACTTCTCTAGCAGCCTCCAAAACCTCCAAGTGTCCTACACTCGAGGCCAACCAGGAGGGGATGCCCAGAAAGCTGACTCTTACATCCTCCCTACCCCCTTAACCACTCCCTGATTAAAGATCTAACCCCCCTCCCTGTATCAGCATGTTAAAGTTGCCTTTCTCCTCTCCTTGCCTTTCTCAGATAAAGCATTTTTTAAGATCATCTACTTAACTTTGGAAGTAAAGCACCTATTTAACAAGGCACATACACCACACTACTTTTCATCTTGTCAGCAAGCTGAGAGTGAAAACTGCAAAGCATGAGGGAAGAGCTCACTGTTGCAGCCCAAAATGTATTCAACTACCTTCTCCCCTCACCGCAAAACCCAACTAATGTAACATGCAGATCCCAAAGGGAAAAACAGGTCCCTTGGCATATAATACAAGCAAACAGGGAAATACTGGCCCTATTTCACTTCTAACCATCCTCCTTCACAACTGGACACGTGTTCTGTGTGTTCATTACACAACGAGCCTCCCTCTCCTCGAGCAAATGTTAAAGCGCAAGACAGTTCTACAAACCTGCAGTGACAAATATTCTCATTTTCTTCCTCCCCACTGTTCCATACAGCTCATGGCAGCTTCTCGCATAAAAAATAACTTGGAAACATGGTAGAGGGCAATTAAACTCAGTTATCTCAGTTTGTGTACGGGAATGCCTCTGCTCATCTTCTAGCTTTGAACTGTATTAGAGCATCAAAGACTTCTGAATTAAGAATTGACAAAGACTAAAAATGAACACTGTGAAGTGCTTGTTTCTGTCAGATACACCCAAAATACTATAATGGATCGTGTTGTCAGTCCCTCTGTCCACTGCCTAAAAAATGTTGCCTTAGAGGGAGGGTAACAGAGCTATTTGATATTTGTACCAATACCTATTGTGAAGGTTGGAACTGTCCAGGCTATCAAAAAATATTTTAACTCTAGAAAACAAAATTGTGCGATATTTGATTACCATGAATATTAAGAGGCAATGTAAAACCATGCTCAGCAGTAGCTCTGCTCTTTGCATAATTCAAGACTTTCTTTTGACAGCAAATCAAGGCACTGTGTGCGTACCAAAACAAACCTGATATACCTTGCGAGAATTAGAAAACCATTACCTAATCTAACACAACAGCAGGCAATTCCTCTTCCTCCTCCATTATCTTAGCTACGCAAGGTAAGATCCACACTAAACACAACTACCAGGCAAGCCCAGTATCAGAAGGAATGTGTCCTCCTTACCACGTCCCCTGAAGCATCTCAAGGGTGAGCACTTCTGTTCACCCATGTGAGGAACCAGCAGGATATAAAAAAGAAACATGGAAAAAAACAAAACCAGAAGAGCTCCCAATGATTGGCACAGGAAAGTGAGACCCACACAGCTTCAATACCACCCTCATTAACAGAAGCATACCAGCCATATTAACTGTAGGCCTTGCCACTGCACTGGACACAAGCACCAAGGGGTGGGGGTTCTCCTTTCCCTGCTAAGGAAAAAGAGATTAAATAGAAATATAGATAAAGACGTACATGTGTGTGTGTGTGTGTATATATATATATATATATATATATCTGTTCCCTTAGGACTTCTTTGCAGTGTGCAGCTTTTACCTTTCCCCTGAATCTGAACACAAACAGTTAAATAGCCTGATCCCTGCCATGAGGCACACGCTGCCTGCACGCTGAAGCTCCTTCCTCCTGGGGTTCACCAGCAACTTGGTCAGACACAGGAATGCTGAAATGGATGGATAAAACAAGCAGAAGTGCAAATTTTACTATGAAGGTTTGAATTAGAACTGAAGAGGTGCCGTACTAAAGAGTTAAGAGAAACAACATTTTAAAGCACGTCAAGTTTTCCAAATGGGTGCAGTTTTCTTCCACCATCGTAACACTTGTGCACTCATATCTGAATCATAGAATCATAGAATCATAGAATGATTAGGGTTGGAAGGGACCTTAAAGATCATCAAGTTCCAACCCCATTGCCATGGGCAGGGGCACCTCCCACTAGACCAGGTTGCCCAAAGCCACATCCAGCCTGGCCTTGAACACTTCCAGGGATGGGGCATCCACAACTTCCCTGAAGCCTCCAGAAGGCTTTGTGGTTGCATGGACGCTGCTCATGAACCCGCAGGGAAGCCCCACAAGAAAAAGAGCTAACTCCCACTCTCCTGGAGAAACACACACCAGGAGGAAATTTCATACTTGGATTCCCACACAAGCTCATCAAGTCCAGCATAATTAAACGTCCGCCTCAATGCAAAAGCGGTATGGAACACAGGTGTGTCAGAGCGCAGTACCTCTCACTTCACAGCCCTCACCATGCAAGTCACTGCAGCCACAGCTGGCAGGAGAACACTAGAAACAAGTGTCTTCATACATCCACATCAGGTGAGCTTTAGAGAATAACACTGTACAAAGCTATACTACAGCCTGACCCAGCTATACTGAGTTTTCACCCAGCAACTTCATCTCTCCCTTCACAAGTGGCAGCCAGATGGATCCTGACCCCTGCACCCACTCCCACTTTGTCCCCTCTGCTAACACGGTACCCAGGCACACCAGCTCGCTCACTGCCTGTCCCCAGCATAGCTGTTATGACAGGTTTATTCCAGTTTAATATTAAAATCTAGAAGGTTATTTGCATAATTAAACATTGATCTGCTTTCCCTCTCTGCATGTGCCTCTCATTCATGTGAAATACATTAATTCAGTGCCTGCCTCGGGACAGAGGTCCTGCAGACACGGCTTGGTGCCTGTCCCCTATGGAAAATTCTGTCCATCTTGAGAAAAACATGCAAAACTTTAAAAACAAAGCCAAGGTAACAGGCCAGGGGCATTTTCCCTTCTACTAGGAAACAAAGAAAGAGAAACAAAGGGACACAGGGATTAGCCTCCAGGCTGGCACAGAAAAGGGGACATAATTGCTAGGTTTTACTACTTCGATGCCCATAATCTTCAACTGTAGGTGTTCAGACAAATCAGCATACCCAGAACAAGCAATAAAATAAAAACACCAAGAAAAAGGTATATTACAGAGCTGGTTTTCAAAATGTATTGTAAGCTACCAACAACGGGCATCACTGAACCCACTTTTTTGCCAAAGAGTGTTTCAGAAAATGTAATGCTCAAGCCATCCAAAGTAATTAAGTATTTTTGAGAAACTAGAGGAACCTGCTTGGCAAAAAACCGAAAAGAAACCCTAAGACCTGTATCATAGATATCGGGCTACTGCAGGTCAGCATGCTGTCCCAAAGCTCACTGTCCTACCTGGACTAAGCCTCAACAGAAACATCAGAGGGTGAGCAGTTGTCTTGTCTTCTGGAAAAGCAAAACAGGTAGTGGTCTCAGAAGTCAACCGATAGCACCATGGAAATGCAACTGGTCACAGATGAGAGCCTGCAAAATCCCAGTGTGAGCCTACATAGCTTTGCACAGCCAGGGATGTGAGAGAAGTCAACTCTCATCTAAAGGAGAATCAGCCTGAGTTTTCCCTTTGGGAGAGAAATGACACCAGTGAAATTACTGACAGAGCAGTTCCAGGTGCTCCTGGTAAAAGGGAAGAAGCAATTACAGCCCACCACAGGTGTTCTGGGAAAAATATTCTAAAAGTAATATTAAAGTTAAAATCTATGTGATAGCTCCGTTGCCCAGGCAAAACTTTTGCTTTTGCCTCTGTGTTATTAAAGCAAGTCAAATGGGGATGCACATGCACAGGATCTGTGCTGAAAGAACTGTATTTGATGGAGGAAAATTAATAAAATCTCTCTCTCATACATATGGATGGATGCTCAGGGGAGACAAAACCAAGCAAATCTCCATTAACTAAATCAGCCAACGTGGAAAACTCAGGGGATTATGCATGGCAACGCTGGCAGCTGGGCAAATTTTTCCATTCCAAAAGAGAGTCATCCCAAAGCTGCCAAAGTTTGCAAATATCCATCCTCAGAAGGGCATCACCACCCCACTGTGGCAGCGCCTGACCGCAGCCCCACTGAAAAGCAGCAGTAGTTTCTCCAGCAGCCCAGATTGCCTGGGTTTCACACTCACTCTGTGCAAAGTGTATCACTTCTGAAGCACAAGCTGCCCCAAACTGGGTCCAAAGGGGTCCCCAACGCTTTCCTTACGCTTTACAAAATGATGTGATGGGAGGATGATTTCTGCTCATGCCAGAAGGGGTTGGGGCAGCCGTTTGGCAGGAGGTAAATGCAGGCTCTCCACAGGCAACTTCAACAGGCAACGCCAGCAATGCCACTTTGGGGAAATTTCTTCAGTGTATGAGATGTAATTTGGAAATAAGCAATTTCTCTATGTAAATTGCATAAAAACGTCCCACAGAATGCATGAAAATACCTGAGTGCTCAAATTAATTGCTTGCATGGGAGGCAACCGGCAGAGAAATAGCCAACATTAATATTTTGAGTTCCAATTTCTATCTTGTGCTACCATAAATTATTTTCACATTTAAATAACAAACTTGTATTTAAGCTAATCAGGGTTTAACAGTTCAGACAATTGAAAAATATCAGGAGAATACTATTTTTGCTGCTAGCACTGATTATTCTATATTTTCAAAAACTGTAACTGGAGGATTGCAACCTTTTTTCCCCTAGCTATCACAGAAGAAAATTGCATTGGGTTTTTTTTTCTTTTAAAGCAATTTTATCTGAAAATTTTACTGAGACCTATCAGAATATCCTTTGTCTGATTCAAGTCTTTCACTTTCTTTATACAAATATATACTGAGAACCTGGCAAGTACTTGAGGGTTTTGTTCTGCCTAACACTTCTAAAACTTGTGTTGCCTTTTGTTTTGGTCCCTTCCTTAAAGGTCAGCAATTGTCACACCTAATCTGATTTGTAATTACTCTAGTTAACATGGCTGAACAGATAAATGCCAACACACCTAAGTATATAACATTAAACACACTGCTTTCTGTTCATAATGAACTAGACAACAAGAAAAGCAGAACTATAGCACCTTCCTAGGGCTGATTTGTAAGCCAAGATGAAATGGACTTTGTGTGTCTGTCAGCGGGCTGGAAAGGCCCTTTTTCCTCCACAAAATGCTTTTATTACTCCTCCCTGCTCTTCCTCAGGAGCTGCAGAAGGACAGAATAAAATAGTTGTTCTGCACAAACAAGGAAGTAACCTAAGGTGCAACAGGCCAGCTCATAATGTAATACACCTTGCATATCAGCTTCAAGGGCTCACTTGAATTTTGGCAGCCATTGCTATATTGATCAGATTACCTGATGACAGTAAAACCCAAAGGGTGTGTATTTCAGAAGCCTCCATGGATGAAGAAAGCCAGGCAAGGTGGTGAAGTAACAAACATCACATCCAGACAGTGTCACATGCTGCCAGAAAGCACACCTTGCCCAAGGCCAGGGTCACCCCCTCCTAGGGGACAACAGCAATACATCCATAAATTTATCTTAATGAGTTAAGACAAACAAACCAAGGAGGAACAGAAGAGCACACGCACAGGGAGCACAATGAGGCCACAGGGAGTTCTCCCCAGCACCAGTGCGGGGCTGGGCAGGAAGTGAAAGCCATCACCAAAATGAATGGAAAGCTGCAGGGAGCTCCCGTTTGGAGGGTGCTGGCACGAAAATCCCCTGATGGCTTCTGCTTACAGGAAAAGCAGCCCCCAGCAAGCGTCTCAGCCACTTCCCTCCTCATCCTGCTCAGACCCAGCCCTCGCATTGAGTCAGCTGCCACAGCATCTCTGCTAGTCTGGGTTCCAAAATCACGTACTGGCTTTTCCACGTACAGTCCATTCGCAGTCTGGTTTTCCCAGATCACCCCCAAAAGCCCCGTAAGTGACTGCTGTCCCTAGAATGCCACCCCCTGTAACTTCGTACAGGACTGGACCACTAACACCCAGGTCGACAGTGGCTGCAATGCTGCACTTCTCATCCAAGCTTCTGTGTGCTATTTTCTCAGCAGGAGGGCAGTGGAATATAATTTTTATACTTTACCGAGGCAAAAAGTAGACAAATACAACTGTAATGCTTATTTGCTATCTGTGTCTGTAATCAAAATATAATTTTTCAGTAGCATTAGCATTTCTCCTTTGAGAATGGAGTATAAAAGCAATCCAAAGCCCTAACGAAAGGAACCGCAGGTTTCTGTGTAAAAAACAAACAGCTCTCATCCCAGTAAACCCCACAGCTACCGCAAATCACTTGATACAATACGTAATACAAATACCAGTCCCCGAGTCTGGATAAAGAGCCTATTTTAAAAAAATAACCACCATATATATCTCGCCCCACACATCAATGTTAAGTGAAATGAAATAACAAAAGAAAATCATAATTTCCCAACCACAACTCTTGTCAGAGCCCAGACTAGGAAAATTGTCAGCCAGTATTTGACTAATACTCACATTAATTTTATTGAGCCCACTGAAGACTGCTGCGAGACTATTAATGTACAGCACCACTGCCACATGCCAGGATAGAAATAGCTAAATCAGATCAAGACTAGTACATTGTAAGAAAATAAAATCTCCTGTCAATCCAGAAAAGAACACAGTACTTTTCCCCATGAGCATATCACATACACAAAGCAGGCACAGTAGGATCAGAGGTGCATTAACTTCAACTTTAAATATCCCCCTTCAATGCAATCATCTGCATTGGCATGCTCTCCCTGTTCTCCCTGCCACAGCTGCTGCTTGCTCAGTACTGATGCAGAAACTGTGCAAACCCTGATGGGCTGTAAGGGGTGGTCAAGCTACAGTGAAGGCTACCAAGAGTTTGCTGCAAGCACTCAATGTCTGCCAATAGACCTATATGTGCTATGGAGCTACCATAAATTAGGTTCATCACTTCCTGCAGCACTTTCCAAAAGAAGATTGCAGTTCCTGAGGGAGCCTCTGGAAAGCTCCACCCTAACCTGCTTGAGCTGCACCGGTCCTGCTCACCTCTGCTGAGCCCCGGGGCAGGAGAGGAGCAAACCACAACCCACTGCGTGTCTCACCCACCTCTCGTACCACCTGCGGCACTGTCTGCAATGGCATTTCACATGACAGTGGCACCTCTCCCATCTCTCTTTTTCCAGATGTGCTGCACCGTTTGGGATACTTCATAAATACAGACACACTTTGCATTTAATTTACGATATGTGAGAAGTTTTGCCAAAAGGCTGATACCAGCATGTCTGCATGCATGACGTTGACTGGGATTCTCTACCAAGAGGCTGGTAACAAGGGAAATAAGCATTAATCTGTGCACCAAAAACTGGAATTGGGCAATTTCCTACACCATTTCCAAGCCTGATGTACATCAGTCCCCCATTAAGCATCATTAAAACACATTTACATGGACTTTATTCAGCTACGTGGGCACCACATCTAACTTATATTTCGTGGTAACTATGCACATGCCAAATGTGACACTTACACATTATTTAAGTTTTGACATATCCCTAAGAGCTGAACAAATTCATGCTTTGATTAACTTAGTGATTTGCTCATATGTGATTATTTTCCAAAATTAATGGATTATTTAAATTTATTCAATAAAATAGCTTATGGGGTGTTTCTTCTCTGGGTTGATTATAAGTTCTGAAGATCAAACATTCATAATTTGAGCTGTGTGGCTTTGATTATAATTATTAAGGTAAATCACAGGGCGCTGCAGCTCTCCCTGGATTGGACAAGTACAGGCATGCTCCTGAATGCAAGCCAAATTTGGCACTCAGAGCAGGCAAAACAACCCTGACATCTGCTTTCATCAGACGTTCAGTCAAATAAATTCAGACAAATATTTGTGATAAGGCACTAGGAAGGGTCCGTGAGTGCAGCTTGAGCTAGATGTCTTTAAACTGTGACTGAACACGTGTGCAGAACACCTCTCTCCCTCCTGAGCCCCCTCCCCAGGATCCTCCCCAACAGCAGTGTACCAACAGTAAAACCCGATGTGCACAGTCAGAGACTTCACATTATTCAGGAACAGTATTAAAATGCATCTTGGTCTCTGTTTAATTTATAATATGCTCTCTTTTCTACACGCCCTAAATAATTGCTTTTTAATAGGTAATACAGTTCGACATCTGCCTGCATGTTAGCATTTCCTATCAGGAGGCTGGGACATGCTCTCTAACAGTGCTGGCTCCTGTACAGAGATCCACTGCCGCTTCTGCTCTGACCAGAAGCAAGCGCACAGATATATGGCTTGTAATCAGCACTTAGTGCCAAGGAAGAAGCACAAGGGGGAAAACAACATGGGAGTGCTTCGTGCCAGGAAAGGCTTCTAAAACACGGACAAGTCCCTTACAGTCCAAACTATCTGTTGTCTTTCCAGTGTACTTCTGTAAAACTACCAACAAAAGCAATTAGCTCTAGAGAAGTATTTAATTCCCAGCAATACATTTAAGTACTTCGCTATTGCTTTTTAATTGGAAAACATGTGGCCCAGAATGTTTACTGCAGATTGTGAACTGACCTTGCCAGTATCAGAATGAGTCTCTCTGGGATTTCCACTTGCTGTGGTACAACTTTATCAGTAGCAAATTAGTACTTTTTAGAAACAGATTCTTCTGTATTCAGCCTCACCTCAGAGCTCAGAAATAGCAGCCTTAGGTGTTTTGGGAAGTTTCACCAGGTTAATTGCCATCCAGTGCAACATAGCTTAAAAACCAAAAAAACACACACACCGCCAGCTGATCCCAGCACACATACAGCACATGGGCATTTATACAATGAGCGTCTGAACCCCACAAGTCCACCTTTATTTCAGCGCATTGTCTCTCTCAAGTTCCCCACAGCTTGCAAGGAAAACAAGTACATTCTTTACTCTGACTGAATCAGACAAATAAGTGTGTGTATCCTAAATGAGACAGCACTAGATGACAGACAACTCCTAAGCCAAAAATACACAGAACATAGGGGACAACAGTCTCTACATTATTTCTTTGCTAGCCCTTGAATTAAGGTGTTCTCAGTGACTAGAAATCAAACTGAGATTGACAAAATCTCCTGTATTTAAGTTCATTCAGATCTCTTCAAGGTTTTTCTGTGTAACACACAGGACTTTGGAGTCCTACGGTTAATGTACAGCAATTCACCTGCTTCTTAAATTCTAATGGACATGATTTTGATTGTGGTAACATAAGTAATACACCACTTAAGATACTTAACCAGTTGGAACACAGTAAATAAAAGCAGAACTCAATAAACATTTGCAGAACAGTGCCAATGCTTCTAAACAACCACCAGAAACCCACCTCAGGGGAAAGCAGTGCAGGGCATCCCCCCAAAGGGAGCAGGGAGTGTCGTCATAGTTACTGAAAACATTACACCTAAAAGGAGCTGACAAGTCCTTAAAAATATGGAGTGCTGGCTTTAAGAGAAGGCTTCTTGCAGAGATTCAGATTTTTGCCATATGCCAAGCTACTGTGGAGACCTGAAATTTAATACATTTTTTCTGTAAAACTTAGCCCCTACTGCCACCTGCAGTTCCCATAAAACATACTCTCTGATTGTTTCCATTTCCAAGCAGAAGCTGCTGCACACCCCAGGGTACACAACTGGGGTGCCGTCTTAAACCAGGCAACAGCAAGGATCGTCCTTTCCTCAATTAACATTTAACTGCTTGGTGCTTGTTGTCTGAGAGTGGGCTACATCCTGTTCTCACTCACACTCCAACCATCCTCCCAAAACCTATGAAAAAGCCACCAAACTCAGCAGGGATGCAGCCTAGAGACCTTCCAAGTTAACGTTCTGGCCTTGCAGTGTTTGCTGTCCCTTGTGTACGTGAATTGGGCACATTCAAATGTGCAAACCCTGACGGCAAACAGCAACTGCGTGCTTCTTGATTTTCTCCTCTGGCCTCACCAGTCTGGCATGAATTTTGGCAGGGCCATCATCTCTTCTGCTGCAACCCTGGGAGCTGCGCAGTGCTCTTTGCGGCTCTCCCCTGCCAGAGCCAATACCATGCCAGCCCAAAACCACCTGTTGCAAACAAATAAAAAGAAACAAAAATACTTTAAAAAAATCTCTAATTTATATGTAAGTGATCTAGTCACTGCTTCGGGGGAGACAATTTAATATCTAAGTGTGTATATGGGCTCCTGTATGGTACAATTTACATCTTGATTCCTGACACACCGGGAGAATGGTGCCTCAGCAAGCAGCTCCCCATGATCACAACACACACACTGGAGAGCACAAGAGGTCCCTGCAGCGGTCAGTACCAGAACCTCTTCATCTAAACCCTGCCACACTTACGTTTTAGAGGCCAATTAAGTATTTTTCTGTGGCAGGTTGACTGGAGCTGGCTGACAGATGCCCACCTGACCACTCTCTCACTCTTCCTCCTCAGCAAGGCAGGGGAGAAATACACAGTGAAAAAGCTCATGGGTCAAGATACAAAGACAGGTACAGACAGGGAGATCCCTTACTGATTAGCGTCACAAGTGAAACAGAGTCAACACGGGGAAAATTAATTTCTTAACAATTAAACTAGGTTTGGATGGTGAAAAACAAACATAAACTACTGTCTCTTGGCCCCCACGCATTCCCAAAGGCAAAACAGGGAGTAAAGCACATGCGTACAGACTTCAGATGCTCTTGGACATGTGATCACGCATTTTGTTATTTTAATTTAATTTAATTACAAAGCAGCATTGCTTGTGTGCGTAGGCATCCTGATCCCCCTTTGAGACATCAAGGGCAAAACCACCCTCTGGCTTAGTGCAGAAGAGAAGGCCAAACTGCCTTGCACCCACTCCTGCTCACCTTCCCTGCCTGCTACAGTCAGCTGCCTTTTTTTCATCTCTCCCCTCTCTTCATGGACAAATCTGGCAATAATCATAACTGAAAAAAAATGCTCAAGGTTTTGTTCATTAACTGAATACTCAAAGCAGAGAACAAGGCTTCACAAACCTGCTCATGCATAAACACCCATTTTATAGCAATTCACTTTGCGTTCTCAACTCATTTTCTTTCATCTTTTACTTAATTCTTTCCTCAGTCATTAATTGGCTTCACTGCAGTTTCAAGATTTTCATGCATTTTATTGTACTTTTTTCCCCCCCATCACTTCAGTAGGCTTTGGGCAAGCATAACCTTGTGCTTGCTCCACTGCTAAGCTGGTCCCAGACACCAGAAGGCAAAAGACCTTGCCCAGAAGAGAGCAGAGCACCAGCATCTACACCTCACCATCAAAGCTCACTGAAACAAGGAGGCAGCTTCCCCAGACAGAGGGAAGGAAAGGGGAACAAGATCAAAAACACTAATCCAGCTGTCACACACAAAGGCATCTGCACATTATTGTCACTGTATATCACCTGGCAGGCAAAGCCATGAGCCCGAACAGGGAGAAAACAAGTAAGGCAAGAGCAGGAATTTCATTTTGAAAATGAGGCTCAAAGATCAAACCTGTGTCAACAGGAGCCTCCTCAAAAGCCACATTTTGAGACCCTCCTTTTTTTTTCCCCCATCCCATCATTAGGTCATTTCACAGCACCACTGCTAGCACAGCCACCCCAACAGAACAGGACTAGCAGCTCAGGGTGATCGCAGAGGCCAGATGGGAAGGTCACTCCTACCTGGAGCAGCTGATTCATTCTAGACTGGATGAACAGTCTCCCTGGATGGATTTTTAAAATTCATGCAGAAAAATGTGTCTGCCTGGGGGAGTGTCTTTGCCTGTGGGGTATTTAGCACAGAAAAACCCTCCAAATTAAAATGATCTAAACCTGCTGCCATACACACACCAATATACGTGTATTAACATAAACCATACACACACCAATATATGTGTATTAACATAAACAGAAAACATTAATATAGCTAACATCTACAGCTAATAAACTACCTAAACACAAACAACTACCCTTACATCTCAGTGTGGTAATATAAAGGGTCAAGGCCCACATTCAGGCTGAAGGCCCTCCAGAGATGGGGCCCTCATCCATACAACTGCCAGAGCAGCAGAAATCACCAGGCTCTTTTTTCAAAAGCCAGACAAATTCCCCATGGCTGTCACAGAGCCAGAGGCCACCCTCTTTCTCCCTGCCCAGTCCTGCTTTGATGTGATCAGAGATGGGTATCCTGGGTTAAGCAGAGAGAGAATTAACTTTTTTTCATAATAGCTAGCAAGAGGCTGTGTTTTGGATTTGCGCTCAGAAAAGTTGATAAGAAAGGAATGTTTTATATTGTTGCCATGATACTCAAGGACAGATACCTTCAGCTTCTCCGCAGACAGGGCAGGGAGGGTCTGGGAGGGCAGAGACCCAGTTACTAGCCCAGGATTTGTTCTTCAGTTACTAGATTGAGAACCAGATGCCCAATAGTCTATTCCATAACATACACATCATGTCCAGTATATAGGTGACGACCCCTGGAAGATTGTCCCTTTTCTTTTTGGATCTGAGGCCTTTCCGTTTCGGTCTCTTCTGGCTCTGGATTGCTCTCCCAAGGCCTTTCCCCCCTCCACGCCCCAGTCGGCTCTCGGTCTGGGACGCTTGGAATGTTATCTCCGTTCTGTGAGTTCCGTGAGTTTCAGGACCCTCCCTTCTCCAGGATTGTTAGCCGGGGCCAGGTAGTCACTTCCTTCCCTCCCCGATCAGCTCTCAGTCTAGGACACTCGGACTGTTATCTCTGGTCTGTGAGTGCCTCCAGGAGTGGTACACCCCCCGCCTGGGGGAATTGTGAGTGTGGTTTCAGGACTCTCCTTGTTCTGGGATCGACTCTGCCGGTTCTGGGATCATTAGCCGGGAACAGGCCAAGTCCTTATCATCGGGTGGGGGGGCAGTATCACTGTATATCACTCAGAGTTTCCCTGCTCCAGGATCATTAGCCGGAACAGGCTGAGCCTTTGGTCATCGGGGGGGGAAGGGGGGGGGGGGGGGGGGGGGGGAGCAGTACCACTGTGTATCACTCATTTGTATATTTGTATATAGCGTTACCTTCAATATTATTGTAGCTTAGTTATTAAATTGTCCTTATCTCAACCCATGAGTCCTTTTTTCCCTTTACCCCAAAAACTGGGATACACATTTAGGAAAAGCCACTTGGCTAGTCAACACTAGAGGATCTGCCAATCGGGCTCATCCTGCCCAGTCAGAACCTTTATGTACTACCCCTTTAATTCTGTCCCCCTCAGATGGGGGGTGGGAATTGTGTGAGCTGGTGTGTGTGTGGTTTGGCCCCCAGCCAAGGGCTAACCCATCACAATGGGCTACAGTGGCAGGGGTGGTCTGAAGGTCAGAAGGACTTTTACATCCTTTTTCATTTTTCAAGAACAAAGTTTTGGTAACAGATTAAGTCATAGGGATTAATTTCGGTTTCCCTTGCAGCTCCGTTAAAAGTCTATGCATTTTAATGCTCGTCAACAAAGCCTTCAAATTATAGATCCACATTAATAAGCACAAAGAGAAAAGCCACCTTTCTGCCTTTTTGCTGTTCTTTTCCCCAAGTCATTCAAATTACCTTAAGGTTTTGTGTAACAAATGCAAGAAGAAACTATCACCACTCTACATTAGCTTCCCGAAGCATAAATACATTAGCTAATGTGCTGCTCGTAAACTACAGTGGTCAACTAAATATACAGAAAACATCATCTGAGTGACTGTACAGCATCCTATTTTAATCTCATCAAGGTATAAGAAGCTCATCATAGTTTGCTTCCAGCCCTGCCATTCTCTTAAAAGCCAGGTAAATTTCTCCCCAGCCCCTCTGAAAGCTAACATTGTTTAGGGCAGAAGTGGATTGATTAACTTTCAAGAGCACTTATGTAAAGACCAGACACTTAGTCAATATTATTTTGCTCCTTTAGCCTTCTTGTCAGAGAGAAGTATAAAACTGCCTAAAAGGCACAGTATAAAATTTCATTTTCATCTTCCTTTATTTCATTGTAATTTGTTGTTCATGAAAAGACAAAGAAAAAAAGATTAAACTTTAATGCCATTTCCAGACCTCCACGGCCAGTACAGCAACAAACAGGGAGCCCTGATGGGCAACGCATTGGTTCAGGAACACATCAGCAGGCGCCACAGATGTCCCTGTGCTTTGTGCACAGTGCGCTTCCATCAACACCACCACAGATATCCCAGGTGTCACAGGCAGCCACCCACACATTTGTCCTGCGCCCAGGCTGACAAAGCATGCTGGCACTAACCAGAGCTCATCTCGGGGTCGCTCACCAGCCTGAAGCCAGACAGACACACATCCAGGAACAGGGTGAAGGGTAATCTGTGTATCTGGCTATCCTCAGGGCTGTTATTTTCTTCTGTTTGAGTTTTTTTTCCGCTAACAATAATATGAAGGTGCCAGGGGAGCACTAACCATCTTCTTCCCGTCTTCCCATTTCCTCCCAGAACAGCACAAATTCAGGGCTGGCATAATCCCCATGCTATCACTTTGATTTCCCAGCCACAGCCACGTGCATCATTAGTTTCTTTGAGCAACTAGTTGTCTCTAGAATAAGTTATTTAAACAGAAATTATTTTTCTAGCAACCAGCAGGGAAATAGACATGAGCCCAGCAAGGCCAAGGGCAAGAGCAAAGCCTGCTCCACCCAAGAGCCAGCTCATTATTACCCACAACATGTGAGGAAAGGTGTTCTCTCCCCAGATGAGAGGCCTTGCCAGGTTGGATGCTCACCAAGCACAGCCACACTGCTTCTGAATGCTGTGTTTGACAGCCCAAGCAATTGTCTTGAGCAGGACACAAAAATTCAATGCAAAATTTAACTTCAATGAAGGACAGGAAAATTAAAGCAAGCTCCCTTCACACAGTGATCTCCTGGTTCAAGAAAACCCAGGACAGCTGTAAATCCACTGCAGTTTTATTATTTCTAATATAACCTACTGGCACTAGATGTCTGCACAAAGATAAATTTCTATTAGAGGAGGAACTGTTCTCCCTTTCTGGTATATACTTGTGCATACAAAAAGACAGACCAATAGAAAATACCTGTATGAGGATAAAATAGACCTAAAATATATAAGTGTCATTTAAAAGTTATTTACAATTGTTTATTGACTTTCATTTTATTACTAATGATCAGGCTGATAGCTAGGGAGGAAAAAGCATGATTTCTTACCTGAGCTGCCTGATATTACGGTGGATTCCCAACTGCTGCTCGATACTACCGTAGATTTCCAACTGCATGGCAGTACACAAAGGAAGAGGGACCAAACACGAACCTACTCCAATATATTCATACGCGTACCAATGAGACATGCAAAACATCCTCTGGTAAGCAAGCATCACCTTCCCATGAACACTCAGGCAAACAAGAATGAGCTGAAAGAAGTTTAACAAAAAATCCGTGCTCTGCAAATCTCATACAGCGAGGAGCAAATTCATTAGGAGAGAACTGACTATCGTGGTGTGTACGTTACCACCGCAAACACAGGCTTTTAAGCAGCCAGTGCCTGCTTTCTCCCATATGCAAACCACCTGGTCACATCACATTAGAAAGCAGCCTTAAAGTAGCTATCCTCATAACATCCATCTGCAGTCAGCATTTCTTTGAATATTTTCTACTCTACACCACAGAAACGAACATTTTATTTATGCAATGTGCCATGCGATGGGAAGCCCTGCAAAACTGCAGTCACCCATCATTACAGGAGGACCAGGGCTAAAGGGAGCACTGGCGGCGGGGGGCCTGTTCCCAGCCTGGGGGTGCCCTCACCGGCGTGCGCGGGGCCCTCGCTGCCACAGGGCCAGGGCAGCCCCCTGCCGGGGTGCCGATGCCCTGGGAGAGGCGGCCGTCCCTCCCTTCCCACACCCAGCCACCGCACCCCCTCCGCTCTAACACCACGGGGCCTTGGCGCCTCTTTCTCCAATGTGCAGATTAAATTAAGTTTTCACACAAGTCAGAGATTAAAGCAGCCCTAACGACAAGCACAGCGCAGCAACAGCTTTCCTAGGAAGGCGTTATCCATAACTAAATGACACTGCACCCATCCGGACAGGAATTGCACCTAAAGCACCACCAGACAGACTTTGCACCAGACACAACTGCCAGGCACTCCTCAGAAGGCCGATAACTGACAGCAAAACCAAACCCCAGGCGGTGGGAGGCCGTCGGGGGGGACCGGAGGCCGCACGACCGCGCCTTCCCCCCGTGCCTCCCCTCGCGCCCGCCGCCATCTTGCGGTAGGCGGCGGTGGCGGGCGGGCAGCCCGCTCACGTGCCGCTCCTCACGCCGGGGCCGGCCACGGGGACAGCGGCGCGGACCCGCCCCGTCAGCGCGCGCTGCTGCCGCTCAGCCGCTCCCCGGCTCCTCAGGAGAGACGGGCGCCGCCCGGCCCCAGCAGGGGTATGGGCCCGCCCCCGCACCGACCTCCCCTGGCAGCAGGGAGCGCCCGGGGAACGCTGATCCGCCTCTGTCAGCTCCACTTCTGCTCTAATAACAGAAGAATTCAAACAGCAAAGAACCACCAGCTTTTACCAATTCACACCCGAGTTACACTGTTCAGCTGCAAGTTCTGAGCAGGGCCTACTCTCCCCCCTCCCCTTTCTATCGTTCTTAACTCATCTGTTACTTCACTATCTCACTACAACTTTCCCAGAGCAGACTTCTGGCTTAAAACCACAGCAAGGTGTCCATGCCTGTACACTCAGGTATACAAGCATAAGCTAGGCTCTCACAAGAAGGAATTTTTTAAAATCGCATATATCTTTGCATGATGCAAACCATAAACCCACAACCAGTACAATTACAGATAATTAGTTGTGTGTTTGTAAACCCAACAGTTTAATCATGTTTAATTAACCACTCTGTAATTAGAACATCTGATAGTTTAAATGTTGTCTTGCTAAACTGACGAACACCTGGAACATGCAATTAGTTTCACCACCAATAAATTAACTTTTAACAAAAATCTGTCATTAGTAATTACTTTCCTTCCTTCCTGGTGGGCCGCTAGGATTAAAGAGAATAAATAGGCAATTCGGATCCACAGCAATTTGTTAAGAACGTAACTGCAGGAGCCCCCCTGTTGCCAGTTTTACTTTTCTGTGATTCGTTCTTCAATAGCGATGACTAACTGCTGCATAAGTCAATGTTTTTCCTTGGCTTTTCATTTCAAAAACTAATTTTTACCTGTGTTGGGGTTTTTTTGGATCAGAGGGTTTGTTTTTGGTTTTTTGGGGTTTTTTTTGGAAGAACTATGTGAAGTCAAATGTGAAAAGTTACCTCCAGGTGAGGAGCAGGGAGAATGATCACCTCCTCAAGCAGCCAACTATTCTGAGACGAAGAAGTTGCTCCTTACACAGTTTTTTTGAGCTGGCACTGCACAGATTTGTACCCTGAGGCAGTGCAGTACAGGGCACATACACATTGCTCCAGGAAGAATATTTCCATTTCTGCATTCAAAAAATGCTGCAACAGCTGGGGCAAACTCTGCAAACCGCAGCAGAAGTAACCTTCTCTGGAGCTAAATACCAAGAAATTGCTCAGTAAACGCGCAATCTCCAGAAAAGATCAGGAACTTGGCAGAGCAGAGCAAAGCAGCAATGATAAGTGGATGCCTGGTCAGGCTGGCCTAGCAGGCAGCTGACCCCAGCCCACTGCAGCTCCCGTGCCAGGGAGCGGTACCATCACAAGGGCAGTGGGAGGTACAGCTGGTTTCCAGCTCCGACCCCCACCATCCAGGTCACCACTCCCAAGGGGGAAGCTGTCAGGAAAGTCTCAGCATTGAAAACACCCCTCAAATCTCATCAGAGCAGCTTAGGGATTCAACACTGGAGAGCCCCCCCTCTAGTTAAAGGGAAGGTTGGGCAATAACCCTCTCAGATACAGCCAGGGACATACTCCTGCAAGTTAGAGTGGTCACTCTGGCCCCTCACAGAGGCTATAGCTGCTGGTTTATTAGCAGGTCTTAGCATAAGTAAAACTGGGCACACGCTGAGAGTTTCTTTACATAAGCACTTCGAGCCATTTGCTTACCCATTTCAAGGCACACAGATAGAAAACGAGAGGCCCTGGAAAAGTGTAAATTCAGAGAAATAACTGGAACATTTTCAGAAGAAAAGAAACCAAACAACACAAAATATACAGCATTAAACTGCAGGGTGTACAAGCATTGCTATTTGGTGTGTTTTTTCCGATCACTGGTATCTCCCATGAAACCAAGAGGCAGCAAATATAAAATGATAAAATTAAACAAACATAATGCAATGACAGACTGCTGAACTGTCACATCACAGCCTTACTACACACCATATACTATCATAAGGATTAAATAATGGTCGAATCAGAAGAAATCCCTCTGGAGCTGCAGCAGAAATCACATGGAAGGTGCCGAACTTCTTGCAGCAACGTTCAGAACCAGCTGGCACTGAATAGTGACACCAACATTTATAAACCTGACCAACCATGAGATAGGGGGTGGTGAAAAAAAAGGCCATTTCTTTCAACCTGGAGACATCTTGAGTAACTTTGTGTACACAGATGCTAGTTTCCTTAGGTGTGCCAGAAATATACTGCAGTCTCTTCCTTCACACAGTACAGAGAGATGGAAACTCAATCAGGCCTCTGCATCACTGCGGACAGGATGGCAGGGAAAAAAGTGCAGAGGAAGGTAGAAAATGATGCAACTGAGGCTGTGACAAAAAAGAAATTACATGCTGCACACACAAAATCTCTTTGAAAAAGAGTTTAAAACCATATAATCATCAGTTTTTCCTGGAGCCTTTCATGACAAGGACACTTAAATACAGCCAACTGAATGCCGGCAGTACAGCTACCTGGCAGACAAAAGGCCAGTAGAGAAATTTTAAGCCCGAGTGAGTGAATTTGTTGAAAAAGTTACTTAAGAGTCAGCCACTCTATTCAGCCTGATCTGTCACTAGCATGACTAGGTTGCTATTACATGGGAAGATGTCACTTAAGTATTTCACACCCCCCTTTTCTTAGGTGAAAAGCCAAGAAGAGCCATCAGCCCGCACAGCTTCAAATCTCTTTGAACTGCTGCCAGAACCTACAGCGAGACCAATCCAGTCAGAGCCATACTACGCTTTCATAAGCTATCAAAATCACTGCATAACAAAAATCACTGCAGCATGCTTGCTTTCTGGTTTATTTATCCCAATGGCAGCTTCTTTCCTAACTCAGGAGACTGCCCAGAGGAAGAGGAGTTCATCTGGTATAGAAAGTATTGTAACTATTTAATACCAATTCCACACTCCCATTCCCTTTCCCTCACAAACATTCCAGCTACTGTGGTCTACCCCCCTCCTCAGGTGGGCACCAGCAGTACTCCCACTGCATGCTATAACCCACACATTTCTTTACAGATTTGGAAGTCTTAGTTAAAAAAAAATTCTACTACTACAAGAAAAGATCATCCCAGATTTACATATAGTTTGCCTGTAGCTCTACATCTGTCCGCTATTTTCACAAATGTAACTCCAAGGGAAGGATTGCATCTATCAAAAATCATCTGTAGGAAATTTTACATCTCCTCTAGTGATGCAACAAAAGATGACCTTTCCAATTAACTGCTGATAACTCACTGCATGGAAAAGAACAGCTCTCTTGCATGCTGTAATACATGATACAGTTAGTTGCCTCAAGCATAAAAACTGCACAGCAGAACCAGCTGGTTACAGATGGTAGTGTGAAAAGTTCACCTCCTCCTTTCTCTGCTGCTTAGCTGCAAGAGTATTAGTCAACAAAGCAAAGGATTACTTGTACTTCACTCTGCTCAGATTAAAAAGGATAAATTCTAAAAATGAATCCATAGCCTTCACTTCAAGCAATAACATACAGTGCTCCAATAAAGCAGGAAGCAGCTTTCATGAAACATCAAGTGGGATAATGAAAAAAATCAGAGATGAGCTTGACATGAATATTGGGCAAAGGTTACTTCCCTGAAAAAGGAACTCAAGCCCTGCCTTTATACCTGACCTGATTTTTAACACGGTGTGTGGGTATGGGGGTGTGTAACCACTATCACCACATGACAAAATAAAGCAGAGGATATTTGCCAGCCAAGGAAATGTAGATTCAGACAAACCAGTGACAAGGAAATAGCATCAGAACAGGCAGCGCAAATGAATGTTCATGTTTGCCTCTGCTCAGCACTCTTAGCACCTAAGACAGAAAAAAAAAAAATCCAGCGCTCCTTAGGGAAAAATACAGTAACATTAAAGGTGAAACACAGAAAGGAGTGAAAAAAATGAAAGCAGTTTGAACTTCCTTTCTGGACAACCTGTGGATATCACAGATGTATTCAAGGATAGTGCAAAGCCGCCAACTCTTTCTTTAAAAAACAAAACAAAAAAAAACCCTTGAATTTTGCAGCTGACACATGATAAAATCCAGAAAAAAGCAGAATTTTCTCCAATACTGAAGTTAAAAGACTTCAAATCAGTTTCAAAATAAATAAAGAAATAAAGGCAATTTCACAACTAAGTGCTAAAGCACTGAAGACGTTGTTCTAACACAGAAACAGATGAACAGTGCAGAGGCAACATTATCATAACATTTCTACACACAAATAAAGCACAGGGGAAGAGCTAGAACTGATACTGAGACAGGGAGGTTTAAAGTTAAACAGGGATCAAAGAATAACTAATTGAGAATAGCTGTTCAGACAATATATGATTAATGTTTGCCGTGCTTGCGAAGACAGGATGAGACGATCAAAGCTGTGATGATAAGGGGAGAACTGCTAACCCAAACGAGAGGAGAGAATACAACACCTGCAAGGCCACGGAGATAGGGAGGGCTGCTCCAGTCTCCAAACAAGCTGGGAACCATCCTGGTTCTTTGGACTGAGACCAAGAGACCAGGAGGTGAGAAGTTCAACTCCGATGAAGACTCATTTACTTCATCCTGTCGACCACCCTACGACCACCAGGGAGCACTACGCAGGTGCAGAAGGACTCTTTAGCTAATTATAATATGAAGTGGGGCTGGGCAGGGCTAGGTAATTAATATGAATGAATGGATTACAAAACTTAATGCATATGCAACACTTTGGGGAATAAATAGAGGGATAGGTTTTGCGAAAAGGCACGCATGTCTTTGGTGGAGCTATCCCCCATGCGCCTCAGTGCTGAATAAACTACATACCCACTTTACACCTTTCACGAGTTGTGGAGTTTTTCCACTTCAATACTTAAGCATGGGGAAGGTGACCTAATGTGTATAATTAAGCCACTGAAATTAACTCAGCTCCCTTTGCTCTTTTTACAGAGAAATGGAAAGCAATAGATAATAGTCCCACACCAAGGAAATAATTTATTAGGTCATTCATTAGGTCATTTATTAGTTTTGGGGAGCAAAACCTGCTTTGCCGTCATTAAAAATAATGGGAAAAAACAGTTGATCCAAGTGAAGAATTTCTAATTCTGCAAAGTTAAAAGCTTTAAGGGAATATATCTACTCCAAAAAAAAAGCAGTTATTTGGTCAAAACCACTGCCTTTTCTCATTTGCCCTGACATATACAGTAATGAATGACACAGTTCGTTTCTTAACTTTAGGACCTTGTAAGATATAATGCAATGATTACATTAGTCCAACTGAAAATATTTCTAGTAAAACTGCAAACAATTGCCTTATTTTTAAACATGTAACTGGAAAAACACTTTTTTTTTTCCAAATAGCATCTTCTTATCCAGCAATAGCAGAGTGCAGCAAGGATATCTAAAGTAAAAAGTGAAACAAAGTGTTAAATAGAATCGAAAATATAAGAAGCAAAAATGGAAATCGGTGTTTCCATCCATACTCTCTTTCACATCTTGGAGATGAAGTACCAAACCAGCTTCCACACTGGCCTATGCCCATAAGGAAGAGCTGCAGGTACCATGAGTCATGACGGGCCTGCTGAAAAGATCATAACTTCTTTTCGGGACACACAGCTTTCTGGCCATAAATCCACCAAATTCACAGAAGTCACCTCAGGCAAAGGAATTCCTTAATTCCAGGTCAAATAAAGCAGAAATAAGCATGTTCAAAATGTAAATCATATGGCAAGAGGGAGAAACAGACCCCCACCACATAATGGTACCTTTATGATCCCCCTGTTCTACAGTCTTGTCTCTGCTTTGGGAATACAACTTTATATCATTCTATTTCTTAAATTTTATTTTGTGTAAAAAAAAAAAAATTGAAGTCAACAGTAACAAAATTTGGTCTTCACCATACCCCTGCTGACCCAATTAACCTTTGAAGAGGTATAATCACAGTCACTACGGTTATAAATGTTAATGCAATGGAAGGCATTAATATTATTCCAAAAAGAAAATTCAGAAACTCAATTCTAATCCTCACAAAAGTGAAGCATTACAAAAATAAGGAACAAATAAATGGTCAGAAGATAAAAGTCTGCAGCACATCTTATAGGCTGTTCATCATCAAGCTTCAGCCCCAGAGGTTAAGTAAACACACATGCACCCGTATGTCAACATTACCTAAATGTTGTTCTGACTGCCACTCAATTTTCACTTCCTGGGGACCTGATGAGGCCATTTGTAAAGCACATGTGGGCTGATACACCTACACACAGCACAGATTTCAGTGAGGCATCCAGGCAGAGCAACCGGCATGTGCTTATGTGTGCATGTGCACGTGTAAGCACACACACGCTTGCATAAGTGCCAGATGCATTAGATAAAGGGCCAGAATCAAAATCACACAAGTATTCTTCAAAAAGGCTGGGTAAACATCCCGGAGAAAGCAGCACTCGTAAGACAGAAGCTGAACACATTTTTTTAATAACAAAATCGTGTTGGCCATCATTAATTGTAATGTTTGTGATGCATCTATTCCAATGTAAATATATATTAACTGTTAACCAAACTCCTCCACTCTGTTGGAAGAATTTAAAATTCATACATGAAATGTACTGGATTACATATTATTACATATATTACACAACCTATGACCCATGTTCAATGATTTCTAGTTCCGCATGTACAGCTAAAAGCTAATAACCTTTGTCTAAAGGTTAGTCATCCTCTCCTTTAAATGTGTCTCTTAAAGGCCTGACATAATTTTTCCCATATAGCACTATTTTTAACTTAAAGTATCTTTCAATGTACAACTGTATTAAAAAATTACTTACTCCCACAATAAAATCCATTTATTTTCCTTTCAGATGTCCTGTTCAGGTTTCTTATGCTAGAGACACTAAGGCAAACAACCCACAAAAATCTTTGGTCTCTTCACATTGTGAAGTATACTGTAATTCAGAGGGGAAAAAACCCTGTAGAGAAAACTAGCATATCCAGGATGCTGTTCCTGTTCAAAATTACAGCTCGCCTGAATACATAAGGCCATCTAAATTTTAAAATATACACATCCATTACAACATTGTAGCTTCATTTAAAGCCAGCAATTACACTTTGTAAAACAAATTAATACTTCATTTAAAGAAGCTGGAGAGAAGTCCAAACATCCAAAGTATGCTTTTGTTAAGTCATTAAATTAACGCACAGATTTGTCACCTCTTTTCTCAGAAGCTTTGATCAGCTTCTTTCATCTTCTCAATTTGCCCCCACATAAAACTGTTCAACATGCTACAAACAGTGTAATACAGGAGTCCTCCAACATTTCCAGGCAGATATATAGAGCAAGACTCTGCCCGTCAACTGTCAGTGCACCTTCTCAACGGAGGCATCATTTTCCACCACAGACAGGCTTTCTGAAACTTAAGTGTTTTCTTCTAACTGGTTTGCCTATCAGAAAGAAGAAAAACAATTACTGAAAATCAGTTTACATGTCTTATTTAGCTTGTTCTATTTCATAGGCTAACATTAAATGTGAAAACCAGAATTCATTGATTTTTAAAAAATTAGAAGTGAAATGATACTAGAAAAGCTCAGAATTTATTTTTTTTCCTTCCAATGGGATGCAGTATTACTATGTATTAGGCATAAAAAGAAAGTGAAATAGTACGATTAAACCAATTAGGTACAATAATTACCAGATAATTAACAAGCTAGCATGTCAAGAAAAACATATTCTCTTATATCTACACTAAGCCTGCTTAGTTCAAAGCTAACAGTTCCTTTCTTATAGGAATTCACCCCCGCGCCCCTTTTAAAACTAATTCTTCCAGGAAGCCATTCCAAAATTTAGGGGATATAAATCACATTTTCTGTTGAAACAAAAAAAAATTCCCACTTCAAAAGTTTTCTTTAGTGAATATCTACAACAGGAAAATACTTTAAATGGCTCTAACCGAGGAAACTAATACGGGATAAAACGCTTCCTCAGATGTTTATTAATTTTAGATTGTACTCTGCTACAAAGTATGACAAAGAAAAAGGCACAATCCAATTATGAACAACACACCTAGTTATTTTACTGCAAAAGCACAGGAATGCTGTTGAATGTATTGTCCCTGAAAATTTTAGATTGCTTTTCTAAAATTTGTTTTTCTTTATGGAGCCAAAATAGTATTCATTTACGTATAATTTAATACACACAGGTGAAAGCTGCTCGTCTTTTTGTCTTAATTTAAGAGTCTAAGAAAAAAATAAATTTAACCTCCACTGAATGTGAGAGACAGATGGCTTTAAAGACTTCATGCACACGTTCATTCACACACAATCTAAGCAATATGCCTAAATCATGGCTTGCAAAAGACAGATGGAAAATAATGCAAAGCTACAGTAAAAAAAAAAAAATTAAAATTACTCTTCCTCTTCGTTTTTAAGCACTTGGTATTTGGGACTCTGGAGATCTTCTATGTTCTCAGCAATTGGCTTATTTAGTGTTTCCGGCAGAAGGAGAGTCAGGAATCCTGCTGACAGTCCACTGATTCCAAACACCACAAACGGTACAGAAGGACTAAGAGATTTCTAAAATTAAAAATCCATAGTAAAAACCCAACAATTTTCCCTGCTCTTAAAATACCCGATCTGTATGTAGTCCAAAAGACAACTTTTCACTTGAGCAATGTGTGCAGTTATCCACAGAGTGGCAGAACAGAGATACCCAAGAAATGTCACTCTACAGCAACACCCTCAAATGAAAATTTTATGTGCCTGAAAGAACTCAGATACTGAGTGAGCCTTAGCAGTACTGAATGCATTATAAGACAATAATTTCACTAACAGATGAAATATTAACACAACCCAGAACATTAGATTATTTCCAAAAAGGAGAAAATACTAGGTATTTTTTTAATTTCCTCATTAATTGTTGAAATTGAATGAACTTAATTTAATTTTTCATAAAACAAGTTTGTTTTTTTTTCCCCAAGGAATATAGACATGTGTGGTACAAAAAAATCAGAAAAGTGCTTTTGAGACAGTTTAATAAATCCAAGTTACATAAAAAGTAGAAAATAATCTT
This sequence comes from Pterocles orientalis, assembly GCA_011057875.1. Taxonomy (NCBI): domain Eukaryota; kingdom Metazoa; phylum Chordata; class Aves; order Pterocliformes; family Pteroclidae; genus Pterocles; species Pterocles orientalis. Next base: position 321,421 of record WKFP01013686.1, read on the forward strand.
ACCATGGATGGCACAAATGGAGCCAAAATGCCCCCAAATCTGCAAGACATGGAACAGACACCCAAGCCAGCATTTCTGTTGCAAACAAAGGATGAAAGATGTGTAGTTTCAGAATACACAAGTGAATCATGCATGAACACGTGGTGGCACTGTTAGAACTAACTCATACTTCTTTTATTTTTAACATTATCAATAGTCTTTTTTTATTAAAAAAAAAGTTTTTAAAAGACCTCCAGCAGTTACCCCCAAGATTTTCTACAGCTAGCTGCTAGAAAGGTAAATCACACACTTTCAGAGGCTAACAAGAGAACTATGTTGTGCAATCCTTCACGGAAGTCTGAACAGAGAGAAGTCTTCCAACCTGCCATACAGGGCAATTTAACTGGATGTCCCTGTGCTGGATGGGTAACGATTTCAAAATCTGTCAGAATCTTCAGACAGAAGAACCCAATGTTATCTCCAGATCAGGCCCCTGGCGGCTGCCTCTCTTCTACTCCCTCAGGCTGCACAGATGAAATGTCAGGTTTACTTCCAGACAGAAAGTTAAGTATTTGCCAGTGTTGAAACTTGAAAACATCTGGCCAGATGTGTCAGCAGAGGAGCTGCTGACTTCTGCACTCCCTTCAATTTTCAGAAAAGTTTCAAAAAATCTCACCAAGACTGCGATAACCAAAGCATGGCCTAGAACAGCAGGATGCTCTTCAAAGAAACTTACAAAAATCCCCCAAAGTCTTCAATTTCCTCATCAAATGTCGAAAGCTGATTCTAGAGCCCTTTCAGATAACTTTGTGCTTCTAGAGATAATTCTAGAGCCAATTTCTAGCTCACACTGTTCTTCTAGAACTATTTCGAGAGCTGCTCCTACATAGCGCCACGATTCTAGAGCTTGTTCTGGCGCTGATTCTAGATCGCTTTGTGCCTCTAGAGGTGATTCTAGATCACTTCATGTTTCATGTACTTTTTTCACTCAGATGGTGGTGAGACACTGGAACAGGATTCTCCAGTCCCAACCCTGGAGGTCTTCAAGGACAGGCTGGATGAAGCTTTGAGCAACCTGGTCTGCTGGGAGGTGTCCCTGCCCATGGCGGGGGGGATGGAGCTGGATGATGTCTGGGGTCCCTTCCAACTCAAACCATTTTATGATTCTCTGTCACTGTCCTAATTACCTCTATGGTGCTACACGTCACACCTAACAGTCACAACACATTCCTACTCCACGTCAGCTTCCAACTTCCCTGCTCTCTCAAAAGAGGGCTCAATTTTTGCATTAGTTTTGTAGCTGCTATTCTTGAGCAGCTAGTGCAGTATGGCTCAAATTCTGAATGTGTACTTTGAGTATCATTCAGACAAACACGTGGGACCAAGATGGGGGTTGAGAACACAACTGCATGGTATTATGTCTTTCTGTCTCGGATTTATCTTGGAAAAACAGGAGAGTGTAGCTTCACAAAGTAAGAATTACAAAAAATAAACAAAGGTTTTAGCCCACTTGTTCATGAACTAAATGGTGTTAAGCAAACTGTCATACAGAAACTACTAAAATTATTTGCATTACGAATATTTAATTAAATAACAAACATATAGAAAAGCACTTGTTTTTCAGGAGGCAAACATACATAGTCACACAGGAGACAGAAGTATCAGAAGGACTGTAAGTAGTCCTTACTGCACAGTTTATATTTATAATCTAAGGTAGCATATACTTCATCACATCATTATGTTTGGTTTTGCAGCCTGTAATTTCACTCCCAAAATCAATAGCAGAAATGAGAAATACAGCACCGAGCATTGAAGTGTCGGAAGTTTGGTTTCGTATTTTTATTCTGGATTCAGACGTAGTGGAAGTTGCCAGAAACAGCCCAGGAAAGTTCATTGGTGCAAAACGTGTGACTGACAGGAGAAGCCCTTTCAAGCCCTGGCAAGCTGCCTTAATTATAGAAGGAACTCATACTGAGATTTCAGGTAAAAATAATTACAGATAAATATTAAAGCACACCAGCAATCAGTATCGCTGTGCATGAAAAATATCTGCATGCACCCAGAAGTTCTGTTAAATTACCTCAGTACTGTTGGGTATAGTTCCGATGTATAAATATACATGATGTTGAAAGCGGCGCTGACCATCATTTTTCCACACAAAACTAACGAAGTGGGACTGAGGAACAGATCTTCCAGGAAAGAGAAAATAAGATGTAAGCGTAAATAGTCTGTTTTCTTACTCTTTTTACACAGTGTTGAAAACATTCAGTCCTCTTTCAGCGACTGTCATGCAAAAAACAATGTTTCACCTCTATGTTTTTCAACTACAAGCACAAAAGCAATGATCTCTGTTCTTCCCAACCATTCTAAGAGCTAGCATAAGAACAGATACCTAAAATTACATGTAGGACCAAGAAAGTCTGACCCATTTTCTGGCAAATTGTAAAACTCACAGCTCTAGAAGGAAGGGACAACGCTTCCAGCTCTGCAGTCAGTAACCTGTTACCAGGTACCAGGTAACTGCATCTTTTGGCAAGCACAATACAACCTCCTTGACTAACTTATTAGATTAAAACCATTAAGAGGTTCATTTGCAGTGCCATTATGTAGGTTCACCTTCTGGCTGTCATTGCAAGTAAAAGTTTTGAAACTGAAGGAGTCTTTAAATTTACTTCAGAAAAAATATCTGCCAAGAAAGGTGAGTTCTCAACACAAGGAAATACCCAACATTAGCAAAAGCTGAGACAATTGATTTAAAGAACTGGAAGTTTCCTTTCCTTCTTCAGTGGAAAGCATATAAATGAAAGTCACAAAAAGTTATTATGTGTTCAGCACAAGCAGATAAATCTAAGTGAAAGTTAAAATCTAGTTACCCCTGGACTAGAACCCTCCTTTGCTTGCTACAGCATAAAGCAGACACAAAAGGCAGATAGATGTCTTTGTACTTTACAGCAGCTTTTAGAAACAAAAGACAACAGCTCCATTCCCCCTCTGCTGTCACTCTCCCTCACCACCCTCCAACCTGACACTCTCACAAACTAACTGAAGAGTTCTAAGTGATAGCAAAGAGGGAACTGAGGGATGTATCAGTTTTTACTTAAACACTGAGAGATTTTTAGTCTAAAATTCAGTACACATTTTTAATAGCTGAAATGTTCTTCGCTTATTCCCCAGGGGAGATGACTTGGAACAGACTCTCATTCACAAGTTCACAGAGTTGTTTAGAAATTGAGTGAAGGTTACAGACATGAAAGGCAAGCGCCCAATATCTCATTAAAACCTTAAATCCTTTGTAATAAAATCAAGGCTCTTGTCAAACACTCTGAAGAACGCAGACTTAGAAAAACATAAGAATTGTCCTTGTTACTAACAGGAGGGGCAGGTCAGAGATGCAACAACCCTCACTTCATGCAGCAAAGTGACTGACTCATCTTCATCATGCCTGGAGCCAAATTTCTTTCTATTTAACTGACACAGATCACTCTGGGCCAAGAACCACTTCTACTCTTGCCAGAGTGGAAAGCAAGATGCTTTAATGGGATTAAAGTCAACTCAACTGGAAAAAGTAGATTTCCTGAAATTTAGCAGCTCTTCAGGAATTATTACCCTATCCTGATTACTCATTACTGCTTTTCTGTTTGGGGTTTTTTTTTTTGGAAATATATAAAAAGCAGCAGAAAGAGCAAACTTGTTAGGACAACGGAAAAAACAAGCTCAGTAAAAGCAGCAACAAAACATCTGAGGATGTGAATTAAAACAAGCATGGCAAATAGGATTATAGGATATTTTATCTTTTTCTTCCTGAGACTTTTCTGAGATCAATTTGAAATGGATGCCAGACAACATTTATAACTGTTAAGGATAAACACAACCTACAGAGGGCTACCTTGTAATCACATCACTGGTGCTCCTGGGTCAAAATACTGTCAAAACTAAAACATTTCTGCTGAAAGAGATGGGGAGGCACTCTTTATCAGGGAGTGTAGTGATAGGACAAGGGGTAATGGGCATAAGCTGAAAGAAGGTAGATTTAGACTAGACACTGGAAGAAATTTTTCACTATGAGGGTGGTGAGACACTGGAACAGGTTGCCCAGGGAAGCTGTGGATGCCCCACCCCTGGAGGTGTTCAAGACCAGGCTGGATGAGGCTTTGAGCAACCTGGGCTAGTGGAGGGTGTCCCTGCCCATGGCAGGGGGGTTGGAACTTGGTGATCTTTAAGGTCCCCTCCAACCCAAACCATTCTATGATTCTATGAAACATTATTAAGCAAAATACAAAGCAGAGAGAGGCCACTTCTATTTGTTAGTGTCACACAGACATAAATTTTCAGTAGCTAAAACAAATATTAGTATAGAAAAACTGTACTTGACATGGAAAGGAAAGCAAAAATACAAACCCAAACATATTGGAATGTCACTGGCAATGTTAGAAAAAACACACCACTTGAGATGAGAAATACACTGGATGATACTCCACCGTTATCATGAACTGTCCTCACAACTGCATAGTGCAGCGATACCTGGCACGAGACTGAGAAAGGCAGCAAGCTTCTTGCAATCTCCATGATTTTCATATTACAGTTCTGACTTTCATTTCTAATTTTCAAGCACAAAATAACATTTTAAAAACTTTTTAGTGTTTTGTTTTGGTTTAATCATCTATTACATTTCTAATAGTTGGCAATACTTGGAAACTTGCCAATGTGATGCCCATCTACAGGAAGGGCCGTAAGGAGGACCCAGGGAACTACAGGCCTGTCAGCCTGACCCCAGTACCAGAGAAGATTATGGAACAGCTCATTTTGAGTGTGCTCACACGACATGTACAGGACACCCAGGGGATCAAGCACAGACAGCATGGGTTCATGAAAAGAAGGTCATGCTTGACCAATCTGATTGCCTTCTACGACCAGGTGACCCGCCCAGTGGATGAGGGAAAGGCTAGGGACGTTGTCTACTTGGACTTTAGCAAGGCCTTTGACACCGTGTCCCACAGCATTCTCCTAGAAAAGGTAGTGGCTCATGGCTTAGACAGGTACACTCTTTGCTGGATAAAAAACTGGCTGGATGGCTGAGCCCAGAGAGTCGTGGTGAATGGAGTTAAGTCCAGAGGGTGACCGATCACCAGTGGTGTTCCCCAGGGACTGGTTTTGGGGCCTGTCCTGTTTAACATCTTTATCGATGACCTGGATGAGGGGATTGAGTGCTCCCTCAGTAAGTTTGCTGATGACACCAAACTGAGCGGGTGTGTTGATCTCCTTGAGGGTAGGAAGGCTTTGCAGAGGGATCTGGACAGGCTGGACCGATGGGCTGAGGCCAATTGTATGAGGTTCAATAAAGCCAAGTGCCGGGTCCTGCACTTTGGTCACAACAACCCCCCGCAACGCTACAGGCTCAGGTGAGAGTGGCTGGAAAGCTGCCCAGCAGAAAGGGACCTGGGGGTGTTGGCTGACAGCCAGCTGAACATAAGCCAGCAGTGTGCCCAGGTGGCCAAGAAGGCCAATGGCATCCCAGCCTGCATCAGCAATAGTGTGGCCAGCAGGACTAGGGAAGTGATTGTGCCCCTGTACTTGGCACTGGTGAGACCACATCTTGAATACTGTGTTCGGTTTTGGGCCCCTCACCACAAGAAGGACATTGAGGGGCTGGAGCGGGTCCAGAGAAGGGCAACAAAGCTGGTGAAGGGTCTGGAGCACAGGTCTTATGAGGAGCGGCTGAGGTAGCTGGGGTTGTTTAGTTAGAGAAGAGGAGGCTGAGAGGAGACCTTGTCACTCTCTACAACTACCTGAAAGGAGGGTGTAGTGAGGTGGGCGCTGGCCACTTCTCTAAAGTAACAAGTGATAGGACAAGAGGAAACGGCCGCAAGTTGCACCAGGGAAAGTTTAGGCTGGATATTAGGAAAAATTTCTTCACTGAAAGAGTGATCAGGCACTGGAACAGGCTGCCCAGGGAAGTGGTGGAGTCACCATCCCTGGAGGTGTTCAAAAAACGTGTAGATGTGGTGCTTAGGGACATGGTTTAGTGAGTTAGGTGGTGTTGCGTTGGACTTGATGATCCTTGAGGTCTTTTCCAACCTTAATGATTCTATGATTCTATGATTCTATGATTCTAATTCAGGAAAATCTCAGTTCCTACTTCTATAAGTATTACATGCCACCAAAACAAAAGTAATGATCTTGACACTGTCAAGATCCAGTCAAACTAACATTATACTGCCCTACAGCCTGCCTATTAAATCCAGTATTCTAAGGTAAACTACTGTATAGTGTTAAATGAACGGTGTCAGTACTTGAGACAGAATGTGTCGTCAGCTTGGTCTGACTTTCAAAAAGCCAAGAGCTTGCAGTCAGACAAACTTAGCCAATTAACAGGCTATGCCAGCAAGAAGTTAAAAGCAATATAGACAAGCCCATGGCTCCTTGACCAGCTCCAGAATGAAGAGACAGATAAATGCGCAGGGCTTTAGACCCTGATAGACTCGGTCATGAAATACACATTTAGGTATTTTGTCAGCTTTCATCCAAATTAACAAACATCTACTTTAGCAGAAGTACATACTTACCAGCATTTGCTGGTAAAAACATGGTCAATATACAGGCAAACCCTGCAAATATCAGAAAGCATGTCATAGTTTTACGTCTTCCAGACCTAGAAGGAAAAGAGCACCAAGATGAAGGATGGAAACAAAGTCCTTCAGTATTTTTCACATTTATCTGCAAATACCTTCTAAAGCACATAAGAGCATTAATAAGAGTTAGAAATCTGTTGTACCCTGGTAAGTGCTTCAAATCTTGCATTATTTTCCCAGTTCTGTGTACCAAAGTCCTCCCACAAATGCTTTTATTATTTCTAGCCAAGTTTTGATTTTTAAGCTGTTGAATTTGTAGCCTTGAGAGGAACCCATCTATTTCAGCAACAAGAACTCATAGACTTTTTTCTTCTCTGTACTCAGCAAGGCAATGGGCCCTCTCACCAAAAGGTTATTGCAATGCATACCCACAAAGATCAAATTTATATTGGTAAAGAAAATGTAATTCTGATGCTTCTCAATCTGTATTTCTCTTTCCCAATTTTGAATAAATATATGCAGTTACAACAGGCAGTAAAACTATTTAGTATACTTTTCTAATAGTATACACACAGAAATAAACAAAGCCTTTTTCTACGGCTGTTTTAAAATAGAAGAGAAGACAACAGGACAGAAAATCACTCGCCCATCTCCATATCTGCCATACTTAAATATTTCATCATGATCTGCAAAGGACCAGAAATATTCTTAGTAACATTTTGCAGGCATTTAGGAACACTATACATGCTTGCTACTTGATCAACTCTCACAGCTATTTCTAACTACTACCCCATGGTAGTAGAACTACAGTTTGAGGTACAATGCTTGTTCTTAAAATCTTCTAAATCTTTTTGCAACAAAAAAGCTATACTTTAAGTACACTTCTCACTAAAAGTGGATGAAAACAGAGCAGCTGACTTGTCACATTCTGTCTTGCTTTAAGCACCTAAAACCACACATGTCCTTACATCAGGAAACAAAAAGCTCTTAGAACGAGTTGTACATTTCAAATTACAATGAAAAAAAAAAAGTAGCAAAGGACTTGTGCAGTTTGTGGTTTAAATATGTGACCTTGACTCTGGTTTTCTGGGCTGGGGGTGAAGGTTGGTTGGTTGGTTGCTTTGCTTTTTAGCTTGACAGAGCTGACATCTTGTACTGCCCCAAAACCCCAAAAGGTGAGAACCTCATCTGACTGAAGAAAAGGGGATTTTTGCTACTGACCTCAGCAAGGCCAAGGTATCACTACAAAAACATTCAAACCGAAAGTTACGTGAAAGCCTGAGTAGCTCTGGGTTGCCAGACTGACCAGCCTTTGGAAATAAGTGCCCACATAAAGGATGGTCGCCAAATACACTGAGAAATCTGGAGACACCAGACATGGCCCATCAGCTCTCACTTGAAAGTTCTCTTCAAAATGTTTAAGTAAAAATGAACATTGCTGAAAACTGCTTTCATCTGCAGTTGGTACGCAATATAAAAATAAGTCATTTTGAATAAAATATATGAGATATATATACAAGCTAGGAGGAGTTCAATAGCTAGGCGACTCACATTTTTTCCCATAAAGACCAAAATTTAATCATTGAAAAGCTCATCGCTGAATAATTCAAAAGATGAACAAAACTAGAAAAGAGGTAGAAAAATCAGGGTTGCACTTTTGTATTGATCGCAGAAACCCCTGCAGTGGAGTAAACCCCCAAAGAATCAACTGTTTTAGAAGAGCAGTGAACTATCCTGTGAGAAAAAATATTTTTCTAGGCTATCTACAAATACATGCTGAAAACTAGGAAATAAGTTTTTTCTTACCAGGATTTCTCAATAAAAAACATGCAGAGAGGAAATGCTGGAACTTCTACAAGACCAGAAAGAGCCACATTTAAATACAGATTTCCTCTTAATTCACCAGCATTTAAAGTTAGACCATAGTACACAAAGCTGCAGACATACCTAAAATAACCATAAAAGTTGTATTACTAACACAACCCGTCTTTAGGGCTAAGAAAGTATTTAAAAGATAAATTATGCCAAGTTATGGATTAGCTATATTGAGATATATGCTAGGAGGAAAACTCTTATTTCCCCCCAAAGGGAAACAAGGCAAAGAGAATAGCTTCTATTTCATTAAAGTAACACCTTGAAAGAAAACAAATGCTTATATATACGCACAGCGTAACTTTCAGAATTTTCTATTACCTCACTTTTTTTCTAGGTTATTTAGCAAATCTAGTAAGCTTAACTTTAAGCAGATAATGCTGAACTGCTGCAAAGCAATCCTATGAAAGAAAACCTTATGTACATCCACTGCTTAACACCGAGTGTCTTCCCCAAGTCCAGGGCAGGCTTCCCCAGGAAACCTATTACACTTTCCTTGGAAAGAACCAAGGCTCCACACTCCTGCCCCATTAAAGCCACCACTGGGGTGGAAAGGCCACCAACTTCCACACAAAGACATTTTGCCTATTCCCTACTCATCACCTTTCTGTCCGAGCAGAGCCTGAGCCAGGGGAAGGGAAAGTTTTCTCCGACACAGGGAGCAGCCTGTCCTCTGCCAGTCAAAGCAAGTGGGGTGTCCAAAGGCTCCTGAGCACCAGCTCTTCTTCCAGAAAGTAAGAATGCCTCTGTGCAGTTTCTAATTTTTTTCCCAGGTTGTACCACTTCTCCAGACCGCATCTAATATAAATCTATGCAATCTGTATTTCACCTTGCCCACAGTTTTCTTCCACTGAACCTGTGTAATGTGCTTTTGGGTTCTTAACGCTTACTCTTACTCCAGATCTCTACTGCTGTCTAATCCATGTAGTCATTTTCTTCCTAAGACTGGTTCAAATACACACCCTCTCAGTAATTTCTGCTTCAGCTCCTCATTTCACTCCATATAAATATTTATGTCCTCACCAGATTATTTCCTAGTAGGTTTTGAAGCAGTTTCTAACAACACATTGAAAATAAAACACAACAGCAATAATAATGAAACATCAACTTTACAACACACCAGTTATTATTGTCTGCCATCAACTGACAAATTTACAATTTATTTTTTGAGGACAGAATTTTTTAAAATAAAAGGATTAAAATCTTTATCATTTCTTCACGTCTGACTCACTCACAGTATCTCAGCATCTTGTTATTACGTACCAGATGTACATCAGTACGAAGGTTTGCCACCGAAGGACTGGGTGTTTTACTAAGTTTAGGACACCAGGTGCAGACTCATCCTTTCTTAAAGTTCCCACGCTTGGTTTTAATTTTAGATTTAATCTCTCTCTTCCATTACCAAGGGCAATATATTGCAACACGTCTTCAGCTTCTGCCGTTTTCCCTTGGGAATACAGCCATCGTGGCGATTCTGGTAGCATACTAACAGGAAAGAAGAGATAATCAGCAATGACAAGCTCATTCCTATGAACAAAGCACTCAATTCAGTCTTCCCTTTTTTCAAATCAATGCTTAAAACCAAAAATATACCAATACAAAATTCAGAGGAAAACATTGTTTGCATTCTTCCACATACTAAATTCCACATACTCTAACAATAACACAGTTAACTTTACAGAAGGATTGTTGGAGATGCTTGACAAAGCACTCAGTTATGGGAAAGGAGTTTAAATCTAAATCTCAGCTTCTGCTTCCTTCTTCTTAGGAAAGCATAATCCAGGAAGCATCTGAAATCCAAATTATCTAAACAGCCTGGACAAAACCTTGTTTTCAAAGTTTATTTCAAGCTTCTTCATTATGGAAAGCACTTTGAGTTGGAGTGGAGAGAAGAGGAAAGAAACATTACTGGGGAATTACTTGTCAGGCTCCAGTACGAGCTCATCACCGCCCATGTAAGTTGTATACCTCTTATTCCCAAGTATAATCAGAATATCCTTGCTTATCATAACTGCAGTTCATGATTCCTGTTTTTTTCAGGCTGTAGAGCATGCTGTTGCTTTTATATGCACCATAAAATAAACAATGGAATATTTTTAACTGAACCTTTATTTTTGCTGGTACTCTTAACAGAGATATGCATCCTACAACCAAACTAAATTGTCATTACTTCAAAGAGTCTTGGTATTTTTAGTATTTGGGGGATACAATTCTATTTCTATCAGAAACAGAACACCAGAGAAGCAAATAAATTATGCAGAACTTCTTTTCTCAGCCCACAGGCTTTGTTTTCCTTGACTACAGGAAGAGGTGGGTTTTTTGGTGTATTCTTTAACAGAACTTACTTCAAGAGCAGATCTAGCTAAAAAATAATTAATGAAAATAATTGAAATTAAAAAATCAGAAGAGTTTTTTCCTATGCTGTATGCTGGACATTCCCGGTATTAATGTGTAGACAACCTCCTACACTGATTCTTTTATTTCTTCTACAGCTCTAACTAGCGATCAGAAGTATACAAGGTGTATTACTTGATATGTTAAAATAATATTTTGTAGCAACACAGGCCAGATGAAGCTAGCACTTTTAAATCCTTAAATACTGATGCATTTTATAATCATTTTTATGATAATGTCCATGTAGGAGTTCAAACTAGAAGCATCCAAGCACAACAGTGCTAGGAACAGACACAAGGGACCTCGAAAGCAAGCAGATACATAGCATATCACGTTAAGAAGGCAATTTCAAGTTCTCTCACTTATTTCCCTTTGCATGCATGTGCCTCACAAAAAGAAACTTGAAAATCCCTCTCGGATCACTTCCAAAACTTCTCAAGCACTGAGGCTCTTCCTTGGCAGAAGGCAGCGTTCTTGGCTGACACTCCAGCTCGCAGCCTCTGGCAGGGCTTCCCTTCCCCAAGCAGATTTGTAATCAAGTTTTATTGGACAGCTGGCACACAGCTGCTCTTTGCAACACTGGCCTCCACAACTGTAACAGCGTGCAGAAACACAAACTTGTCTTCTGGGTAACCCTGACCTTCTGCTTCATTTAAAACTGATTCTTCCTTCGCAATACGATTTTTCTCCTGCTTGGTTCACAAAACCGTACAGAAAAATGTCATCCTTGTTTATACCACTCTCTGAAATGATAACAAGAAAAAGTAGCTGTTAAATTGCTGCATGTTTTTTCTTTTCATTATAATGAATGTGAACCACTTACAAAGAAAGCAGAAAGAAGATGACTCCTGGAGTATTCGATACCAAGGCAAGGTAGCGCCATTCTCTTACGCAGTAACCCAGTAAAGCATAAACAGCAATGCCAACTGCAAATGTCATATTAGTTAATGAACCTGAAAATACAAGACCAAAACGGTGACTACAGAAACCATTGGCAAAGAAAAAAAAAATTCTTAAGCAGAAGCCTGAAATTCCTAGCCCATGCTATACCTAAATAAAATAGCAATTTTATGAGGTATCTTTATAGCCCTTGTGAACCAGCTGGCTTAAGGGTATTATGCAGTCGCATCGAAGAATAGCTTTCTATAACGTATGAGTGGGCTGGGGGTTTTTCCCCCTTTCAAAAATAAAGGGTGCTACACAGGAGAGAGCAAGAAATGAACAGGAACCTACAGACTAAAGAGAAAACCTCAAGACAGGAAGGGTAAATGTTTGGGAACAAGTGATTTATTTAGGTTTATTAAGGTTATCTTGAATAGATGGCAGGCTGGAACAGAAAATGGGAGTAAGTTACAAAAGTTCAGTGTAAAAACAGCTGCAAGCCAGAGGTTTATTACAGCAGACTTCTGATGAACAAGCATAAATAAAAATGTTAAAAATATGAGGTCGACTTGAATTCCAAAAGCCTAACAACAAACCCTCTGCAGCCTAACAAGGAGATCTTGTACTAACCCAGCAACTCTCAGCTATCGCCCACAAAGCCTAGCTCCCAGCCAACATGTAGGAGAGCTTCCTGAACACTGCTGAGCTGCATCCAGCAGCTCCCTTTCCTTCAGCCCCTGATCAGTTGTTCAGCACCTCTTTCCCAACAGCTGAGCAGAATTAGAATAAAGCATCTAGAGTGACAACCGGCAGGAATCAGACTGTCTCTGGTCCATCAGAAGGCTGGCCCTGCAGGGAGAAAGCCTGGAAAAAGCAGAGAGACAACAGGGCAAGGAGGGGCGGGAGACAGAGGGCACGAGTCAAAAAAGGGAACCCAGAAGAAGAAGAAAATTCAGTACTTAAAAAAAAAAGTTTAAAGCTATAACTAAAACACAGCTGTCTCATACATCCCCAGGACTCCAGAGCAGAAATAAAAAAAATAGTAGAATAAGGTAACTGAAGAAATGAAAGAGAAATGCACTCGCAGGCACAGAAAATCAGCATTTGGACCAAGTTTTTCTCCACACTACACTGGCTAAAAAGACACTAGTCTGAGCTACTCCAGCTCTACAACAGATTGACGTGCAATCATTAATTTTATTAAGTCTTGGCAGAGGCATACGAAAGAGGACATTTAAAAATACTGGTTGAGCACATTCGGCAGTGGAAAATACCTCTGTCCAGACACTCAGACATTTTGTGGTGCAGAGAAACTACCAATAACACTTTCAAGAAGCTGGCAGGATCCACCAAAACATGTATTATTTTTCCAGTGTAATGCAGTGTACAAATTGAAATTTCAGGAACCGACGTACCCACTATAAAACCTCAGTTTTGCTATGTATCAAAGTCCATCCCATCCTCCTTATTCAGGCACCTTTCCCACAGAAATTAGAACTTGGATGAATCACACCACAGTTGTTTGATTTATGCTACAAACTGACTTTACGTGGCACAAAAGTAAGAATTTAAAGTGTAAGGTATTGACAGAACAATACGTGGCACGGTAATAATGATTAAATATTCCTAAATCCCACCTGTAAATGACCAAAATGATTTTCCTACATATTCTTGTGTTAGGACAAAAGACACAAGAGCCATTCCACCATTCACAATTCCAACAAAAAACCGTGAAACTGCAAATACGTCATAATTTGGAGCTAATGCTGTGACATACCCAAAAACAACATCAAAAAATAGACCTGTAGAGAGAGAATAAAATGTAATTAGTACTTATGCTATGCAGCTTGAACTCAGAAGAAGGGCAGGGAGCAGTTAGTTACTGACTGTAACGAGTAGTCTATAGTACACTTGTCTCTAATCTCTCACATTTGGCTTTCTGAAATCACACTAGGTGAAAACTACAATCATCTTCACTTCACACACTTGTCTGCAGTGCCAAAGGTTTTGTTTCCTTGAGACAACATTATCATTACACAAAAAGACCCTTCGGCTACAAACGTAGCCAGAAACGAAAACACCACAACATGAGTTACCCACTCTAAAGATGTTTGGGTGAGTCATTCTCCTCCACCCCCTCACAAAACCAAATTATTTTTATTGGAGACAATATGATGAGGCAATGTGTGGACTGCTCCGCTCAAACAGCAATAGCCACAGCAAAAACAGGCTATTTTTCATCTCCCATTGATATTCCAGTGACAACTATGCTGCCTAGCACACTCATACCAACATACTTTCGTGCTGCTCTACTCCGAGTGAAATGATGATATAGTCCGTTGACTCCCTAAAATGGATGCAGCAGGTTGGCTTGAGGGCAGCCTCTGGGTAGGGCAGCCCCCCAGGCAGAAAAGAAAGATGTTGTTATCCACGTAGAATGCTTAAGAAAAACCTTTTAACAATCTTACCTGAGATATACACTGGCTTCCTGCCCAGTTTATCTGACAAAGGGCCAAATGTGATATTTCCAATAAGTAATCCAGCAAAATATAGGGATGATGCAAGGCTCACCTTGTAAGCTTCTTGTTCAATTAGGTACCACTGTCAAAAAAAGAATCTCTTTATTCTTAGAAGTATTAACAGCAATTGGCTAGCTTCCTCAAAAATAACAAATACCTCTCTATCAGAACATGCAGTGAAAGTTCTGTTCAAAGTTTGACAGGTAAACCAACAGTAGTTATATTTTTTTCCTCCCTAACAGACTCTCACATCTCTTTCTCTCTTCTGAGAAATTTTACTTATTATAGCCTTTCAACTTGGTAAGTATAATTAGTTGTACCCCAACCTGCAAGCTTTGACAAGGCAACATAAGTTATTAAAACAAGGGAAGTCTGAATTGCCAGCAGCTTTCAACACTGAACAAGCGTAGCTATTTCAATGAACAGGTAATAAAAATTATTACCAAGAATAAAGCATGTTCACTATCGCAGTACGTAGAGAGTTAATGCTGTGCAGCTACACCTCCTGAACCATGAGTAGTCCTTGGTGCCCTTCCTCATCATACGCACATGCACATTGAATTATTGAAGAAAAGCAGGAAGGGATTATGGAAAGATATCCTTGTCTTATAAATCTCTAAGAGCTATTTATCAAGTACTCATTGACGGTTTAGTATTTATTGTGCGCACGAGCTTATAATTAAACATTAGAAACAAACGATGTGTTTCTCCATAAAATGTGCTTTCTACCTCAACCAAAAGCTAAACTGAGGCAGCATAATCAAAAACTGTCAGAAGAGAAGACAATTAATTGACAGTGGGGTGAAACTGGAATGAAACTTACACTGTTTCCTGACGGGGCAAGGCACACAGATGTGCAGCCCCCCTGCTACAAACAAGGAAAATCAACACCCATACGAATGCACTGTTGAGGTTATACACATTGCTGACATCCCAAACTTGGGAAAGAAAAGCAATCAGAAAATCCTAAGTGATTTTCCAGGAAAAGAACCGAACTAATTCAATTCAAAGCTTCACCCAAAGAAATATTTAACTATTAGTTGAGTATTTCAAATAATCCCCAGTCTATTTACTGGAAAATTGACTTGCAAAAAAAGTAGATGAGTATTCACACCAGAGAAGTGTCATGCTGACTTTTTAAATGACATTTGCAGTATGTCCTTTGGGGAAAAGAAGAAAGATCCTGATCCCATTTGTTTCTTTTAAGAAATAGGGAAAAAAAAAAAATCCAAAAAGCCTAAGGGAAGAGGCCCATGACCAAAATCCATACAGCATACTAGGACCTCAGCCCTGAAGTGTCTGCCTTGAATTAATATAAATTCCCAAAGAATATTAGGAATTTACTGAAACTTAATTATAGTAATCTCAAGAAACATGTTTTTACTCAATCTGACCTCACATACTGGCAAAGTACAGAGCAGACGCAGCCCTATCCACCCAGTAACCCACTGGCTGCAACACACAGGCTGTGGGACCAGGCCAAGATTTAATGCATTCACAGGATGCCTTCTTTATTCCAATGCAGCCAGTGTTCCAGCACTTCAGAGTCATGGGGGACTTCTGGGTACTCTGGGAAAGTAAAACTCCTGTGCAGCAGCATTTGCAGCTGGCTTCTACCATACCCCGCTGGGTAGTGGGTTCTACCTATTACATTGGATAAAGATGTAGCCCCCAAACTTACAGTTTCTTAGATTTCTGAGGAGATTTCAACAATTAAATATTCCTGGGCACAAATCCTCAGGAAACTTCAAGTATAAAAGTACCACAGCACGTCCTGCCCAGGGCACAGAGTGCTGCTGGCATAAGCCCTTCTCCCTGCTAGCGCTCCACAACATGCACATTTCAAACTTCCAGTTCTTGTCTGCAGGGTGTTTCAGGCTGATACAAGAGACAGAACCGTATGCTCCTGGATACGGTTGCAAAAATCAGCTTCTCAAATGTAAAGGACCATTTCTACACCAAATACGACATTCCTGAACTCAACTTCTTAAGCATAATCGCTTGTTAAATAAAGCAGGGGACTGAGTTGATGTCAATCCAAGAAGCAATTCTAATAACTATATTTTCCATGAAACAAGCCTGAGCTGTTATTTACAAACTCTCAGTTACGCCAAAATTAATTCCAATTAGTTCTTGAAGCAGAACTGAAGAGCTCCTCTGAAGTTTTGTAGAGCTCTAAAGCAGAACAGTGTCCCCGCTAAACCAGAACTGAAAATATTTACAGTTTAAGCTCCACCACCAAAATAAAGGAAATAAACTTTACAAAAGCAGCTTCCTCTCTCAGGACAGAAAAAGAGAAAAGATTGCTTTCACAGACTGTTATTTGTGCTGTTTAGCATGTCACTGGTAGATGCTTATATTTTAACAAGTCTGATATAATAATCTGTGAGGAATGTAACTTTTAAAATAACGTGTCTATCTACTTTATTTGCAGAAAATAAACTTGTTAAATATTTGTCAAGATGAACTATAGCTTGCCAACAACAACACTGCCAATATTGTTATCACCAAACCAGACATCCTTTCAGCTCTTTAAATCCACATGGCATTTCAATTTAGTTACTAGACAGCTAGCAAAGAGCAAAACATTGGCCAGCATCTAAAGATTCAATGGAAAGACTGTTAACAATATAATTTAAAAAATCTCACAATAAAGTTAATGAAAGGAATGGGAACATAAAATTGTTTTGATTAATCTTGAGAATTACTATATATTTTGCAAATACAGACACAGACTTCTACGTTTAAAAACACAGTACTAGTTAAAATTTGTGGATTTCTGTTTATAAATTAAGCACTATGCCACATCACACATCCTCTTGAGAACCTGAAACTGAAGGGTAATCTTGGAAAATAGGCTAATCAAAAAAATCTGTTTCTGACAGAGAATATGATCCAATATTGCATCATCCCTTCTTGAAGTCTAGTCACTACTTGTTTCCAAGAGAAACATTACACAGTCACATTTGGGATAATAGAAAGGAAGCAAAAGTTTGGCACCAGCTACACCAAGCACTAACCTGTCTTAAGCAAGTTTACTGACAACTGCTCCAAGAATTCAATCAGCAGAACTCTGACAGCTCACCCTACAAGCCAAGCCACCCACGCAGTCTTTTTTCTGGCACTGGCAGTGATGCTGAGGTCACTCATGCTTGCCTGAGTGAATATAGCCCAGGGACCAACAAAAAGCAACTGCAGCCTCCTGCATGGTATTCACAAGGCGTGAGGACAAAGGGTCAAGCTTCCGTCCCACTCAGCAAGCTTCCATCTGTTCCATCTCCCACTCTCTCACCACACATTGAAACACCCAGCCATGTGGCGCACAAGTTTCATTTTCATACTAGTTTTAAGATGTACATCTTCTCTGAGAAACTAATGCAACTCATAGTAAAGCTTCCATGCACAGCAGATTGTGCAGGCATAACAAACTGAACCTTTTCTTGGTAGAAAATAAGACACTGGGAGGAGTGCATTCTAAACTCCAGAGTTACAAAGTGTAGTTAAATGACTCCATTAGTAATAACATTCTAAGACATCTGATATCAAAGAAAACTGAAAGCAAAATAAACAGAGAGTTTAACCTAAACTAATAAAGATTAGACTTACACTAGGAATGCTAAACTAATAATTTAATCATATACTTTCAGATTTTAACATCATAATTAAATAAAAAGCCAGATGGGTGGGTTCCAGTAATTTCTTATAGCATAAGCAAAACATCACACTAAGCCCTGCTCAACTTTTACAAGCACCACATCCTGCACTAGTGCATAAATCCCAAGAAGAGAAGAAATGGTTAAGCACAACAGAAGTACTTGCCTCTGTTACTATAGATGTGAAGTTGTCCGCAAAATGGATATGCTTGGCAAGCTCAGCTCTGCTCGCTGGAACTCCTTCTTGGACAAAGTGATACTCAGGCACAGCTCCCACAAGCACAATAAGCATCGATTGACAAGCCACATATACCTTCAAATGAGACACAATCATTCACCCTAAACAATCCCAAGGAGACCTGATGGAATACTCTAAGCTTTGCATTAAACTAACAATTAACAATTTCCCTTTA